>CM040122.1:162340922-162884215 GCA_022559845.1 Amorphophallus konjac | reverse complement strand
TGCCCCCAGAATAGTGATTTTCAACTTTTTGCTGTTAACCTTATGTTGAATCAGTACATATATGGTAAATACGTGATTGATCTCTGCTACATATCGATTAATGTTGCTTTCCCCACTTGCCGACAAACTAGGACAGGAATGTAGTCCTGGATGTGGCACTCAGATGACAGCCAGCTCTTGTTTGTTTGATGCATGGTGTCCGGACAACCCCAAATCAATGGATGTTAACTGATCAACAACTAGATGTTTTTGGGCATTACATTTCCATATAACAAGATAAATGGAACAGTGCAGTAATGGAAAGATGATATTCCTGATGAACTTTTTGATCACCAGTCTCCTTACTGTGGAACTGTTGAACCCTAAAATTTCTCAAAAGAGAAAGGTTTTTTTGCATATAAACCACTGTTAAACATGAAATGCCAAAAATATCATCCCTGGAAATGCATTACCAAAGATAGCCTTACTTTTGTCAAAATAGTGCAAAAATGCCATCGACGTAACCCCTATTACCAGCCGTGAATTTAACTCTAGTTAACTTTAACTCGACCTGGGAAAAAACAATAATACCCATATGTTAAAAAAAGGCTCATCTCCCTCCCAATTTCATCCCCCTCTCACCCCTAACTCAAACCAGCCGGGAGGGGGGATCGCTTGTGCGAACACCGCCATCACCACCTTGGCGCTTCCATTCTCCTGCGCCGCCACTGCCGGTATTACCTCGGCGCCACCTACAAGAGGAGGATCGCCTATGGGAAGGGGGAGGAAGGTTGTGGGTTGGGGAAGGGGAAGGATGGGGAGGGGAGGTCGCGAGTGAGGAGGGGGCATACCGGCGGAGCTGGAGGGAAGGTCGCTGAGGAAGAGGGTGGCGTATTGGTGTCTCTCTCGGTCTCTCCAGCGCTCCTTTTGGGGGGGGGGGTGTGGGGGAGAGGGGAGGGGGGTTGCATGGGGTAGGGGGGGGAGCTGCAGGCTACAGTGGGAGGGGGTAGCACTGTAGCAGGGGCGGAGGGGGTAGCAGGGGGATGGGGGCTACAGCCTCCGGTGGGAGGGGGTAGCAGGTTCGGCGGGAGGGGATTTACATCGTCCAGTGGGAGGGGTTAGCAGGGGCAAGGGGGTAAGAGAGCTATCTTGCTAGGGGCGTATGTGCAGAGGGCAGTGACGGCGGTGTGCAGAAGAGAGGGCAGCCGACAGGGAGGTGTCTTGGCAGGGGGTGTACGTGGTGCCGAGGGTGGTGTTGGCGGGTATGCAGAGGGTGGAGGCAGCAGCATTCAGAGGGAAGGTGGGCGTGCAGAGGGGGCCGGCGGCAGTCTTCAGTGGATGACGGCATACAGAGGGTTGAGGGGGCGGCATTCAGAGGGCAACAGCATGTAGATAGGGGCAGGCGGCCGTCTTCACTGGGTGACGACGTGCAGAGGGGTTGCAGGTTCTCCACCGACTGTCCACCCGTCGCTGTCTCGTCTGAGTTTCCTCTCTCTCTCTCTCTCTCCCTCTCTCTCAATCTCTCACTCTCTCTCCTCCGTGCGACTCACACACCACTGGGTGAGTTGCCGGCACCAGAGGGGGAAGTCACCTCCGACACCTCCCTCTCTCTCTTTCTTTGTCGTCTCCCCGTCTCTCTCATCCCCCCTTCGATAAAAGTGGGGAACTTGAGATTTCAGAGGGATTTTTTAGTCATTTAAGTACAAAATAAAGATAATATTTGTCTTTCCGTCGACGGAAGTTAACCATGATGGTAGTTTTGCACTATTTTGACAAAAGTAAGGATATCTTTGCTAATGGATTTCCAAAAATGATATTTTTGCCATTTCACATTTAGCAGTGGTTTATATATGCCAAAAACGCAAAGGAAAAAATAAAGAAGAAGAAAGGAAAAGAAGGAGGAGAAATCAACCCCCCCTCCGCTGGGAACCTTGGTTGCCCGGAGGGACCCAAGGGTCTCCCTGGATGCCCAGAGGGACCAGGGTAATCCCTAGATCCCCGGAGGGAACCAGGGTAATCCCTGGATGCCCGGAGGAACCCCAGGGATCACTGATGCCCAGAGGGACCCCAAGTAGGTCCTGATGCCCGGAGGAATCCCCGGGGGTGGACTTGGCTCAGAGACAAGTTGAAGCCTTGGAGCTTGGCAACTTGGATCCCTTGGAGTTCCCCCGCCCCCTCCTGCTGCGACCCCCCACCGCCCCCCTCTCCCACCTTCGGCGGCCACCACCACCCCCCCACCTCTCCCACCTCCCCCTACCCCCCCTGCTGCGCCCCCCCACCGCCCCCCTCTCCCACCTCCGGCGGCCACCACCGCCCCCCCACCTCTCCCCCCTCCCCCACCGCCCCCCAACCTCCGGCGGCCCCACCACCGAGATCGCTCCCCCCCGCCCCCACCGCCCCCTCCCTCTCCCACCTCCTGCGGCCCCCCACCACCCCCTCTCCCACCTCCGGCGCCCCCCCGCCCCCTCCTGCTGCGGCCCCCCACCGCCCCCCTCTCCCACCTCCGGCGGCCACCACCGCCCACCCCACCTCTCCCACGGTCCAACCTCCCCCTCCCCCTCCTGCTGCGGCCCCCCACCGCCCCCCTCTCCCACCTCCGGCGGCCACCACCGCCCCCCCACCTCTCCCACGGTCCCACCTCCCCCTCCGGCTGCGGCCCCCCACCGCCTCCTGCTGCGGCCCCCCACCGCCCCCCTCTCCCACCTCCGGCGCCCCGATCCGCCCCGACCCGCCCCGACCCGCTCGTACCGAGCCGGGTCCCGCCTCGCACCGCACCGGTACATGGCGAGACGCACGGGACAGAGCGGGTCGGTCCGTCCCGTCCACGACCCACGGCCCGTGCGACCCGGCGCCCGCCTGGGTCGGGTCGGGTCGTGCGGGTCAGTGCGGGTCGGGGCGGGACGGCAAACCCTGGTTTTGGCAAGACTTGGAGCATCCCCTTTGGCGCAAGAGCTTGGAGACTTGTGTTGGCCCATTTGTTCAAACCCAATAAGGGTATTGTTGCATACATGCCCACACCCTGTGGTTATGAAAGTTTGCTGGAATGATGGAAAAATCATGCAAAGTTTAGAAATAGTCAAAGTCCATGGAAAAATCTTGGAAATCATAGGGAAAATCTGTTATATGTAAAATTTACAGAAATACCCTCCAACTTTGCAAAATTGCATAAATGTCCAAGAAGATTGTAGAAAACCTTGATCAGTCAGGAAATTGCAGGAAAACTCTGATCAATGAGGAAATTGCAGAAAAACCTTGATCCCCAAGAAAATTATAGAAAACCCTAAAAAGATCAGAAATTACAAAAATATTTTGATCTACAAGAAATTGTAGAAATACCCCCGATGGTGGGGAAATTGCAGAAGCACCTCCGATGGAAGAAAAAATACAAATATACCCATGATGGTGGGAGAATTACAAATGTACCCATGCTAGTGTTAAAATTACAAATATACCCCCCGCCTTATGCGGAAATGTCCTTTATGGACATCAAGTCAACTTAATGGTCCGATCTTAACCATGAACAAATCCGATGGTCAGATCATGTCCGAAAGTCAATCCGATGGTCTGATGATGGTCATATTGGCAATCCAACGGTCCGATCAGGATTAAATTCAAAATCAACAGTTAGATTTCGATCCAAAGTAAATCCAACGGTCGAAACTTGACCAAACTTAAATCTAACGGTTAAATCACAATCTAGAGCAAATCTGACATTCGGATCTTGACCCCATGCAAATCCAACGGTCTGATCGCGACTTGGAACAAATCTAATGGTATGATCTCGACTGGAAACATAACCCAATGGCCAGATATAAAATTTCGTGGTCCGATAGTAGCAAGAAGCAAATATGATGGTCTTATCTTGACTGGATATAAAATCTAAGGGTCTGATCATAACCAAATATAGATCTAGTGGTGGATTCAAGAGTGAATGTAAATCAAATGACCCGATCATAATTGGGGTCACAAGTATTGTGAATTCAAAAAATGAAATATTTAATTTTCTTCTGCAAATGCATGTCTCTAATGAATGATCTTTGCGATCGTGTCGGTTAGACAAAGCCCTCAATATCACAACGGATATTGTAGAGGTTCACGGATTTCTTTGACAGTTAATCAAAGGTGTTCGGACTTTATGCCAATGTAAATTAACACTGATCACGGTCGGTGAGAAAAAGTCCAGCACATGAACCCTAAATTGTCTGATAAACCAAACTCGCAGGATTAACTGTGTGCATGCCACTTAATTAGCTAAAAATGTGCATCTTTGTTCAATAAATGAACACCTCAAAATATTTATTTATTTTATTTAATTCCACGTGTGAAATAGGAATCCATCCAGTCACTCTAATAAACACAGATTAAGCTGAAGTAATAATATTGATAGAGGTTATGTTTCTCACAGATAAGATGTTTATAAATCTCAGTCATAGACAACAATTTGCAAAATAGAAAATGTTACCTAAGAGGTCAGATACACACACACAAATATATACATACATACATAGATAGATAGAAATATATATATATATATATATATATATATATATATAGAGAGAGAGAGAGAGAGAGAGCAAAATAAGAACGGTGCCACCTAATTCAAAACTATATGATTCAATCTCAAACTTTCAATCCACGCCATTAAATCTTCTCTACTATTAGTAAACTACTTGTGGATTAAAAATCATATAGTTCTAACAATTATTTCTCATGCATCAGATGCACACAAAATGAACGGCTTAGATAGTGTAATTTTTGGTATCATGTAATATATAAGTTTTTGATGTCAGATTTGAATGATTTTTCATGTGTAGCCAAATTTACGACATTGAAGAATATTTAACGTGTGCATTGAACATTTGAGATTGAATCGTGTGGTTTTGAATTAGGTGGCACCATTCTTAATTTGCCACCGGTGGCAATGGAACTCTCCTATGTTCAACATGAACAACAGCCATACCCATTGTACCCACAAGTCAGTGACATGTCACTCATTGAAAATGAAGACGGAAAATTTCATTGAAAATGAAGATGGAAATTTTCATTGAAAATGAAGATGAAGTCTACCTGGGGGATATACTTTATGGCAGTCATGATAACCTGTATTGTGCTGCAATAGAAACATGGTTGGTACGATACAAGGAACCAGATGTATATTAGTTTCATTATTTTCATGAGGAGAGAGCTTATGGAAGCAAAGATTATTCCACATATTACAAAGGAGAATAACAGAGCACTGAAAACTTACTTGAAAACAGTAATTAGCCACAGCCAAGACTTCCTTGGACAGGCAACAATAGTACAAGCTACAGCAGAAACCCACACAATGGAAGTAATTGCAGTGCATGTCCTTGAGACTTGCTGGGCTCCCCGCTGTGTTCAAAACCAAGACAAGCAGTCAGAGAGAGGAAGAAAATAAAATGAATAAAATAATTTCCCCCCGATAGCAAGTGGAATGTCTTACATCATAGATTAGAACTTGGAATAATGTAAATCCTGTCAACAGAACAGCATGTGTTGAGAAAGCTACATCATTTGCTGCCACAGGGATCATCTGCAAAGCAAAACTCATCAGAAAGTACAACAAACTGACTAAAATTAACCATTTGATACCGATATAGTTGTGCACGCGTTCAGTTTGGTAGCATTACTGTTTACATATGCAATCTCAGCACTCAAATGGATAGATTAAAAGATAGTGGGCTGCCTATAAAAAGCTATATACCAATTAGAAGTTTTGTAAACAGAAGGCTTGCCAAATATGTCAATCTGTCTCGTGAAACATATATCACAAAAGTGTGCAATTATGTTCTAAAATTTGTCTGTAGTATCAAATCCAGTAGATTCTTCTATACAAGAAAATTTGCTCTAAACTCATGAAAATAGTGCACCCCACCTCTTGTTAAAAGAGTTTCACTTGATTCCTGATGAATTCCCGGAGAACCTTTTCTAAAACGGGATAGCAGTGATGATTGAAGTCCTAAATATGGATCTGAACTGGTCTTAACCAGTTCAACTTCCAATTCAGACCATAGAGAAGTTCCAATACGTACATCCTTGAGAGTAGGGGGGGGGGAGGTTGATGATACCGTCAAATACAAGATATTAATGTTTGCTCCAGCTCACAATTGACAAATAAAAATACACAAAGACAACATGGTTCATCTCTCTTACACTCAGTAACACCAGTGTTAAGCATTTGGAAAACATGGGAGAACAGGAAAATCACAGCTCAAAGCAAATCTTCTAATAGTTTCTTAGAATCATGGCAGTAGACAAACTGTCTAGAATCTACATAGCTTCCATGGACTTGGAATTGATAAGATTTCCCAAAGATCCAATAAGCATGTCTTTTGTGTTTTCTTTCATTATCTGCATATTTTGCAAGATTTCACTAGACATATACAACTGAATTGCTGATTGACTTCTTCTGGAAGGATGCACACCAACAAGAATACATTTTGAAGTACAAATGTGGCTTAAAGTATAGTAACAAAACAAACAATGTACACTGCCCTTGCCGTATCTGTGCGGATGTGCTTTACAATGTTCAAAGAACAGACGGTAAATAGAAGCCCAAGAATCCACCCCAAGAAGCTAGGTCCCATGTTCAACATGCACAGGAGCTTGAACATGGGAGAGGCTAATGGACAGCTCCAATTACTCCGTTGTTTATCCAGCCCCTTTGATCATGTTTCCCATAATCCCCTCCCCGGCCCCACCCAAAAAGGGAAAAGTAAATTTTGAGAGCGATCAAGGTTTACGACCTTGGTATCACGAATTGACCTGAAACCCTGAGGAAAACAAGTTAAACAACCTTCCATTCCACTTAATTAAAGTGTTCTAACCCATGCAAATGACATAAAATTTTGTCCTCAAAAAGCATAGCGGGCACAGGACATAAGGGCCTGAATCCTTCATCAGAGTTCCACCAAAATGACTTGCATACTTTCATGTAGAAGGGATTTACTCTATCCAAGTTATGGCCCCACCCAAAAACTCCCCCGAAAACAAAGTAGACTCGCACAACTTGTGCATGAGCCAGAAAACAGCACACAATGTGTACAAGAACCCACTGTTTCGATCGCCAGATGAACATCAAGCACCCGTCTCCAGATGATCACATATACATCATGCAGCATCTCCCGCTAATAAAACGGACAGAAATAAATACGTAGGTAAACATCATATCCTCATGGATCGACTACCGACCTCTTGGAATCCATACTTCTCACGGTACTGCCTCTGGATGACAGGGCTGAAGTAGAGCGCCGCATTGTATATGAGGTATGATGTGTGCTTGGTCATGTTGAGGACCAGGAAATCAAAATTCAACCCCACCACACTTCGAGAAAGCAAGAATTTTCCCGCCAAAGAGGCAAATTGCCGAGCACCCAGATGCCAGAACGCCATGACGAACCACAATCTGCCGTCAAAATCCAAGCACAAGAACAAGAAAAGAAGAGGCGTGGAGTTGCGGGGGACAAAGGAGGCACCTTTTCCTCCTGTAGTTAAGGACGACCTGCGGGTAGAAGCTGAAGGACCAAGAGGCGAAGGCGATCCAGCCCAGGGTCTGGTACAGGATTTCCATGGGGGTGGAGTTCCAGGATGCCATGGCTCTCTCCCCTCACCTTCCTCAGCTGGTGGGTTTTCCTGCCTCCTGCCCTGAGGAGGAGCTCTATTATAAGCAGCTTCTCCCAGAGCGGGATGGGGAGAGTGTGGGTGTGGAAGGGGAAAAAAACAAATGCTTTAAATTATAGGAGGATAAAATCATAAAATCAAAACGATTTGCATGCATATCCCTATTGCAACCAATATACATAAAATACACCTTATAGTCTTATACATCATCGCCCATCTAAAATACACCCTGCTGAAACATGAGATACTCTTTTTTGAACAACAAGCATGAAAGACTCTCACCCACTTTTTTGTGGGGGATACTGTGATGCAATAGTATGTTGAAAAGGAACGCCAACTTTTCATCATGATATCTATGTGCAAGTGGATCCTCTTTTTTTCTCATTTGGTGATTGTCATCATTCCATGAATGTGGTAGAGTTACATCAATCTTTTTCAACCTTTTGAAGGATAGTTGTAACTTGTAAGAGAGAGAGAGAGAGAGAGTGCAGAAAGTTTCTCGATTATAGCTGCCCTTACTGCAATTTCCGGCATTGCGAGTTTGCGACTACTTAAATAGCATCAGCAGGAGGTTATTGCATATCTGATTTTTATAAATTATTTTTTAGAATATCGTGATGTTTGACATACTCTAGTAAGTTAGGGAGTTTTGTGAAAAAGAGCCCCTTGGAGACCCCACCATATCCACCGTCTGCAGGTGGCCCACCGCCCGCTTCGCAGCTGCCGGCTTCGTAGCGTCGTTAGGATGATCGTGGGGACGGCAGGCATCCTTGCAGTGTTGGGCACCGAAGGCACTCGGGATGAACATGGACGGAGAAAGTGGATAGGTTCAATTTTCGGCACTCTTTTTACCCTCTTCGTATGCTATTTTTAACCACCTAGAGAAATAATGGCTATCCTTGGATCTAACCTATTAATTTTTTTAAATACTTCTTAAATATTTATATATATGTTTATTTATTTATCATCCTTATTCATATATTTATCACAGTTAAATAATTATTTATCACTCTTAAATAATATTAAAAGTCGCATTCGTCCTCTCGAGAATACACAAAAATTGACAATAGTTGACTATTTATCACTCTTATATTCTTATTTTTCACTATTAGATATTTATTTTTTACTCTTAGATACTTATTTATCACCTTTAAATAACATTATACATCTCATTCGTCATCTAGAGAATACGTAAAAATTGAACTATTTGTCACCCTTACATAGTTATTTTATATCCTTATATAGTTATTTTTTACTCTTAGATAATTATTTGTCACCCTTAAATAGTAATGGAAGTCTCACTCGTCGTCTCGAAAATACGTGAAGTTAAACTATTCATCATCCTTACATAGTTATTTGTCACCCTTAAATAGTTATTTTTCACCCTTAAATAATATTGGAAGTCTCGTTCATCGTCTCGAGAATGTGCGAAAATTAACAGGAATTGATAATTTGTCACTATTACATAATTATTTATCACTTTTTGATAATTAATTTTTATCTTTAAATAATTATGTATCACTCTTGTACCATTAAAAATTTTATTAAAAATACGTTTAAAACTGATAAAGGTGAGATCCACAGAATGTACACGTGGCCCAATAAAAAAATAAGACGGTAATAAATTTACCCTAAAAAAGTGACGCCTTACAGTTTACACTTCTCCCGCCTTTAAATGGTATGGACACTCTTTTACTTTTTCCTTTGAGTCCCATTTGTTACGATGACTTCTACATATTTTTTTTTCAATTATGTGGATGGTTTAACATGTATATTATTCATCTACGTTGTCAGATCTTAAATCAAAGTGTTAGAAAGAAATATTAAAAAAACAAATGTCTTTTTTTTCGTAAAAATGGGTTAACTAAATTGACTTATTATGACTATTTATTGTTTTTTTAATTTTTTTTGTAACCAAGATAGGAATAGATTACTTGAAGAAGAGATCATCTCAAAAAAATTTGAGCTTACTTACTCCACGACCGCTGCACCCTTGGACTTATCTACCATTTGCAATTTTGTTGACAGCTTTTAGTTCACTTCGTTGAGGACTCTGCAGCTGGACGCTGACAAGTCTCACTCCACTATAAAGAGAGAGAGAGTTTACGTTATAATAGTTTTAGATTTGACATTGCCTGCCGTATTTGGAAGGACTACAATCTTAAGTTCTTTAAGAAAATAAAGGATTAAAGGGAAATAACTTTATCGTAAAGTAGAAGAATCTGTAATGTAATTATTCATAGTAAAATAAAACACGTTCAATTTCTTAGGAAAATATTTAAGGCGACTTTGATAACATAATAAGGGTAGAATAGGGTGAGTTATTCTATCTATCGGCTCTTAATTGAGTTTGATAACAGGGTTAACTTATCTAAGATCAGTTAAGATTAAGGCCTAATAGAGATAATAATAAATCAGATAAGGAAGATCGTGGAGATTTCACCAAACTTGGGTATAACAAGGAAGATGCTAGAGGCACGGAAGACGTACTCAAATTTGGGGACAGCAAAGATGACACCATAACGATGGCTAACACTTGTCATAACAACAAGAATGATGGCCTAAAATTAATAAAGGGTGGAAGTTCCAAGAATCTCTGTTACTGCAATGATGACAGTGAAATTACTAAATATGTATTTAAGTAAGATTTTACTCTTTGTAAAAGAGAGAAGGGTTGTGTCTTTATAAATAAGAATGGGATCCCTTGGTCAAGGCTGAGATAGGTTTTACGACCAGTTTTGTGGATGTAGGTTGAAAATCGAACCAAGTTAAAATCTTGTCTCTCATTTTATCTTATTTTCTTTTCAAGGCCCTCATTCCGAAGTTAACTCAGTTGATCATTTCACATGGAATGAGTTAATCTTAAGATAAGTGAAGAGATGAGATCTTGTACCGTATAACATACCATTGGATACGGAAAAATGAATCCACCGGTGGGATTACTCCAAGCCACCTCAAGAGTAAGTCTGCAAGAGAAGATCAAGGATCAGGGACCCTAGGGTTAGGATCTCATATGAAACCCTCCAATGCCTAAGTCAGATGTGGGCAAGAGCAAGAAGCATGAGAAAATAAAGAAATTTGAGTACGAGATTGCTCTTCACCAGTTGAGAGGTTGGGTTCAGAACATACCTTGTTCGGAGGGAGATCTATGAGATTAAATAGGCACAAACACCCTCTTCGATTCCGCAGATATCACATAGGAGTTGTTGAGTGGAGATGTTACATCTTCCGATATGTATTTGTACCGTTATAGGACTCTTGCTCTTCTGTTATCCCCTCTGCCTTCTATGCTTTCATGGGTTCGTGTGAGTTTCACCTTTGGGTCAATTGGACAAGTGTCTGACATGGATTAGCTTTCCCCGAGCTAAGGGGGAACCCCTGTCATAGGTCTATCCACCTCTGGATAAAGGTTATTCTCTTTGGAGGGCCAAGCTTGCCATCCACAGGTCTCCAACGCCCTACTGAGCGAGTTCGCTCGGCAGCTTTTCGATTGCTCGGGTTGGTGGCCCATTAGGGTTCCTCCCGAGCTTAGGGGGAGTCCTCTGCGTCGTCATCCGAGTCGGGCTGAATGGCGCTCCTTGGGCCCTCAACACTTCCGACTTTTCGTAATTGGACCTGGCATGATGGGTTGGATTGTCACTTACTGGGCTGAGCGCGTCCTAGCGGGCTTTCGAGCCATAAGAATAATGGGTCGCATATTTCCCCCTCTCCATTTGCCCTCTACTCCGGAGCCTAAAGTAGGGCTCAACAAGTAAGGTTTACTTTGAATTTTTAGCAAGGGTGGGGGCTTCTGTTTCACTTCTTCCGAGGTTGCCACATGTTTACCATTGCATCTGTTGGGTTTGTGATTGTGGCCTCCTGGATGCACCTAGGCAGCCTGGATGCACCTAGGCAGCGAGCATAATGATCGCATTCCTCACATCGGAATTAAGAATGGTTTGAGCCGTCTCTTTGGGGGCATTTCACCTTTCGAGGAGGCGTGAGACGGCTTGGTAGGTGCTTCAGTGGCCATCGTCGGTTAGAAATATAGCATCCTAGGGCCTGTTTGCACCCTCCTACCTTCGCCCCCAAGCTTCTCACCCCCTCTTTCAAGAGTTTGCCTCTGTCTTCATCTCTCCAAAATGGTTTGTTCTCCTTATGCCTCAGGAGGAATGTCGAAGGGGACCAGAGAATGCTACAGCTTTTGCCGATCTTGTCGTGACCACTGTCGAGGCCGTTCGATTACTGCCTCTATCGGCTCCTTCTTTCGGTTCGCCCCCCATCTCTTTCCTCTGACTTCATGGCCGACCAAGATGCATCTCCGCATGGTGGTGAGGTCGAGCAGCACACCGGAAGCTCTGCTCCCCCTTCCTGCCACCAATCTGGTAACGAGCTCACCGTCCAAGAGGTCGAGGCGCCGTAATGCCTCGGATTTTTTCGGATATTTTTCGGATCATTTTAGTGGGTCTCGGAGTGTATTTTGTGCTTTACACGTGTTTTTCCCTGATGTGCCTTCGGAACTGTGTGTAGGGCAAACCGTGGTGTTCTTCGACTCCGAGACAGTACCACTGCGTTGTGCTCCTCCCGAGGATCGTAGAGGTAATTTTTCGTAATTTTTTGAATTTCTGGAATTTTTAGATTTTTCTATATATTAACCCTTTCTCTCTCTCCCCTCTCATTTCTCACCCTCTCTCCCTCTCTCTTCTCTCACGCTCTCTTTCTCCCCTCTCTTCTCCGGCGGCCGACAGACCGAGGCGGGGGCGAAGCGGAGGCGGCGCGGGCGAGGATGCGGGTGAGGATCGAGGTGGTGGAGGCGCGTGGGAGCTTGGTGGCGCGTTCGTGAGCCGGCGAGGGTTTCGCGGCGATTTCTTTGTGGATCGGCGTCCACGGAGCGTCGTTTATTCGGTGGAGGTAGGGAGATGGACCCCCAGCTCGTGCACTTATTTTCCCGCGAGTTTTGTAGGCCGTGGTGAGCCGAGCGGGCGTAATCGGGGATTTTTGGGAAAAATCCATGTTTTAGGGCTCGTGGGCCGATCTCCCGTTTCATTGCGTTTTTTGCCGATCCGAGGCCTTAGATGCATGCTAGGGGCTATTTGGGGGCTTCCCCCTTATTTTTCCCCTCTCCCGTGGAGGTATGGGGACGTGGGACATTTTTTGGGTCGTTTCCCGCCGTTTCGTGCTCGGATGGGTGTGACGGTCCTTCCATTGACCGTCACAGCCTGTGACGCCCCAGGGTGGGTGCGTCACAGGGCCCGTTAGCCTTTGGTGGTTTGGGGCGTGTGACGGTCCCCTGATAGACCGTCACGGCGCTGTGACGCGCCTGGGTTCGATCGTTACGTGGCTTCTCGTGGTTTCAGACCGTTGGGGTCTCGAGCCTCTGACGCACCGGGGCTGGGCCGTCAGAGCACTGTGACGCCCCTTGAGGTGTGTGTCACAGCCTGATCTCTCGTCCTCTGGGTTGGGTGCATCAGAGACTGGTGACGCACCAGTGCCCAGGGCAGGCGCGTCACAGCCAGTTCTGCTCCTGTTGTGTGACGCTCTTGCGATGGACTGTCAGAGTGCTGTGGCGATCGAGGCTTGGACCGTTACAGCTTGTGACGGCCCAAGGCTAGACCGCCAGGCACTGTGTTGCACTAAAGTGATTCTTCGTGCTTGTCGCGATTGTTTCGCATTGTGTGGGTCCCAAGTCGACCCGGTTGGGACCCAGTGGTCGACTTGTGGTTTTGTGAGTGCCCCGGACACCCCGAGGGTTCTGTATCCATGTTTTGAGGGTGTCGGGAGGACCGTGTTACCTCGATTAGCATGCCCGTAGGTGTGGTGGGTCTGAGTGACCCCACGTGTTCCGGGCTTTCGTGTTACGCTCGATCGAGTCACCGTGTATCGGCGTGTGTGCGGTGGGGTTCCCCCACATGTCGTGAGTTTTCCTGGAAGTTGATTCCCGAGCGGGCCATGTGTTTGGCCTTGGACTGCGAGTCCAGCTATCGGCGTAGCAGCTTGTGCGTTGCCCTGGGAATCATGCTTCTGTGCTTTCCGTGTGGGCCATGTGTATGTGGCCTTGGGCTGTGAGTCCAGTTGCCCTGCCTGGGACTCGAAGGCTTCTCGGTTCCCTTCCTGAGGGAATGGTCTCGGCAGCTCGTGAGCTGCTTCGGTATTCGTGCTACCGTGATTTTAGACCTAGAGATTGGACTAGATTGACGGCCTTGTGCTGTTGCGTGCGACGGTCTTGACCTCGAGTCTTCTGACTCAAGGACCGTTGGCTGTAGTGCGTCTAGAGGACTGTCCAGGGTCCAGTAGCTTAGCGTCACTTGGGCTTTCTTGACTCTCGCGCAGGGTGTGTGCGTGACCGTGGACTGTGAGACCCTGTTTCCGTTCCGACCGTGGTCGCCGTGCGACGGTGCCAGTACGTGGGGTGGTCCCCATACGTTGTCGGATGCGGACGTGGTTTTTCATTGACTTGAGAGTCTACTCCTTTAGTGACCCTCCACTAGTCGTAGCCTGCTTACACGCGTGTGGTCCCACCAGGGAGTGGTGGAGAGGCTACCCTTAGAGACGATTTTTAGACTGGTTTCTGTCCGGCCCCACGTCTTATAGCCAGAGTCCGGCTGAGGGGAAAATCGGTCTGTGTGTGCACACGTAGTTGGGGGCGGTTGGACCCACGCCGACGGGCGTGACCCCAGCTAGTCACTCGTTGTGATTCTTGTTCAGTGTCCGTGCCTCTGGTAGGCGCTACCACGCTAGGCAGTTCACCTGCGGTGCGGTGTAAGTCATCAGGGGACGCAACCGGCCTTGCTTCTAGTGGGAGGTACTCCTGTCGAGTCGAGAGTGACAGACTGTCAGTTTCCGTGACTTTGACCTTCGGGTTTTCGGTCGTGTTGACTGTTGAGTTTTGGTTGTTTCGCCGTGGCGCGTGTGTCGGTTTTCGCGCCGTGAGACTAGTGCTAGTGGCTTTACCGAGGTTGCGTCTTGTTGTGCGGTACCCGCGACCAGGCGTCAGGGTTGCACTTTAGACAGCGTGTCCAGGTTGGCCGTGTGCTGGGAGGCAGGCCTCTACGGCGTGATTGCCGTGGGTTTTTACTTCGGTAAGCGGTACTAGTGCAGTTCGGTAGCCTCGACTGCGAGATCGGGGTGTGTTTCCGATACAGTAGGAGTGGTTGTAGCACCGGGTTTCGACCGGCCATCGGGTTTACTGTTCCTGCTGTTGCGGTTGCTCTTGTAGCCTTCCTTTCCGCTACCGCCGTTGTTTCTGGTTGGGGTTCCGCGGGATCCCTGCTGAGTCTCTGTTTTGGAGACTCATTCCCTACTTTTCAGGTGAGGCGGTTCTTCTTCCTCGAGGTTCGAGGGCGCGGTGCGGAGGTTCTCGGTTGCCAGCTCGCCGGGCCGAGTGTTCACTCGGCATGTGGTACGTTTTTACTACTTTAGACTGTACTTTTCTATTGGACTGGACTCTGTTGTAGCTGTAGTTGTTCTTTCTTTCAGCTAGTTGTTGTTGGTTGTCCTGCTTTATTTCCTATTTCTTTGTGCCTCCACACTCCTTTTAGCCCTTCCGAGCCCTCCCGGCTCGTGGGCAGCGGTTCGAGTCTCGGGTTATCGGACCTTCCCAGTAATCGGATTCTCGGGTCGTTACATCCAGGGTCGGTACAATGTCCCATGGATGTATAATTTTTCCCTTCCAAAGCCTAGTGAATCAAGCTTGAGTTCCTGCCACGATTCTTTTTGCTCCTATGCCTTAGCCTTAAAGTTTGGCTTTCGTCTCCCCATCTATTTTTTCATTGAGAAATTGTTGAATCACTTCCAGTTGCCTATGGTTCAACTAGTTTCCAACTCCTTTGCTTTTATTTACTCTTTCATCGTTCTATGTGGCAAGAACAGAGTGGTCCCTTCTCTCGACCTCTTCAATGACTTCTATGAGTTGAAGGAACACGCACAGGCCGGGAAGGGTTTTACTACCTGCAAGCCCGACTGGACAAGTGCTATGTTACCTTTGCCCCCCGAGATTCTTCTCACAAAGGGTGGAAAACTCAGTACTTATGGGTTAACTGTCTTTCCGATCTTTTCGAACTACACCCCTGTGATTGCATCGAGGGCTTCCCCGACCTCCAAAGAGCTCGAGAATGACATCAAGGTCCTTCAGAGTAATAAGCAGCCAACCGCTGACCTTCTCGATGATTCGAACCTTCAACGCTATGCTCGGGCTCCCCAGGCTCCACGAGGTAAGGGCTTAGTGGGTAGTATAATGCCATGGATCTCTATTGGATCTTTATTAGGTCTTTCGGATGCCTCATTTTCAACCGTTCACCATCTCTCTTCGTTCTCTCTCGTTTTAGGGTCTCTCGGCACGGGGTGCACACCGTTGCGGAGCTGGCCGAGGCGAGGACGCGGGGAAGAGCGACGGTTTGAGCGTGGCGAGCGCGATCTCTCGGTGGATTCCAAGAAGGCGCCGTTTGTGTTCCTGACGATTTTCGACGTGGTTTAGTCGCTTCGGCGCGTGATTTCTTCGGTGGAGGTAGGGAGATGGATCACCACTTCGTCCTCTACGTTTTCCCTGCTTCTGTGCGTGGTTTGGCGCTAGAACGGGTTAAATCGGGACGGTTTGGGAAAAACCGATGTTTTTGGGATTTCCAGGGTTTGCCAGAAATCGGCAACCATTCACGGCGTAATTAGTGTCAAAATGACCGATGGGATGTCCGAATCCCATTCACATAGGTTTCGTGTTGATTGGTCATCATTCGGGGCTGGTAGGAGTCCGGGAACCCCGGTGACTCGTTTTGGGTCGATTCGTCGGAATCACCCCGATCTCGCATTCTGATGCGTACATGTGGGCTTTTTAGCCTCCAGAACTTATTTTTCATCATTTACCTTCATTTCTCCTGCGCTTTGGCGTGAATGGGGCATGGAATGGACCGATTCGGCGTTTCCACTGTTTTCCCGCCGTGACCGGTGTAGCGGTCGTTTCAGAGACCGTCATAGTCTCTGACGGCCCTACGATAGACCGCCACAGCTCTTAAGCGTTTTAGACCGTTCGTGGCTGTGGGAGTGTGACAGTCCACCTCTGGTGCGATACAACCCTCTGACGCATCCAGGTAGGTGTGCCACAGCCATTTCGTTTTCTTGAGGTTCGGGTCAGTTGTTCGCGTAGCGGTCGTTCCCTCGTGCGTCACAGTGCTGTAACGCGTCTGCATTGGACCGTTACATGCTGTTCGTTCAGGTTTCAGGCGTGGGTCTGTTGGCTCTAACGGCCCTACCTTGGTGCGTCAGAGCGGGTAACGCGCCTATGGTGGTGCGTTACAGTCCTATTGTGGCCGTGATGGCCGTTGGGCTTTTCGGTGTGCGGCCGTGTGTTTGTTGGTCCGTTTTAGGTGCTGTTTGTGGCTGTTTTGGGGTAGGTTTGTGGCATGTCTGTGTGTGTATCTGCCTATGTTAGGGTGATGTTTGTCGCTCCTGTGGTCTGGTCGCCTTCCCCGTGGGTGTCGGTTGACATTCCTATGATGGCCGAGACTACGTTTCCGAGTCTGTCGGTAGTTTCTTGCGCTGCCTTTGGTGTTTGAGGTACGGGTGACAGTGCATGTTTGACTGTATGTACTTCAGCTCCGTGTTTCGTGATCTTCTCGTGTCGTTGCCTTTTGTCACAGACTCTTTGTGACAGCTCGCGGAGCGGGGCACTTTCCGGTATACGGTTTGTAAGCTAGTCTCCGTCGGCTCCCGGCTGCACCGTAGCGTCCTACGGGGGGAGAAAACTAGCTAGATGCTTGGCTTAGGTAAAAGCCAGTGTGTGCACACGTGGTCAGGGGCTGAGGACTGACGCCACAGGCGTGACCCTGACTAGTACTTGTTACTGTGGTTCCGCGTGGGTCTGCGACTAGGCCGCGCTCGCGTTGACGCTATCGGTTGGTAGTCGAGACACTTGTGGTGTGTGTTGTGGTGCAGTGTAAGACGTCAGCGGACGCATCTTGTGAGGTGGTCTTAGTCTCTATCGGGCCGTTGTGACGACGGCGTAGACCAGACACTTGTTGGCGCAGCATAAGACGTCGGTGGACGCATCTGGCCGTTCTCCTAGTGCGGGGGTTCTCCGTCGCGTGACGTGCGACTTCCGTACCTTTCCTGTGCGACTTCCGTACCTTTCCTGTGTTGTGACCTGTCCGGGTTGGCCTTCCTGTGGCTAGACTCGAGGTCTATGTGTTATCCTGCATGACGCTCCGGTCGTGTCGTCTGCGTCTGTCTAGGCCTTTTCTAGACTTTCTTTTGCATGCTTGTTGTAGGTGTAGATTGGGGTGCTTGCTTGGCTTTTCCTCTTTTCCTTACTGCTCCCTACTCTTGCTCCCCGTTCTGTTCCCTTCTGTTGTTGCTAGGCGTAGTTTGGGGGCCGAGGTTAGTCCGACTTTTCTCTTATTCCCCTCGTCATTACCTGTTCCCTACTCTTGCTTACCTTTCTTTTGCAGCTTTCTAGTGTTGTCTCTTGCGGTTGTTCCTGTTGCTTCTGCTTTTCCGTGTTACTATGTGTTTTTCAGTGGAGATCCGCGTGACCCCTACTGAGCCAGTGACACGAGGCTCACCCATGCTTTGCAGGTGGGGTGACTTTGTTCGTGCTGCTTCCGCGGGTCCTGGAGTTCGAGTCGTAGCTGCCAGTTGGTACCTCCGTCGGGCTTCCCCCGACCTCTCGGTACGTCTTTTCTTTCTGTCGACTGTACTGCTAGACTGCTGTCTTTAGCTTTGGACTTGATTTTGGTATATAATTATTTAAAATCTGTTAATTAAAAAGTAATTTTATTTCTGCTACTTTAGCAACCCGATCTAATGAAATTTAATTGCTTGTTGTTACATCTGTCAGTTCAATGTACTACACGACAATCCTTTTTCCCTTCGGAGCTTTACCGCTCTTGGGAGGTCTCGCGGGTTCCAAGTGGTATCAGGTGTATTCGGTAGTCCTACCGGGTATATATGGTATCCGGAATCCGGGTCGTCACAGTTGGTATCAGAGTGTGGTTGTGTGAAGTACATGGGAATCTCAGATATACAGCGTCCAAAGTCGTAAAAGTCCAGTACAGTCTTCAGCTGGCATTAGGTTTCGTGATTTCCATTTCTTGTCGTTGTGGGTCTTTTCTTGGTAAGCTGCTCGATGCATGACTCGTCCCCTGTAGTCGTGTGATCAGTTGCTGTTGTGCCTTGATGTGACCTTGCTTGCAGTGGTATTCCGTGGTTCTGTGTCCTATATGGAGCCGGAATCCTGCAAGTGCTGCCGTTGTTGTTGTTTTTGTAAGTGTTGTTTCTCTATGATTTTGTCTGTCTATCATTAGCACTTTGTGGACCAACTCTTGTCGGTTCGCTTTGCTACTCTTTTCCCTGGTAGCTTGCGACTCTATCAGATGTCTTGTGGTCCGGTGCTACTATTTTGCTGTTATTTCTCCGTGAATCTGTCGTTGGTGTCCTGTGTGCCAGGTGTTCTGTAATGCCCCGGATTTTTGGATCCTTGTTCATGGGTCCCGGATCTGGTTTCTTGGAGTGTCCGACTCCGTTGTGTCCGAATCTTTGTTTCGGACATCTTTTGTGTTCGGATCGGCGCGATCCGGAGTTGTTTCGGAGGCCCGGAAGCGTTCCGCGGCTTTTCCGCGTGTGTTTTCTGATTCCCGGTGTGTGTTTCGGTAATTCCTTCGGAACCTCGTTACGGGTGAACCGGGCTGTTCACCAGGGCGCGAGTGGTACCATTGCGATCGGTGTGTTCCGAGCATCGCAGAAACGTGATTTTCTATTTTTCGGTATTTTTGAGAATTTCTGGATTTTCTACATAATAACCTTTTCTCTCTCTCCCCATCTCATTTCTCTCTTCCCTCCCTCTCTCTTCTCTCACGTTCTCTCCTCTCCCCCTCTCACTCCGGGCGGCCGACGGAGGCGGCGAGGGCGGGGCGGCGTGGTTCGTGGGATGTGGGGCGACGGGCTCGGGACGAGGATCGTGATGGTGGAGGCGGTTCGTGGGATCGTGAACCGGCGAGGGTTTGAATGGCGTTTCTTCGTGGATCGGCGTCCACGGCTCGTAGAATCTTCGGTGGAGGTAGGGAGATGGACCCTCAACCCGCGTACTTCATTTCCCGCGAGTTTCGTATGCCGTGGTGAGCCGAGCGGGCTAAACGGGGCGTTTTGGGCAAAATGCATGTTTTTGGGGTGTGAGCCGGATCTTTCGTTTTACCGTATTTTTGGGCGATCCAGGGGTTTAGATGCATGCCTAGGGGCTTGGGGAAGGTTTCCCCTTTTGTTTCCCCTTCACCTGGGGGTGAACGGGGCGTGGCATGGCTTTTCCCGCGGTTTCTACCGTTTTCGGGCGCGGACTGAGAACGCGCTATACTCCAGTAGCGCGTTCTTGAAGGTCGTGCTGCCCCGATCGAGCGCGTTCATCGGAGAAGATGAACAGTATGGCGGTTCCTGTCGCGCTATAGGGCTACGGCGCGTTCTGGACTGTCGCGCTATGGAAACATAGCGCGACCTGGCTTGTCGCGCTATAGGCTCCTAGCGCGTTCTGCTTGAACGCGCTATGGACCTATAGCGCGTTCTTGGAGGGACCAGCCGGGCTGCCCGGGGTGGGCGGTCTGCGGCTGATCGTGCTCCTCGTGGGCCGTGTGTGCCTTGGACACCCCGTGGAGTTCCGTGACCGTGTCTTTGGGGTGTCCGGGGGTTCCGTTTACCTTGATTTGTGCGCTCGTGAGTGTAAGGGTCCGGGCGGTTTACTAGTGTTCCGATTGGGTTGTGTTGGTCTCCGGTCGACCCGGTTGTGACACAGTGGTCGACCTTTGGCCTTGTGAGTGTCCCGGGCACCCCGTGGGTTTTGTTACCGTGTTTTGGGGTGTCTGGAGGTGCCGTGTTACCTCGATAAGCGTGCCCGTGGGCTTGGTGGGTCCGGGTGACCCCAGGCGTTTCGGGTTTCCGTATTCTCGCTCGATCGAGTCACCGTGTATCGGTATGTGTGCGGTGGGGTTCCCCCGCATGTCGTGAGTCTTCCTGGAAGATGATTCCCGAGTGGGTTATGTGTTTGGCCGTGGACTGTGCGTCCCGTTTCTTCTCCGATCGTGGTCACCGTGCGATGGTGCTGCTACGTGGGATGGTCCCCGTACTTCGTTAGGTTCGGACGTCGTTTTCTGTTGTTTTGATAGTCTACTCTCTCAGTGATCCTCCACTAGTCGTAGCTTCCTGCGCACGCATGTGCAGACCCACCTGGGAGTGGTGGAGAGCGCGACCCGGTGAGACGCGGTTTTTAGGCTGGTTTCCGTCGGCCCCTTGCCTTTGCCACCAGAGTCCGGTGGGGGGGAAAACCAGCTAGAGGACCCGACCTAGAGCAGATGGTCTGTGTGTGCACACGTAGTTGGGGGCTTAGGACACGCGCTGACGAGCGTGACCCCAGCTAGTCCTTGTTGTGGTACTGGTTACTGTGTGTGTCTGAGTCTCACGCCTAGGGCGTCGTAGCTAGACACTTGTGACGCGGTGTAAGACGTCAGCGGACGCATCCGGTCGTTCTTCTAGTGGGAGGTACTCCTGTTCTGGACAGAGAGTGACAGACTGTCAGTCGTGTGGCTTCGACCTTCGGGTTTCGGTCGTGTTGACCGTTGAGTTTTCGATTGTTTCGCCGTGGCGCGGGTCGGTTTTCGTGCCGTGAGGCTAGTGCTAGTGACTTTACCGAGGTTGCGTCTTGTCGTGCGGTACCCGTGACCAGGTGTCCGGGTTGCACTTTTGGCAGCGTGTCCAGGTTGGTCGTGTTCTGGGAGACAGGCCTCTACGGCGTGGTTGCCGTGGGTTTTTCACTTCGATAAGCGATACTAGTGTAGTTCGGTAGCCCTTGACCGTGAGTCTGGGGTGTGTTTCTGGTACAGTAGGAGTAGCTGTAGTGCCGAGTTTTGACCGGCCACCGGTTTGTTGTTCCTGCTGTAGTTGTAGCGTTCCTTTCCGCTACCGCCGTCGTTTCCGGTTGGGGTTCCGCGGGATCCCTGCTGAGTCTCTATTTTGGAGACTCATTCCCTGCTTTTCAGGTGTAGCTGTTCTTCCTCGAGGTTCGAGGGTGCGGAGCGGAGGTTCTCAGTTGCCAGCTTGCCGGGCCGAGTGTTCGCTTGGCATGTGGTACGTTTTATTGCTTTAGACTGTACTTTCTGTGGGACTGGACTCTGTTGTAGTTGTTTATTTATTTCTGTTAATTATTGAATTGTCCTGCTTTATTTCCTATTTCTTTGTGCCTCCACACTCCTTTTAGCCCTTCCGAGCCCTCCCGGCTCGTGGGCGGCGGTTCGAGATTCGAATGGTATCGGGCTCCTCCCGGTATCCAGATCTCGGGTCGTCACAGCTGGTATCAGAGCATGGTTGTGGACGTACATGGGAATTCGAGATATTGCAGTGATCAGAGTCCGTAAGGTCCAGTACAGTCAGCAGTTGGCATAGGGTTTCGTGCATGTTTTCCGCTTTGTTTCTCGCTAGAGAGTTTGAGTGCGCTGTGCGGCGCTGTGAAGGTGGTTGTTGTTCACGGCTTTCGTGCCGGCGCGGGGTCTGCGGATCGAGGTCGAGAGCCTTCTCCCTCATCGGTGGTGGCCCTGGTTGTGTTGCGTTGGGCAGAGGTTGTCGGCGGGCGTGTTGCAGTTCGGGGGATTGTAGCGGTGGTGCATCGAGATATGTTGTGATCATGGTCCGACGTGACACTTGCTGAGTGTGTCGGAGGCGCTGACCTGACGGAAGTGATAGGTTTCTTGGTGCTGGAAGGTGCTATTCCCAGCATGCGTGAGGCTCGAGGTCAGGTCGAGTGTGGAGTTTTCCTTCCGTTGGTCGGAGGTGCGATTGGGTTCTCCTTTGGTTGGAGAGAATCGTGTTTGGCTAAGGTTCGTCGTCTTGCATTGCGTGTCCGGATTGGTTGGCCTTGTGTGTCATGAAGTTCGTGCGAGACGTGCTCTTTGTCTTGGCAAGGTGGTTGCCTGTGAGAATCGTTGCCCGTTCCCTGATGTGTAAGGGTGTTGGCGCTGTTCCGGAAGGATGAGTGTCAACTGGGCGCTGTTTTTGAGAATTGCGGTTGGTGTTGTGGTTTCCGATGTGCGGAGGATCGGAGTCTGCGGGGTTGCAGATGGTTGTCGGGATGGTGGATCCCGAGTTGGCGTTGTGGTGGCTGTGCGTGTGGATCAGAGTGCGTGGATCGTAGCGTTGGTTGTTTCGGGTGGATTTCTGAGGAAGTGTAGAGCAACGGAGGATTGGTTCATCGATGTGCGTTGTCTCCGGCGGTGTGAGACATGTTGGTTGGCGTGCCGTTGCTTGAGATATTGTGGTTCATGGCATTGGCAGGTGTCCATTTGGATTGATCGAAGGATTTGATGAGACCAGATGGAAGAGTGACGCCTGTGGGCGGAGGCCTTTTTTCGTGAGATTGGCGTCGGAGAGTGGTCTCTGATGAGACGTTGGCGTGGGATATTGATCCTCAGTCTGTGGCCAGCAAGGGAGGATTCCCCGTAAGTCTGAGTCGAGTGACGTGAGGACCGTGTGGAGATGGAGTCATGTGGTTTCGCCGCGCTCTCCTGAGAGGGTAGAGTTGACGTGAGGTTCGAGATTGGAGGTGGTGGTGGTCTGTGCGAAGAGTCAACGGATGGCCTGTCAAGAGTTGGATCGTGCCTGCTGGGCCGGTGGAGGTTTCCCGTTGACGAATGTCTGGTGACCAGTGGATGGTCTTTTCAGAGACAGAAGATGCTGGTTGTAAGGGCTCGAGAATGGAGAGAGCGGCGTGCAAGCGAGGCCTTCTGGTGGCCGTTTCTGAGGTGTGAGCTGATGGAAGCTCAGTGATTGGTTACCCCTGGTGCAGGGTGTGAGATCGATCGGCGGGTTGTGAAGCTAACGTTGGTTGGTCCGCCGGGCGTGGGCGTTGACCGGTGGATTGGTTTTCGTGGCGAGAATTGCGTTCCCTCGGTGAGCGAGAAGGTGGCAGCGATGCCGTGGGTGGTTTCCGTTGTGTCCGAGGTGATACCAGACTTGTGCCCTTGTGTTATGCCTGCTCTGGTGGCCGGTGTGTGCGCGATGTGCGGAGCATGGCATTGTTCATGATTATGGTCTGGCTGTATCCCTAATGATCGGTGCTTTTCCGAGAATTGAGGTTTTTCTGTGTTGGGGCCCTGGCAACGTTGTCAGTTAGTGGAGGCGTTCTTCCCCTGTGACTTGGTGCTAGTCCTGAATTTCGAGGACGAAATTTCTTTAAGGGGGGAGGGCTGTAATGCCCCGGATTTTTGGATCCTTGTTCATGGGTCCCGGATCTTATTTCTTGGAGTGTCCGACTCCGTTGTGTCCGAATCTTTGTTTCGGACATCTTTTGTGTTCGGATCGGCGCGATCCGGAGTTGTTTCGGAGGCCCGGAAGCGTTCCGCGGCTTTTCCGCGTGTGTTTTCCGATTCCCGGTGTGTGTTTCGGTAATTCCTTCGGAACCTCGTTACGGGTGAACCGGGCTGTTCACCAGGGCGCGAGTGGTACCGTTGCGATCGGTGTGTTCCGAGCATCGCAGAAACGTGATTTTCTATTTTTCGGTATTTTTGAGAATTTCCGGATTTTCTACATAATAACCTTTTCTCTCTCTCCCCATCTCATTTCTCTCTTCCCTCCCTCTCTCTTCTCTCACGTTCTCTCCTCTCCCCCTCTCACTCCGGGCGGTCGACGGAGGCGGCGAGGGCGGGGCGGCGTGGTTCGTGGGATGTGGGGCGACGGGCTCGGGACGAGGATCGTGATGGTGGAGGCGGTTCGTGGGATCGTGAACCGGCGAGGGTTTGAATGGCGTTTCTTCGTGGATCGGCGTCCACGGCTCGTAGAATCTTCGGTGGAGGTAGGGAGATGGACCCTCAACCCGCGTACTTCATTTCCCGCGAGTTTCGTATGCCGTGGTGAGCCGAGCGGGCTAAACGGGGCGTTTTGGGCAAAATGCATGTTTTTGGGGTGTGAGCCGGATCTTTCATTTTACCGTATTTTTGGGCGATCCAGGGGTTTAGATGCATGCCTAGGGGCTTGGGGAAGGTTTCCCCTTTTGTTTCCCCTTCACCTGGGGGTGAACGGGGCGTGGCATGGCTTTTCCCGCGGTTTCTACCGTTTTCGGGCGCGGACTGAGAACGCGCTATACTCCAGTAGCGCGTTCTTGAAGGTCGCGATGCCCCGATCGAGCGCGTTCATCGGAGAAGATGAACAGTATGGCGGTTCCTGTCGCGCTATAGGGCTACGGCGCGTTCTGGACTGTCGCGCTATGGAAACATAGCGCGACCTGGCTTGTCGCGCTATAGGCTCCTAGCGCGTTCTGCTTGAACGCGCTATGGACCTATAGCGCGTTCTTGGAGGGACCAGCCGGGCTGCCCGGGGCGGGCGGTCTGCGGCTGATCGTGCTCCTCGTGGGCCGTGTGTGCCTTGGACACCCCGTGGAGTTTCGTGACCGTGTCTTTGGGGTGTCCGGGGGTTCCGTTTACCTTGATTTGTGCGCTCGTGAGTGTAAGGGTCCGGGCGGTTTACTAGTGTTCCGATTGGGTTGTGTTGGTCTCCGGTCGACCCGGTTGTGACACAGTGGTCGACCTTTGGCCTTGTGAGTGTCCCGGGCACCCCGTGGGTTTTGTTACCGTGTTTTGGGGTGTCTGGAGGTGCCGTGTTACCTCGATAAGCGTGCCCATGGGCTTGGTGGGTCCGGGTGACCCCAGGCGTTTCGGGTTTCCGTATTCTCGCTCGATCGAGTCACCGTGTATCGGTATGTGTGCGGTGGGGTTCCCCCGCATGTCGTGAGTCTTCCTGGAAGATGATTCCCGAGTGGGTTATGTGTTTGGCCGTGGACTGTGCGTCCCGTTTCTTCTCCGATCGTGGTCACCGTGCGATGGTGCTGCTACGTGGGATGGTCCCCGTACTTCGTTAGGTTCGGACGTCGTTTTCTGTTGTTTTGATAGTCTACTCTCTCAGTGATCCTCCACTAGTCGTAGCTTCCTGCGCACGCGTGTGCGGACCCACCTGGGAGTGGTGGAGAGCGCGACCCGGTGAGACGCGATTTTTAGGCTGGTTTCCGTCGGCCCCTTGCCTTTGCCACCAGAGTCCGGTGGGGGGGGAAACCAGCTAGAGGACCCGACCTAGAGCAGATGGTCTGTGTGTGCACACGTAGTTGGGGGCTTAGGACACGCGCTGACGAGCGTGACCCCAGCTAGTCCTTGTTGTGGTACTGGTTACTGTGTGTGTCTGAGTCTCACGCCTAGGGCGTCGTAGCTAGACACTTGTGACGCGGTGTAAGACGTCAGCGGACGCATCCGGTCGTTCTTCTAGTGGGAGGTACTCCTGTTCTGGACAGAGAGTGAAAGACTGTCAGTCGTGTGACTTCGACCTTCGGGTTTCGGTCGTGTTGACCGTTGAGTTTTCGATTGTTTCGCCGTGGCGCGGGTCGGTTTTCGTGCCGTGAGGCTAGTGCTAGTGACTTTACCGAGGTTGCGTCTTGTCGTGCGGTACCCGTGACCAGGTGTCCGGGTTGCACTTTTGGCAGCGTGTCCAGGTTGGCCGTGTTCTGGGAGACAGGCCTCTACGGCGTGGTTGCCGTGGGTTTTTCACTTCGATAAGCGATACTAGTGTAGTTCGGTAGCCCTTGACCGTGAGTCTGGGGTGTGTTTCTGGTACAGTAGGAGTAGCTGTAGTGCCGAGTTTTGACCGGCCACCGGTTTGTTGTTCCTGCTGTAGTTGTAGCGTTCCTTTCCGCTACCGCCGTCGTTTCCGGTTGGGGTTCCGCGGGATCCCTGCTGAGTCTCTGTTTTGGAGACTCATTCCCTGCTTTTCAGGTGTAGCTGTTCTTCCTCGAGGTTCGAGGGTGCGGAGCGGAGGTTCTCAGTTGCCAGCTTGCCGGGCCGAGTGTTCACTTGGCATGTGGTACGTTTTACTGCTTTAAACTTTACTTTCTGTGGGACTGGACTCTGTTGTAGTTGTTTATTTATTTCTGTTAATTATTGAATTGTCCTGCTTTATTTCCTATTTCTTTGTGCCTCCACACTCCTTTTAGCCCTTCCGAGCCCTCCCGGCTCGTGGGCGGCGGTTCGAGATTCGAATGGTATCGGGCTCCTCCCGGTATCCGGATCTCGGGTCGTCACATGTTCCCTGTCGCCTTTGGCACTGGAGCCGATGATGTTGCCAGGCGATCAGCTGAGAGGACTGTGTTTCCTTGGTTAAGTTGCTCCCTGATGTGTCTGTCGTTTTGTTTCTCGGTATCTCTTGTTCTCGCAGCCGTGTCTCCTTTTCCTGTGAGATGCAAGCGGTGTTGCCTTGCTTCGGGTGTCAGACTTCTGTTCACTTGCGGCATGCTTACTCCCGAGCGTGTACTCGTGATAATGGTCTGACATTGTTACTCCGGGCTTTGTTCCTCGTGTTTTGTGTTGTTTTGTGGTTGCATCCGTCGGGTTGTTCTTCCCTACTTTTCCTTTGTTAGTCCTTAAATTTTGAGGATGAAATTTCTTAAAGGAAGGGAGGATATAATGCCTTGGATCTCTCTTGGATCTTTATTAGGTCTTTCGGATGTCTCATTTTCAACCGTTCACCATCTCTCTTTGTTCTCTCTCGTTTCAGGGTCTCTCGGCGCAGGGTGCACACCGTTGCGGAGCTGGCCGAGGCGAGGACGCGGGGAAGAGCGACGGTTTGAGCGTGGCAGGCGCGATCTCTCGGTGGATTCCAAGAAGGCGCCGTTTGCGTTCCTGGCGATTTTCGGCTTGGTTTAGTCGCTTCGGCGTGCGGTTTCTTCGGTGGAGGTAGGGAGATGGATCACCACTTCGTCCTCTACGTTTTCCCTGCTTCTGTGCGTGGTTTGGCGCTAGAACGGGTTAAATCGGGACGGTTTAGGAAAAATCAATCTTTTTGGGGTTTTCAGGGTTCACCGGAAATCGGCAACCATTCGCGGTGTAGTTAGTGTCAAAATGACCGCTGGGATGTCTGGATCCCATTCACGTAGGTTTCGTGTTGATTGGTCGTCATTCGGGACCGGTAGGAGTCCGAGAACCCCGGTGACTCGTTTTGGGTCGATTCGTCGGAACCGCCCCGATCTCGCGTTCTAATGCGTACATGTGGGCTTTTTAGCCTCCAGAACTTGTTTTTCGTCATTTACCTTCGTTTCCCCTGCGCTTTGGTGTGAATGGGGCGTGGAACGGACCGATTCGACGTTTCCACTGTTTTCCCGCCGTGACCGGTGTAGCGGTCGTTTCAGAGACCGTCATAGTCTTTGACGGCCCTACGATAGACCGCCACAGCTCTTAGGCGTTTTAGACCGTTCGTGGCTGTGGGAGTGTGACAGTCCACCTCTGGTGCGACACAGCCCTCTGACACATCCTGATAGGTGCGTCACAGCCATTTCGTTTTCTTGAGGTTCGGGTCAGTTGTTCGCGTAGCGGTCGTTCCCTCGTGCGTCACAGTGCTGTAACGCGTCCGCATTGGACCGTTACATGCTGTTCATTTAGGTTTCAGGCGTGGGTCTGTTGGCTCTGACGGCCCTGCCTTGGTGCGTCAGAGCGGGTAACGCGCCTATGGTGGTGCGTTACGGTCCTGTTGTGGTCGTGATGGCCGTTGGGCTTTTCGGTGTGCGGCCGTGTGTTTGCTGGTCCGTTTTAGGTGATGTTTGTGGTTGTTTTGGGGTAGGTTTGTGGCATGTATGTGTGTGTATCTGCCTATGTGAGGGTGATGTCTGTCGTTCCCGTGGTCTGGCCGCCTTCCCAGTGGGTGTCGGTTGACATTCCTATGATGGCCGAGACTATGTTTCCGAGTCTGTCGGTAGTTTCTTGTGCTGCCTTCGGTGTTTGAGGTACGAGTGATAGTACTTGTTTGACTGTCTGTACTTCAGCTCCGTGTTTCGCGATCTTCTCATGTCGTTACCTTTTGTCACAGACTCTTTGTGACAGCTCGCGGAGCGGGGCACTTTCTGGTATACGGTTTGTAAGCTAGTCTCCGTTGGCTCCCGGCTGCACTGTAGCGTCCTACGGGGGGAGAAAACTAGCTAGAGGCTTGGCTCAGGTAAAAGCCAGTGTGTGCACACGTGTTCAGGGGCTGAGGAATGACGCCGCGGGCGTGACCCTGACTAGTACTTGTTAATGTGGTTCCGCGTGGGTCTGCGACTAGGCCGCGCTCGCGTTGACGCGATCGGTTGGTAGTCGAGACACTTGTGGTGTGTGTTGTGGTGCAGTGTAAGACGTAAGCGGACGCATCTTGTGAGGTGGTCTTAGTCTCTGTCGCGCCGTTGTGACGACAGCGTAGACGAGACACTTGTTGGCGCAGCATAAGACGTCAGTGGACGCATCTGGCCGTTCTCCTGGTGCGGGGGTTCTCCGTCGCGTGGCGTGCGACTTCCGTACCTTTCCTGTGTTGTGACATGTCCGGGTTGGCCTTCCTGTGGCTAGACTCGAGGTCTATGTGTTGTCCTGCATGACGCTCCGGTCGTGTCGTCTGCGTCTGTCTAGGCCTTTTCTAGACTTTCTTTTGCATGCTTGTTGTAGGTGTAGATTGGGGTGCTTGTTTGGCTTTTCCCCTTTTCCTTACTGCTCCCTACTCTTGCTCCCCGTTCTGTTCCCTTCTGCTGTTGCTAGGCGTAGTTTGGGGGCCAAGGTTAGTCCGATTTTTCTCTTATTCCCCTCGTCCTTACCTGTTCCCTACTCTTGCTTCCCTTTCTTTTGCAGCTTTCTAGTGTTGTCTCTTGCGGTTGTTCCTGTTGTTTCTGCTTTTCCGTGTTACTGTGTATTTTTCAGTGGGGATCCGCGTGACCCCTACTGAGCCAGTGACACGAGGCTCATCCCTGCTTTGCAGGTGGGGTGACTTTGTTCGTGCTGCTTCCGCGGGTCCTAGAGTTCGAGTCGTAGCTGTCAGTTGGTAGCTCCGTCGGGCTTCCCCCGACTTCTCGGTACGTCTTTTCTTTCTGTCGACTGTACTGCTAGACTGCTGTCTTTAGCTTTGGACTTGACTCTGGTATATAATTGTTTAAAATCTGTTAATTAAAAAGTAATTTTATTTCTGCTACTTTAGCAACCCGATCTAATGAAATTTAATTGCTTGCTGTTACATCGGTCAGTTCAATGTACTACACGACAATCCTTTTTCCCTTCGGAGCTTTACCGCTCTTGGGAGGCCTCGCGGGTTCCAAGTTGTATCATGTGTATTCGGTAGTCCTACCGGATATATCTGGTATCCAGAATCCGGGTCGTCACAGGTAGTGTCTCGTTTTGATTCTCCAATTACCCTTTAATGAACTTTTGATTGTGCTGGTTGCAGTCGCCGCCCTTGTCGAGGAGGGGAGTCAGTCGGGGCATTTGGCTAGAGTTACATAGGGGGTTGAGGAGGTGCCCGAAGGAATGCCAGAGGCCCAAGAGGTTCAACCCGAGTCTGGGGAGCTAGGGGGCCTCCCAGTCACTCGTGATGATGAGCGCGACAAGGGCAAGGGCGCAGCGACTGAAGGGGTCGAAGAGCGGAGGGGTTTCAAACGAAAGGGCCCTGAGCAAAAGCTCATGATGGACTCCTTAAAGGCGATGCATCCGAGGTGAGCCGTGGGAAGAAAAGGAAGGCATCTAAAGCGGCGAGGGCACCCTAAAAGGCGCTGACGCTTCCATACCTTCCTCCCGAGGCGCAAGGACTGGGAGCCCTGTTGGCTCCAGCTCATCCGGGTGACCCGTCAACTTGCTCCCCAGGGGAGCCACCGTCGACTGCAGTAGATGCCCTCGCCCCTAGTTCGATGCTTCCTTCAAATGAGGAGGGTGCTGGCACAGCCACTCCCAACCTGCCAGACGTGACTGCACCTGGTCCGGCCACTCTGGGTGACTATCTTCTTGCGACTTCCTCCTGGGGGGACCGTCCTAAACTCAGGGAGCGTCGAGGTCTGCCTACGACTGTTGCAGGGTGTTAATGATCCCTATGAGTTAGTCTGGGCTCCAACAGTTCTCGAATCGAGCGGTGGCCGAGACAATAAGCTACTAGGGGCTTGGTAGGATAAGGTTTTGTGGATTTCTTATTTATGATATTTTTAATTTTATTAATTTTTTATTTTTTTTATTATAAGTAGAATAATAACTAGCTATCAAACTCAGTTAGACTTAACCCTAAGATATCTTCCCCGAGCTTACCCTAATGGGACATACCTTAACTTGTTATCAAAATGGCCCTAGGGATATACAAAAAATAGGATAAAATTTGAGGCCTAATGATCCCTATAACGAAATCTCCCAGGCTTGTTTGTTCCCCTATAAAATTTTATAAATATTTTATTTTACACATATTTGTTAGACTATAAAACAGTGTCAATGAAATGATAGTGGAAAGGTGTTGGTCCGTATGGCAATAAAATTCTTTCATATTAGTTTATAGTCTATATCAAATACTAGATGCAGATATAAAATGACTTAAAATTAGTTATAAACCTATATATTAAATAACTCTCTCAATTTTTTTTGGTTGTCAGTGTGGTTTTGTCGCAACGGAGATGACTCCTCCCTGTAGATCTGGGTTCTAGCCTTGTGACCCCCCCGCCAGTTCCCTTAGGTGTCTGGGCCTCCCAGTGGGGGGTGATCCGATTGGAGTCACCTCTCTAGAGGTGTTTGGTGACACTTTTTGGAGCACCAACGTGTTCTCTCATCCTCTGTTCCTCTCTTTGTTGTAAACCCCCTTGACTAAAAAATAGTTAAATTTAACTCTACATAAAAACTGACATAAATGCCCATGGTTAATAGAGTTTGTTTGCGTGCACCCATTTGCGCGCACGTGTATGTGTGTGCGTGAGAGAGAGAGAGAGAGAGAGAGAGAGAGAGAGAGAGAGAGAATCCCCACCCCTACTCTTTCCCAAACCCATCTGTCATCCTCTCGCAAGGTGCAACCACAACTTGATCGCCCACGCCATAGGAAGACGATGCCGCTACTGCTATATATCGGAGCTTCCCTCGCCTAAGAAGCACGAGGAGTAAAGGCCCCTAGCCACCCATCCCTCTTTTGTCCGGTGTTGGCTAGTGTCTGAGATTTATTCGATGGGGGTGCAACGAGGGGATGCGTAATGCTTGCAGTAGCAATGGACTATGAGTCATAGGATGTGACTATGAGTCAGAGGATGTGCAATGTTCGTCGTCACATTTTGTTACGGGTGGGTGATGTGAGCACCCAGAGAGAGTGTGAGTCTCTCAGCCTACTAGAGTTGCCAGTGACTTTAGTCTCACATTGGATTCCACAAAGAGTTGGACCGGTTTATAAGAAAAGGAATCCCCTACCTCAATACCTAGATTTTGGGAAAGGATAAATGATTCCTAAGAAATGGTGTCTGAGCCCAACCTTTATCGGTCTAATGTGGCGTATCAATACACCATTTATCTGCTGCGCATGAACGGGCGTAACCTCGATCGGCACCTAGCCGACGAGGGTGTTGGCCTTGTAAAGGGGGAGGTATTGTTACGGGTGGATGGTGTGAGCACCCAGAGAGAATGTGAGTCTCTCATCCTACTAGAGTTGTCAGTGACTTTAGTCCCACATTAGATTCCACAAAGAGTTAGACCGATTTATAAGAAAAAGAATCCCCTATCTCAATACCTAAGTTTTGCGAAAGGATAAATGATTCTTAACACGCTTGTCCAGCGAGGGAGGAGGAAGCACGTGGCTATGCCGTAAGTGGATGGAGGATGGTGTCAGGGTTTGAGAATGCACCCGCTGTCATGTCTATGTAGAGAGGATTGAGGGAGGAAAGAGAAACACATCCCACTGCTACAGGTGGCCTGAGGGAGGCGTCGATGCCCCCAACCCACTAGAGAGAGAGATAGAGAGAAAGAGACGTTGACATCCCTGGACCATTAGACGGAGGGGGAGAGAGAGTAGATAGATGAAGAGCACTAAGAGTGGGGGAGATTGTTTGTATTTTACCTATGATAAATAGGTCGGTAAATAGGTACTTTTCATTTTAGGGAAGGAATATTCTTTGAAAGATATTTGTTACGATGCCTTGTAACGCTAAAGATTTATATGAGAAAGAGAAATTGATTTGAAGGAGTTATTTGATATATTGAATATCATAGGGACTTGTTTGGAATTAGGTAAGATTGTCTAAAAAATAAAAACCCTTATTTATAACATTCATTAAATGAGTTGATACCCATGTACGTACGAAAAATTGCTCGAACACGATAATGGGGACTACGGTGGTGTAATGGTATTTTAAAAGAACCCAAACTTTTTTCCACGATGATACCCAGAAGAATCGTACTTGCTATCTTTTCTTATCTTGAACAGACTCTACCACTAATTTTTACCTACGCTGTTCGGTGGTGGACCCTTTATTTCATTTGGAACCGGGTATCATTGCTAAAATGTCCGTAGACAAATATTAATCTTTTTCCCTACTGTTTGAAGTTACGTAGGAAAAAGAAAAAATGGTGAATAAAAAGATTAGGAAATTTCTTCAGTTTAGTTGCCCACCTGCGCCTCCCCAACTGTAGAAATAACAAATAAGTCATTATAATTTGACTGGATGGAACAGAAGAAGTCAGTTGCGTCAAGTAAGCCCAGCCCTTTCCTTGCAAGCAGCGTCCCGTTGGCTTTGCAATGCCTCTGACAAGAGAGGAAGGTGAAGTGACCATTGGTGGTGGCATCATTAATGATACTAATAAGATGCATGATGAGTGCGAGAAACATAGATTTGTGTCATAGTTTGTCGCATCGGTGTGATTCGTATCGATTCGATCGTATCGGGACCACACGCATATATATGTTGCTTTCTCCCTGTGATTTTCTTGGACATTTCGGTTCAATTTATGAGCTCTACTTTGTTGCATGGATCGGATTAACTTGAACATCTCACTTTTATCTAACTTAATTGATTTGATTGTGCGAATTCTATATTCTGATTTATATTCGGATTATAAATTATTTGAAAGAAAAGATAAAAGAAAATAATCATAATTATAATACATCTCTATTAAAATAAAAATAATTATTTTTTAGAATAACCTAACTCCGATTATAATATGTCTTTAAATTACTATGCAAACAAACATGGCCATAAAGAATAAACTGAGAGCAGGGCACTCATTCCAGCCTAGAAAAAGGGTTTTTGCATATAAATAGTTTCAGGTAGGAGCTCGACTGTTATATTTGGGTTTTGCTTTTTTGAGAAAATAAATAACTGTAAAAAATTTACATTAAAAGATCTCAAAATAAGTTATAGAAAAGAAAAATATTTGTTAATTTTATAAGAAAAAAAATCAGAAAAAAAATCATGTATATAAGGAATTAGTCGAAAGCTGTAATTAAGACCGGTTCCGTCATCCATCACCCATGTCTTTGTTAATTGGATTGGCCCATCAAATTCTCCCAGCTGAAAAATAAAAATAAAATCTTATCATCCGTCCCGAACGAGGGACGACATCTTACGTTCGACACGAGATTGGGGCACATGAAGTGGGAGCATTGTGCCCACTCTTGTGGATCGATCTCATCCCGGATGGTTATCAGTTTAGGATGGGTAATTAATAACTCTAAAAAAATATTCTTAAGGGGTGTTTGCATTCTAAAAGAAGGAGAAATATTTTTTTAAATAATTTACACAAGACATGCAAACACAATAAAAAGTTAAAAGTTAGAAATTTTTTTAATTCTTAGAATGTTTTGTATTTTGTTATTCAGTTCGACGTCGAGCTGGTCGCCCTATCTCTTTCTCTCTCAACTATCTAGAGATAAAGTAATCTTTTCATAATATTGAGTCAAGTTAACTATAATCAAGTTAACTTTCGTCTAACTGAATGTACGGCATAGATTTATCCGTATAACGGTAAAGATTATAGAGATTTAAAAAAATAGTTGATATTTAGAGATTAATTAATAATTCGTTAAGTTTATAAGAATTTATATGTAAAATTTTCTTTTAAATTTTATAACTTACGCTCAATACTTCTTTTAAACATAAATTCATCTTTTCTTACCGTCCGTTGCTCCACGCGCATCGACGCGGACCGCGTCCGGGAAACAGCTTCACGGGCACGCTTCCGCCAAGCACGTGATCCCACGTGCATCGCCTGAAAAAGAAGAAAAAGGAAAATTTGGGACACCGCTGGCGGGAGCGTGAAACGGGAGAGCGGCCAATGCCAACCACCCACTTGGCCTGGGGGCCTCCGCCGCGCCCACCACAACGGTCCCCCTCTAATTCAAATTTCAAATATCCCGAAATTTGAACTGTCGACGGGATCCCCCGCCCATTCTCCCACCCTCCTCCTCTTCCTCCTCTCTCTTTGTCTCTCTCTCGCTCGCTCGCTCGCTCGCTCTCTCCATGCTCATGTTGTTACCGTCTCTCTGCGTTCCCATGTAGTTGTTGTGGTTGTTTCTGTTCTTTGTCCCACGTCTTCTTTCTGGGTCCTTCTTCTTTCGCGTCGCCATGGAAGATTTTCACAGCATGAGCCGGAGGGACCTGCAGACCCTCTGCAAGAAGCACCAAATACCGGCAAACTCCACCAACTCCCTCATGGCCGAGCGCCTCGCCATGCTCTTCTCCAAGGTATGCCGCCGGAATTGCGGGTCGAGGTTGCGCTTCCTTCCTCGTTCCTTTTCTGCCATCAATTCTCACCATTTCCCCCAGGATTGTCACCATTCGGCCTCATGACATTTATAAATTGCGAGCAGGGACACGAGGACCTGAGGCCGCTGGGGCCTTCTTGCTTGAAGGGCTCCGGTGGTAGCGGTAGCCAAGGCGATGGTTGCTGCACAAGGTCGAAGAGGAAGAGGGTCACGTTCATGTTGCCAGAAGGAGACCCGGATGTGAAAGGAACTAGCGACCGTAATGATCCGGTCGTGAAGAATTCACCGGAGCTGGCGTCGACCGTTCCAGTCTCCAGAAGGACGAAGTCTCGTGCTTCGGGACTGCAAGGGGACGCCGGGACTGCTATTCCAACCCCCGATGTTAGAAGCACAAGGAGGGGAACGGGGGCAAGAGCCCTTAAACACCATAATGTGAATAGGAGTCACGCAAACGCAGCAGAAGAAGATTCTGAGAATTGTGCAGATGATGAGGGATTGGTGGTTGGAACGAGGTCTCTGAGGCAGAGAGTAGTGGTGACTGCTGTAGATGAGGCGCCAAGGAGAAGCCGTAGGCGGAGAGATCCAGGTTTGAAAGAAGAGGTGACAGCAGCGGCAGCAGCAGCAGCAGCTCCGGTTGCAGTGGCAGTGACTGAGGTTCCCAAGAGCAGTGAGGTGGGTGGAAGGAGAGGATCTCGGAAGCATCACCAGGATCCAGTGCTTTTTGTGAGCACCTGTTCTCAGGAGAGCGTACCAGCAGCTGAGACTGTTGCTCGAGATGAGTCTGACAGAGGGGGTCCAAGGCGTTCCAAGCGCAATCATCGGAATCCCGAGGGTGCTATGGCTGTAAGGGGGGCGCCAGAGATTTCCGTCTCCGAAATCCCTGAAGTTGGAGTTGAAGTGGAGAATGAGGGAGCTGCTCAAAATCTAAAATGCCAGAGACCTTTGCGAAGAAAGTCGGTGAGATTTCGGAATAAAGAGCTGCAAGATGGTGTTCAAACGGTTGTTACGGGGAACAAGTTGCAGAGGCAAACAAGGAACAGTGCATCTGAAATGGCTGATGAAGGAAGTTCTGCCCCCACTAGTGTGGGTGAAAATTGCCGTGGAGCTCTGGGCATTGCCAAGAAATCTGAGGAAGTCACTCAGGTTGGAGAACCTTTGAGGCGATCAAAGCGTAATGCTTTGAATCGTAATAAGTTGGTTTCTGATATATTGTTAACTGAAGGCGGAAAATCAGATGATGATGATGGAAAAGTTGCTGAGTCATTGCTGCTGAATAAACCGAAGATTCAGGTGATGAAAAGAGGAGTTCCTAAATGTAGGGAAAATGGCAAAAAAACTGGGTATTCAGGGGTCCAAGCAAATCATATAGAGGTTTCTGATTATGATGAACCTTCAAAGCGTAAGAGAAGGAAGTCTGTCAAGTGGGCTGTCGCAGAGCAGAAGGTTTTCCTACCCCCTATTGGGAAACCAGGAGATGACAAAAGTCTTGTGGAGAACAAGCGTTTTAGGGGAACCAAGAACCAAAGTTTGGACAAAGAGGCTCCTAAGATATTTCCTTCTAGCGATAAGACCTCAGATGAAAATAAGGTACTGGAAAATGCTGAGGAATCTGCGGAGCTGTTGCAACTTGGAGAAACCCCGAAGGAATCAAAGTATCAAAGTTCCAAGAATACTAGTGATCCCACCAAACAAGAAAAGGTGGATGGTGATTTAGTTCAGAATAGCAACAGTGGATTGTGTCCTCAAGAACAATCCCTGGAAACTGATGGTCCTCCAGAGGAGCCCAAAACTAGTGGTGAACCTGACAAGAGGGGAATTAAGCATGAAGTTGACTGGTCAAAAGAAGATGGGAAGAAGCTTGATTCCCAGAATTTTGAGGAAGATTGGAAAGTGAGCTGTTCAGTGTCTCCTGCGGTCAATCATAAGTCATATGACTTGTGTGATCAAACAGAAATAGAGAAGTTGCCAGGTCTTCCTGCAAGCATCATGAAGGAAATTGTGGAAAATTCACATGCCAACAAGAAGGGGTCTGTAAGAAAATCTTGTGATGGGGAGGGGCAAAGTTCATTCAAGGGAAGTAGTAGTAAGAAAGTTCCACATGGTTATCATTGTTATGAAGAAGATGGTGGCCCCAATGAGGAACCTGATTATTCCAAATTAAATGAGCATGTCATCAATGACGCAGATGCTAAAACAGTTACAGATCTCATGGAGGTGCAATCATCTCCTGATATCCGCGGTCCATCATCTGTCTCTGCAGGTTATAATCAAGGTCCGTATGGTACCAAGTATTATCTCAGTCGGATCAAATTTACATCTGAATTGAAAATAAATAAATTTGATTGATGAACACACACACACACATATATATGATCACTGGAACATTGATGATTTCAACATTTCTATGATTTCTATAGATCTCGAGTCTACTCTCGAAATTACACCTGTGAGTGTGGGAGATGATGATGCGCTATCCCTGCTGGATATTTGTGATGAAGGGAGGGGTGCAGATACCGCCAAGTCTCCCTTGGTCCATTATCAAGGTATATATATACTAAGGGACATTTATTTGACGTCCACTCCAGAAAGGACAAGTCTCCCACTTAAATTTAGCAATACGAATTTAACAGGATATCGTCTTTCAGCAACAGCCTTCGTGGTACTCATTTAATACTCTGACTTCTTTAGGGCTTTTGGATACACTTGCAGGAAGCGAATCACATGATGATTTATCATCCAATCTACACATGGAAAACAAAGATGAGGAAGTACCTGGTGAAGCAATTGCAGCTACTCTGTTTAGCGCGCAGTCGTTTAAGACCGAAGGCAAGTCTCCAGGTTCCGATGGAACACACGGCTCCAGCTTTTCTACGCAGAGTCTCTCGCATGTCCTTGATGATCAAGGTAAATTAAGGGCCACCTACATAAGGGATCTGTCATATGCTCAATCAGGAAAAAAGGGGGGGAACCTTTATTTAACAATGAAGATTCCACATGAATATCTCTTTTGGCCAAATTTTTTAGTGTAGCGTAGACTATTCAATAGACTGATTTTTCAGAGATTTTGAATACCTTGCCAGGCAGTGAATTACATGGCGACTCTCTACCAGTTCCTCTGATGCAAAGTGGAGATGAGGAACTATCCGATGAGGTAGTTGTAGCTACTTTGTCAAGAACACGGTCGTTACAAGAGGAACGCAAGTCTCCAACTTCTGGTGGATGTCATCCCAATGGTCACCAAGTGGATTTTGGAGTAGCTGATGATCCATCTGATGCGCATGTCTTTTCTAATGCGAGTAAGATGGGTCAGGAGCAGGCTGGTGATGTTGCGACAAAGGTGATACTGATTAAGAAGCCAACTTCTGCATACTGTAGAGTTGCTAAGCTGGGATTTTCATGTTAAACTGATGTATCCTTTTGAAACCATGCTGTCCAGGAAAATATGGAGGTAGACTTTGAGGGCAACTTTAGAGGTCAAAACTTGAACTTGAATGGTGCGTCTGGTACACAAAATATTTCTTTGATTGATCCAGTATTGCTTCTCGCTCTTTTTTTTTTACTTCTCTTCTTTCTTAATCATGTACATTTTGCAGAGGAATCAGCTGAGTTTTTGGGCATGACGGTAGGGAGACAAACAAACGAAGAACCATCTTCTTATCTGATGAGCAATTCCAAAGGCGACACCACTCCATTAGAAGAAGCTGTGGCACCTTTGTCAGCTTGCCGATCTGTTGCCACAGCATCAAATTCTTTGGGCAGTAGGCACCTCCATGGTTTCAATGAAGGCGATGGCTACACTCAGACAGAGCCGCTTGATCCAAAGAATGCCCCGGAGGTCTTCAATGAAGATAGATCTAGCTCAAAGAGGCTGGGGGGTGGCCTATGGACTGATACAAACGATAAATGTGTTTCGAAGAAAATTAATGAGGCATCGGCAGGTGAACATAGTGCCATAAGATTCACCGACACAATTCTGTTTTCTGCTGAAAAGAGACTGAGTTTGAATGAGCATGAGGAAACCATGGACAGAGCAGATGTACTTGATGACGTGAAGTTAGTAAATGAAACAGCAGAGCAGATGAAAAATAAAGAACCTGTGGAAGATGCAGTTAGTTTTAATGGTGTAGATGAAAAATCATGGGAAACTTCCTTGAATAACCATGTAGAACCTGTGGAAGCTATTCCTGATGCACATAATGGTGTGATGTTGGGAAATAAAGTTGCTGACCCGATAGCGAATACAGAGGAGATGGGAGGTGAAGTGGCCTCTGACAGTGCTGCGAACTTGAACGGGCACAATGAAATTGCTATGCCTTCAGTTTGTGACCTTGATAGAGAAATTGAACCGAGAAATGAAAAGCTCTTAATCACACAAGAAGCCGAGGATGGCTCCCTTGTGACATCTCCAGTCAAAGACAAGGCATCAGAAGATCAATGTGGTTTGGCATTACCTCTTCATTCGCCAGCTTGTGAGATAGGAGCTGAATCAGCAGACGAACAAGAGACAGGTAAGAGAACAAAGTACTCGACTGCTTACTTGTTGATATATATATGTATGTATGTATGTATGTACATATGTATGTATGTATGTATGCATGTATGTATTCTCTCTCTCTCTCCTGATAATGTTCTAATGTTCTTATCATGTCACAGAAGGATCAACCGAGCAATTGGACATGGTTGTAGCTGCCCAAACGGACGAGGAGCCTTCTTCCTCCCAGAGGACCAGTTCTCAGCTTGTCACTGTCGCATCCAACTTTTCCATGTCATCTTTATCTGTTTACCAACCCCTCAGTGAAACGCATAATGTTGTAAACAATGGGGACCTAGTGGGTGACAGTGTTGTTGAGAGCCAACATGTTTTCCCTGACCATGCAGGAGAGGAATTTGTGGAAGACAGGACTAGCGAACAGTTGTTGGAGAATCAGATTGTATGCAACAATGTATTCTCCCAAGATAATGAATACTATCCAATCAATGCAGAGGAAACTAGTCATTCGGATTCTTATGGAACTAAGCAACCTTGTGAAGTTGGACTAAATGAACACGGAAAGACCATGGAACTTATAAAGGATGCATTCACTGAGGAAATGTTGGCAACTAAAGCTGCTCAGAGGATGGAAAACAGAGTAGCTGAGGATCAAACTGAATATCGTAATACTTTAGACCTTGAGAAGGAGAAGGAAGCTGCTGGGGTTCAACTTGGTCATATCCATCCTTTTTCTGCAGTCAAAACTCCTAAACTTATAGGTTGGCATTGTCTCCCAACATTATTAGCTTACAATTCTTTTGTCCTTCACTCCTCTTAAATCTTTTGTTCATAATGTTGCAGATTCTGCACAGAGTGATTGCGAGGGAATTGAAACAACAGATAAATTAGTGGGAGGTAATGGGAAGCTCAGTCTCATATGTGTTGCTTTGTAAGACCTGACTCACCCCTGAAGCTCATATCAGACTTCTGCCAACCGTCTATGCGGACTATTTTGAGAGTGTTAAAAGGCGAATATTTATTTATTAACATTACTTCTTTGGAGAAAAGATGCCACAATAACTATGTATCTTCTAGGGATTTAAATCATTATTAGAAATAAATTTACAAAAAAAACATTCCTGGAAATGTATTAACATTAGTATCATTATGTTCATTCAAGTAATGCATAAATGTCATTTAAATGTGATTTTTTACAAATTTTTGACAAAAAAGTGATATGTTTACAAATAAATATGACATATTTGCCCAATAGAAATTAAATTATTAATATATAAGCTACTATATTTTTAGGAGTATTTTTTACCAATTTATGTTTGACAATGATTTATTTTAAAAAATCCCTGTTTTTTGTAATCTTCTCTGATTTGAATGCTCTATCACTGCCAATTAATCCTTTTTTGTTTTAAATTTATGCACAGGAACGGATCCTGACGATCAATGCATCACCTTAAGAGTAAATGAGCCCAGCTTTCAAGATAGTAAGCCACATCATGATGAATCTGTTATCCTGTCAACATGCCCCATCGATGGTGCAATTATGAATTTATGTGCAAACTCACCTGAATCGTCATTTGTTGAAATAGGAAGTGATGTTTGTGAGCCAGCGGCAATGGAGCCTCGTTTGTCTTCTGATGACAGAGATAACGACAGACTTTTGGAATTTTCGCTAGTTAGTGATGTCAATTCCGCGGAGAATCTAGAGTCACCCATAACTCAAGCGATCAGACCTGACAGCAGCACAAACAAATCTGGCTTGCCAGCCAAAAAGGGAACCGTCGAGAATAACTCCAACGATGAGACCAGCTCAGAATTTCCGGAGACAGAAAACTCAATAGGTGGCCATGATTCTATAGATCATGGCGGGAATGAAATGGAAGATGATAAACCAAATAGAGATGAATCAGAGAAAACAGAAAAATCAACAAGTGGCCATGATTTCATTGCTCATGTTGGGAATGAAAAGGAAGATGACAAACCAGAAAGGGATGTCTTGGTGCGTAACTTGAGCTATGAGACCTGCTCAGAAGTTCTAGGAACCGAAAACCCTGTGGGTGGCTGTGATTTTGTAGCTTATGGTGGGAATGAAAAGGAAGATGACAAATCAGATAGGGATGTGTTAGACCATATGAGCTGCTCAGAGGTTCTACAACCAGAAAACTCTGTATGTGCCTATGGTTCCATAGATCGGGGTGAGGATGAGAAGGAAGATGATGAACCAAATAGATACGTGTCAGAGCGTAACTCAGGCTATGAGACCTGCTCAGAAGTTCTACAAACAGAAAACTTAGTAGGTGGTGGTCATGGTAAGAATGAGAAAGAAGATGTTGAACAAAACAGAGGTGTGTCAGAGAACAAGTCTAGTTACGAGATCTACTCAGAAGTTCTACAGACAGAAATTGTAGATCATGGTGAAGATGAAAAGGAAGACCGTAAACCAAATAGTGATTTGCCTGAGCAAGAGCTAAGCTCTGACCAAGATAGCCTGAAAGAAGAGGGGGATAATGCGGATGACAAATTAGGAGTGGGAATCCCCAAGGAGCTTGTATTGGTGGAACATGATGTAGATGAATTAAAGGGACAAAAGTCGGGAAAGACGTCAAGAAAGACATGCCAAACAAATGTTTATGGTGCAACAAACTTGATCGCTGAAAATGACTCCAAGGAGCGCGAAGAGCTTGAACAGGAAGAAAACAGACCTGATTTAGGGCTATCAGAGGAAAAGCTGGATCATAAGGCAGAGTATGGGTGCTCACTAGAACAAAATGAGAAGACAGTAGAAGAAAAGGGATTGGTTGAATGCATACAACCTGAAAATCAAGTAGATGAATCTTGGGGTGGAGGATTTAATAGTAGTCTTAAACAGGATACCAGAAGTGATGCGGCCATGATGTTTGCTGAACAACTGGACAACTACAGAAATGAAGGTGCCTCATCTAACAAACAGAGTTCAACTTCAGATCATCATTATTTTGCACATATTGAAGGCCCCGCATTCGAAAGTGAGACACGAACAGTAGAGTTTGCTCTAAAACCTTGCTATTAGAGATCATTTTCTGAGGCTTCATGCTAAAGATTTGTGTTTGGTAAATTTTAAGTTGCTTATGTTGCTTTCCTCCCAATCTGCATCCTTTTCTTTGAAGGAGAGGGCACGCAGACAATAGAAGCCTAGATGCATATTCGGTTAAACTCACCCTTGGGAAAAATTTTATTCTAACTCTTCGACCAATTGTGCTTTTCTTTACACACCCAACTAATTGCCAATTGGGCATCATTTTGCAGTAGGCAAACCTGTCTACTCTCCAAGTGCCAAAGTTGGCAATACTTAACAGGTCCCAGAAGTTGTTTATTGAATTTTAAGTGGTCCTTGTCTTAGATGTTGGATATTCTCTATAACAAAAACAAGAATGGATGATGTTTCTGTTTTTATGTATGGTTTAACAATTAAGTTCTCATGCACATAAGAACAACTCTGCGAAAACATGGTAAAAGCGACAGTAGAATGATTTTATACTGAATGTAATTTGTTTTGCTTCCTCGCCGGTGGGATTTGTTAATCTCATGATGAAATCAAATGACATTTGGATATGCAGGTTTAGAAGGCACACAAATTACCAACACACAACCAGATACTGAGGCAAATCTTGAACAAGTTCTCGGGAGTTGGGACTTGGAGGATACAGTTAAGGATATCAATCATGAAAAGGAAGCTGGAATGACACAGGACCAAGACGCTGGTGAGATCCGGACTGAGGAACCTGAAATTCGGAGGCAAAGAGAGGATCTTGATTATGTCACTGGCTTTGACAACTCACTTTGTCAAGGTTTGTTCAGAGAATGCTCTACCTATAAATTAGGCTAATTTGTTTTAAGTTGCATCCATATTTATATTGAGAAAATGATGTGTTGTATGGTTCCCTCAGTGTCTGAGCAAAGTTACAACAAGCTGAATGAACTCACATTAATGTTGGGATTAGTGGCTTTTTTTATGATACCCATTGGCTTTTATTCAGGATTTAATTTTTGTTGTTTAATGCAGATACAAAAGATGAACAAACCTACGTGACAGAACATGAAGCAACTGAGCCATATTCTGTTGAGGCCCATAATTTGGAAGACATTCTGGAGTTGGAAGTTACCAAGAACACCAAATCTTCCAATGGGCGAGAAGATTGTAATGGTTCTGACTGTTAAGTTGTTCGGAGGTTATGCTGCTTTTTGTAGTATCTTATTCTGAGGATAAAATTTTCTTTGCAGATGATGGTCAGGAGACTGGTGACTACTGTGCATCCCTTCCGTGTAATGGCTCTGACTGTTAAGTTGTTCGGAGGTTATGCCGCTTTTTGTAGTATCTTATTCTGAGGATAAAATTTTCTTTGCAGATGTTGGTCAGGAGACAGGTGACTATTGGTCAGGAGACAAGCATGATGAGGGTAAGCAATTCTTTCCTTCTGATTGGGTACATGGTTTAAATGCGTAAAACTCATCTGTTGATTATCTGACAGGACTAAGTATAAGCAAATTAACTGACCCTCATACCAGAAAACACCAAGGTGAAGTTACTGAAGAATTCTGTGCAAACACTCAAAATGTAGAAGAAATTCATCTTTCGGGTATGATGATTGATGGAAATAATGAAGTAAAGATTCATCTTGCCTCATTTGAAGAATTTATTGTAGATGCTGATTTAGATGCTGGAATAAATGTTGATGAGGAAGAACAAACTCTGTTTCCCATGAATTCAACATCTGCCAAATTTTTGGAAGAATGTGGTTCTGTATATGGCAAACCACTGAGCATTGGGAAGGCTGAAGATGGAGCTTTGATAAATCATTTTGGTTGCGAAGAACTTTCAGATGGAAGAAAACAATCATTGTCTGTTCTAGACTTTGCATATGAGGTTCGCTCAGAAGGTGCAATCGGATGCTTGGTGAAACATATTGCCTTGGATGGAACTCAGGATAATGATAACCATGCTGGTGTGAAGGAAGAAAGTGTGATAGTTGCCAAGGACATGAACTCACAGAATTTGCATAATGTGGAAGAAAAAGGTGATTCCAGGAAAGATTCAACTGCAAACGGTTTAGCTTCCGGTGATTATTCTAGTTGTCAATGTAAGCAGTGTAGCACTCTGCATCCCTTTTTTTTCTTTTCTTTTTTAAACTCTTCTCATCCCTGTGTAACTTAACAGTTATGTTTATAGTGCCAGATACTGTTGGCAGTCTAGCTGGGGAAGAGGGAATAAGTGATGTTTTCAGTGGCATGCAGATTTCAAGCGCCAAAAAGCACATGAATTTTGGCAGAATTAGTTGCACTCCACAAAGAAACCTGAGCTCAAGAGACCTTCAGAATGAAAACATGAAGAACACTCCTTATTCAAAGAAGTTGCATGCGAGTAACATGGCTGTTGAGAAATCAACAATTCCTACCTCCAAAAGGCGAGCACTTGCAGATCTGCAGAATAGAATCCATAGAGATTAAGAGTCTCGGCAACATTTAAGCTTCATTCTTTCTTTCAACACTCAGTTGAAAGAGGGGGGGGGGGGTTCAAGGTCAAGTTGTTGTCCACAACGTGTGCTGCTGTATGATTGTAGTGTTGATTGGTGTTCACTAGAGATTAAAGTGGAAGAATGTGAATTTCTATCCAGTTTCTTTCTACTTGTTTTGTACTATAGACCCTTGTAATGAAACAATGCCACATGGCCGGGTGAAATTTAAACTTGAGAATGCTACTACGATTTGTGATAACAGGGTGTGAACTATGAACCATGCACCTTGATGAAAGGTGAGGCATAGAGCAATATACTGCTAAAGTAACCCAAAATAATGATATGTATAAACTATAAAGCTTACTGAATTTGATAAGAGCCTAACAAAAAGTTCTTATGAGGAGACTGATATTTGTTTAGGGGTGCTTTCAGGTTAATTACCTTTATACCCTTGTTTTTTTGCAAATAATTTTTATATCCTTTTCCTTATCTAATCTACATATATACCCCTGAAGTTTACTAACTATAGTTGTTATATGCCCAAAGGTTAGATTTTAGAGGTATAGAGCAAGGTTTGCTGGATTGGCACATCCCACCATGCTCGTTTTGACTAGGTATGATCCGGTATGGTATGGTACTGTACCAGATAGAGAATATTTTTTCCTTTTTTGCAAGAGTGCAAGCTTTTTTGGGGCAAACAATCAAAGACACAGGCAGGTGAGGCATTTTAACAAACAGTTGGTGCCAGATAGGAAGAGTAGGTCACAGAGCACTCTGGTATTAGCGAAGTCTATGCCAGTCTTGATGCTCATGCCATGCGAAGACTGACCTGTGGCCCTCATGCATCCTTCATGAACAACTTGAGTGTTGCTGCTTCCATTCCAGTCTTAACCCAAAACCACATTTAACCCAATATCACATTGGAGTCCCCAAGTTCTGCACAAACTGACATTTTATTGAGCAAGCACTCAATTCCATAAGATGCGGGCTGATGAGACATTCAATCAAACATCTGGTGCCCGGAGCACAGCTTGCACATATAAGAGATACAATCAATTCAAATGATCCCTCAATGAGACCAAGTCGTGGTGCACACCGCTGGACACAATAGGCATGATCTGTGTAGATGGCCTGATTCTGCCTAAAGCTTTGTTGATCCAAATGAATGCTCCATGACACATGAATACTGCGATGTGGCTGTCATGTGACATTGACGGACATCACACATGCTGATGACTACTCTCCCTTAGTGGCTTAGATGGAGCGGAAGGAAAGGGATGATGTAGGCAGGCCGGGCATGTCTTTCTTGGCATTTTATCGAACACCTCACAGTTGGACAAAAAATCTCACATTTAGCTGATGTAATCGGCATTTCCTCGAGCTAACTGCTCATTGCATTCATCAAACATTTGGCGTGCATCTAAAAAGTCTCACGGATAGCTGAACGAGCTGAATCCCGCGCCAAGTGACCAAAGAGGCCATAAGAAACAAACCAAAAAGATAATGGATTTTGCATACATAACCTTATGAATATCGATTTTGCCAAAAAAAACCCCTCAATGGAGGCCGTCCGGAATTCTTGATTCCGGAGCATCTCGACTTGCGATCGAACCCTCACCCTTGCCTTCATGGCCTCACCCTAGCTCTTTGAACGCTTGATCCGGTAATGAATCGTGCGTATCGGGCATGTGATTCGGTACGACACGTCAAATCACACAATCCTACGATGGATCACAGGCTCACAGCTACCATCACACAGCCGTGCCGACATGCCAGTTTCGCCGAGATATGATCAAGCAATATGATAGAGAGTTTATGGGTACACAGATGACAGACCTATTTGTAAATATTTCAGAGGTCCTGGTAAATTACATATGGATAGGGATATAGATGTTAGTTATAAGGATTTTAGGGGCATATCCGGAAATGTATCCGACATCCTCCACGAGAACTAGCGCCAGCATGTGCGACCCCCACTTCCCATTTTCACTCCCCCGCACACCGCACGGGCGGGGGGACGAGATCTCCCCCTGGGGTTTCCCTGAGATTCCCTGTGAAACGGGCATTCCTGGCGTCCTTGCTCTGAGATCAGACCCGGAGATGGCGTCGCCCGCAGCAGCCATGGACGGGGGCGAGCCCCCGAAGGCGGGGAAGGAGGGGAGGCTGCTGGTGACGTTTGACGTGGACGGGACCCTGCTGCGGAGCACGGGGGGGCCTTCCTCCAACCGGCTCCACCGCCAGGCCTTCTCCCACGCCTTCCTCCGTGTCTTCGGCATCCCCGACGCCACCATCGACGTGATGCAGGTTTGCCCTGCCTCTCTCTCTGCCTCAACCACACTTTCAGGGGGCTTCGTTTCTTTTTCTTGTTCGAACTGTGCCTGTCTGATTTACTGGGATTCTTTCTGGATTTCTGGTTGGTGGGTCGACGAAGGGAAAGATCAGAGTTGCGTGAAGTCTCTTCACGTTCTTTTTCTTCAGAAGGTCCTTCTGTTACCTAGATTTATAGTGTGTTTGGGAGTTTTTTTAACCTTTTATAAAACAATTTGTTCCTAACGGTGTTCTGTTTTTGTTCCCACTTTTAAAATCACGTACTTCAGCTGTTGATCTGTCTGGCAAAACTGTTATAAAAATTCTGTCATGCTATTGAATGTGACCAAGTATGGCTGGCTACTGAGAGAATGCCGATAAGTCTTTTGCACAAATAACAGAATTATATTTTTTGTTTAAATTTACCTACACCTATAATTGGTTCACTTTTATAGTAATGTCTTTTCTACATTTTAGGCTTATTTGATTGTTTCATTCAATTAACTTTCTCTTATTTTCTTCCCTGGTTGTGACAGCACCATGGGCAAACAGATCCAATCATCCTTGTGAAGACGCTTGTGCATTATGGCATATCATTTGATGTTGGTAACTCTAAAACTTGACATTCTTTTTTCTACATTATAGCAAGCCTTTAATTCTGGAATGTTTTGTAATGGATCTCCTATTGATTTTTTTTGGCTCAATAATTCTTAAGAATAGTAAGTGGATGGGATCTTCATTGAACTTCTTTGGCTCAAGAGATCCCGAGTTTTAGGATATCATTCTAGGATCACAGTAATCCTAGTTGCCATACCGTAAACAGTAGCATGAGGAAGGTGGCTACTTATTTAGTGATTGCTATTTTTGAATCTAGGATATTGTCACCAAAACAAACATTATAAACCTAAATGCTCCTAATGCCATGATAAGATTTTTGTTAAAAAAAACTAGTTCTGTTGTCTTCACTATTTTTTCTTTGGGTAGTTAGCTTTTTCGAACCACTGAATGGCAGTCTCAGCAGTAGAGTGATGTATCATTATTGTGGTTTTGATAGCTCAAAATTTTCAAAATCACATGAAGTTCATCATCAGATTACTGGGTCTTTGTAACTGTATGCCTTTGCACAAATGCTAATTTTTCAATGCTTAAAATGTATCATATTCCTTCCTGACTGAGAGAATCACATTTAAGAATGCTCTTTGCTATTGGTGCATGAGCAGGAAAAATGAAACGTAGTGTCCTATGTTGGTTTAGATCCATTCCATTTCAAATTTGGGGATCCAGCCTTCAGACTCACTGATTTCAGGATTGGATCAGGATCTGCTCAGAATTGGCTTGGGACTGGATTCAGATAGTTTCAGACTTTCAGTTGATCCAGTACAAATAGCCTTTTTTTCTTTTCTTAAGAAGGTGCATAGGAATTAGATTCCCCCAATTGAAACTGGACCAGCATTGGCTGATCCTGATCTGAGTCTCCCAATATGGTTCAGGATCAGCTGATTGTACAAACCAGGACTTCATTACCTTTAAATTTTAGTCACAGTGTTGTTCTTGATATTCAAGGGATTGGCATTTCTTCAGAAATTCAGGCATTTCTTTCAAAATGCATTAACATACTTTTTTGCTAAAAAATGCATGCTGATGATACATTTCCAGTCCAATTGATAAACAATGCTCAAATCAAAACAACTGAGTGAAGTAGAATTTGAGTTCCAATAGTTATAGATGCAAATAGCTTTATAATCGTGCCATTATATATTTTAAGCACATCATAGACTAGCCATACTGAAATCTAATTGCTTTTTAGTATTAATCATTTGCTATTGTGAATGGATCGGTATATCCTTTGCCAAGACTGTAAAAACTAGAAAACGAAACAACTTTTTTTCATAATTCAAACATGAGATTAGTTTTCATTAATTATCTTATTGACTTTTCTCTTGCCACAGCTTGCTACCGAAAAGTTACCAGATTTGATATCAAGCATGATTTTCTATGCTAGGGAACATGTGAAAGATATTGATGGGGGCCTAGAACTCCTTCCTGGTGTGGCTTCCCTCCTAGAAGCTTTATCGCAGAGAGAAAATGTGGCCATCGGTTTGGTAGGTCTGCGATTCCTTTCCATTTTGTCCTTTGCTGGTTAACCACTTTTGCAGGGTTTTAATTTTTTTATAAATGTTGTCTTGTGTTACACTGTGCAACAATGCGAAATGATATTTATGTAAACTTACTCTGTAACAGTTCTCATGCAGTACGTGTCCATGTTGATATGATGCAAACACTGCTTTGGTAATGTATAAACATAGATTTGTTTTTGGATCAGAGTCCGTGCCTGTCTTTATGTTGTGTGACTTTGATCTTTTATGAGTGCAGTTTAGATTTATGGAGATTTCTAATGTTGTTATTCACTTATTGTTTTCTAGTAATCTTAGGGTAGCTTACTGTCTAGGAATTATTTTCTCAGCCTGTGAAATATGTGCCACATTTAAAGGAGATTGCATAGTCAAACAAGAGGGAAAGATAATCAAACAATTTATCCTATTAGAAGGAAGGCTCTTAATGACCTGTAAATGCTCATTGTTGAATGCCAAGGATCTAATGGCATGGTTCATGATTCCTGTCATGGCATAGTTTATGATTCGTAGTTAAAAGGGAGAGAGATAATGTATTCCTCTTCTTTTCTCCAGACACTGAGCATATAATAATTATAATCATGGTCCTACGCTGGGATCTCATCCCTTGCTCATCTGATATTTTCAATGTGCATTACTTCCTCAGGCTTGTGTTTTTCCTTCAGTCTTTTATTGTGGTTGCAGGATGGTTATTGGTATGATTCATCGTTTTAACAGGTGACCGGTAATTTAGAAGATATTGCTTGGATGAAGATGGAAGGATTGGGAATCCGGAAGTATTTTACAACTCCAATTTTTGGCGGGTAACTAGACAGTGACAATGTATATTCTTTTCTTTTTTATATAACCAGTGCTACTACTCACTTTCAAAAAAAAAAAAACTAGGCGGTGACAATGTGTCTGTTCATATTTGTTTCCCATCTGGTGCATGCCTGGCAGCATTATGAAAATACAGATTTCCTAAACTACAAACCATATTTGATTTTGGAGAGCTTCTAGGGAGCTTTTCCAGAATTTCTTTCAATGATTAACTGAAGACGTCAACCTTCTTTTTTTTTTTGGTTGTTTCCAAATCCCCTGCAGCCACCAAATCCCCAACTCATGCTAGCATTGCCTCCTTTCCTTCACCTTAGGTTCCACCATAACATCTCAACCTGCCCCTGATGATCTTTCCTTGTTCCAAGTGTCATCAAAAGCTGGCATCTCTCTGTTCTCCACTTCTCATGCTCTTCCTATCCAAAAAGGGAAAAGAAAAAAGAACAAGGAAAGTGAATCTGCACCCTCCATAATTGTGCCTTCCTTCATCCTCTCTGGTCCGAACTGCTGATGTGGATCAGATCTGCTGTTCCACTGATCTCAACATTCTTCCCCCTTTCTAGTATTATGACCACCTATTGCTAAGCATACCTCCATTCTTACCAAGATGCAGACACCAGAGAGCCTTGGAATGGCAAATCTGGTGGCATGGGCATTCACAAGGGGCAGCTGCAGGATGTTGGAGAAAAACAGCCTAAAAGCTTTACTTGGGCAGGAAAAATGATCACTCCTGAAGGGAGGTGCTGGGTCACATTAATTTTCTTTTTCATTTTGACTATTTTAACTCTAGAATGAAAATGAAGGGACCTTGGATTCTTCTAAATCCCTGATGCTACTTTTTGCAGGTTTGGAAGTGATCATTCTGATAGAGGAGAGCTTGTGATGATTGCAGTTGACAGAGCTACTAAATTATTTCCTGGAGGATTTGACCTTCGGGTCCATGTTGGAGATACAGTGAGTAATTTTTCATCTTCTCTCTAAACAAAAGACTGAATAAGAAGAAAAATCAAGAACTCTAATCGCAATTTTCTCAAGAATTTAGAGATAAACTAAATGTCAATCCCACACCTGTATCATCATATGCATGTGTGCATATCCTAACATCATCTTGTTATGGCCAGAATCCTATGACCAATAATCCAACTGCTTAGGCTAAAGGGGGAAGAGATGGCAAACAGGGATGGAAGGCTCCTGACCTTCGTCTCCGGCCCCAACCATGTACCCTTGGGGTCAGGGCTTTCAAGCTCAGGGTTTCGCAGGGGTATGGGGGTTCTTGCTGGGGCTTCTGGAGACCCTCTTTTCGTCCAACGGAAAGCCAGCAGGAATTTCTAGGCTTTCGGGGCGGAGGTCCCTGTTGTTTCAAGTGTCTGCAGACAGGGCATTTCTGCTGGGCTTGTCCCTGCCCGATCGTCTGCCGTAGCTGCAGGAGAGCAGGGCATGTAGCCAGAGCTTGCATAGGGGGCAGGCCCAATGGGGGAGTGCCCCAGTCGTTTGCTCAGGTGGTCTCGCAGCGTGGGACCCCGTCGAGAGGCCTCGCTCCTTCTTCACCCGTGGTTATCCTACTGGATGACATGCTGCAGGCCATGGTGGATAGCTCTGGTTGAGGGAGTCCTTAGGTCCTTCAGGTGTTCGGAGTCTCAAGGAGGCAAGGTGCCCATCTGAAGGGCGCTGGAGGTCTTCCCTACAGCGGGTGGAGTACTGGTGGTTGGCCCCTCTGAGTCGGAGGCGAAGGCTATGTGTGGAGTGGACTTCTTGGCAGGGGATGGGTGCTTGTATAGGGTTGATAGGTGGCGGTGGCAGCAAGGGGCATTTCAGGACACTAGGGCTCTCCAAATGAGTCAGGTTGCTGGGAATCCCAGTTCTTCTTTGTGATCGGAGCGGTTTGAAGCTTCTTGTGGACACCTTTGGGAGTCTGGAATTGGACGCCATCTGCCTCCTTCCATCCAGTTCGGCTACATCCGTGGAGGCGGTGATCAGGGATTCCTCTTTGAGGGTGGTCCCAGAGGTTATTGAGGTGGTCGTGTGTAGTGAAACCCTCCCGGTGAGGGTGTGCATTGTCCATGGCTCCGACTGTAGCGGGAAGGTCCCGGCGGTTGTAGGGTTTCCCAATGCGAGACGCAAGGAAGGAGTAGACCTTAAGAGGGGCCCATGGGCAGGCGATTCGAATTTCAAATCCTGCATGGGTTCCGCATTTGGCGGATCCGGTTTGGGGCCTCTAGTGTTGGCCGGTTGGGTCTAAGGTCCTTGGATCCAAGTGGGATCTTAATTGATACTTGTGACTTACCCGATTGCTTGTAGGGGAGTCACGTCCCCCATTGGACTTGGTATTATTTGTCTTCAGCTATATGGTAGCTACAGTTCATCTCCAGCCGATACCTCCTCCGGTAGCGAATGAGGGTTCACCTAGTCTCCGACATGCGGCAGGCTGTTAGCTTCCCTCCTCAGCCTCCACCTCAGATGGCGGCTCCGCCCGGAGAACGTTGGATGGCACAGTGGAAGAGCAGGGCCTCCGTGGGTCCTCCGGCAGGCAGAATCAGTGTGTCACAGCAGCACCTCCCTTCCCCCATCTGCCGCCCCTCGATGGCGGGTGGACATCCTCCTTGACACAGTATTCCCGATGCTGGAGGAGGGCGAGAAGGTGTCTTTGGATCCATCCCCGTTGGATTTGGTCCATGTTTATGGGGAGGTCATATCGGAAGTGTGTGGATGTGCCCTTCCAGTGGTCCTTCCATGCCATCCCACCTTCTCCCTAGGCTGGGTGACGAGAACAGAGACTCGGGTAGAGGCAAGGGGACAGAGGGGGAGGAAGATGAGGAGGAGCAGGGAAAGGGATCAGAGGAGGGTTCTATGGAAGGGGATGATGAAGTGCCAATTCTGAGTAAAAAGGAGGTCAGTGAGCTTTGCAAAACGGTCGAGGGGTTCACCGAACAGCGGTCTAGAGAACTAGCCAATAAGTTGGGGTTGTCTTATGCTAAAATGGATAAGGAAGTGAGGGGGATGACTATAATTAAAAAGAGTTGGTCAGCTCATTTCGCCAGATGGGCCAAGGGGGAGAAGTCAGTGAGGGGAGGGGTTAAGGGGCAGTCAAACAGGGGGAAGGAGAAGAGGGGGAAGTTGATGAACTTCGTCTCTCAATGAGGATCATCTCTTGGAATGTTAGGGGGTGTATAGGGAGAGAGAAGAGGGTGATCTTGAAGCATCTAGTGAGGCAGTGCAAGGTGGATGTTCTGTGCGTAAAGGAGACTAAGTGTGAGGGAGAGGGGGATGGCATCATGAAGGAAATTGGTGGTGGAAGGCTTAAGAAAGGGGTTTTATCTCCAGCTGTCGGTAGGCCAAGGGGCATTATGATTTTATGGAATGAATACATGGTAGAGGATGTCGAGGAATTCAGGGTGGTTGAGAGATCTGCTATCACCATCACTTTCAAGTCCTTGGAAGACTATTTCCTTTGGGATTTCTCCGGTGTTTATGGGCCACAAGGGAGGAGAAGAGGGAACTTTGGAGCAAGGTAGGCCGAATCGGGGATCGGGATCGGATCGGCTGACCCAAAACCGATCCGGCTCGGTGGGATCGGCCGATCCGGGCCGATCCCGGCCGAGTCAGCCCGAGTCAGGCCAGCTGACTCGGCTAGGGATATAAGTGTAAAAAATTAGAATTAAATTTAGATAAAATCTGAAAAAATATAAAAAGCATTCTAACATATATCTATGTCATAATTAATGTGAAATAGTTGAAATTAGATTAGATTGTGAAACACAAAGCTTAATAGATATAAGGGAACAATAATCAGTCCTAAAACGATGAAATTAGATTGCCAAACACAAAGCTTAATAGATGATGATTATGATACAGCTTCTTCACTGATTATAATAATCAGGTAGAATGGACTTACATCTTACATGGAACATGCTACTAAGGATCAACATGAAGAACATGATGAGCATCTACCTTCCTGCATGTCTGACTGGAACAATGAGAAGGTAGTAGAGAAGACTAACATTCAAATTCAGAATAAAGTATGTCAGTTTTGCAAACTTTGGAATGACAGTATAGGCAACAAAGTTCATAATAAGAAGACAGGGGAACAGAGGGAACTACAAAGTCACTGCTTAGGAGAGTGGAATAGATGAGAAATGAAAGGGTGTGTGTGTGAGAGAGAGGGAAATCCCTGTCAAAAGGTCCCAAGGACCAAAAACCTCAACTTGGCTTCCCCCCCCCCCCCCAAATCACTTTTTTTGAATTTCAAATGGCTCCAACTTGGGATCGGCCGATCCAACCCAGAATCGCCTGGGATCGGCCGATTCGGCCCGATCCGGGCGATTCCGGGGCGATCCCGGGTGGGATCGGTTCACAAGGGATCGGGATCGGATCGGACCGCCTGAAATCCGATCGGATCGGGCGATCCGATCCGATCCTGGCCGATTTTTCATACCATGCTTTGGAGGGTGCTTTGAGAAGGAAGTAGGAGGTTTGGAAGACCATGGTCTATAAGGGGTGACTGGGCAGTCAGACGGGGGAGGAGAAGAGGGGGAAGTTGATGAACTGTGTCTCTCAATGAGGATCATCTCTTAGAATGTTAGGGGGTGTATAGGGAGAGAGAAGAGGAGGGTCTTGAAGGATCTAGTGAGGCAGTGCAAGGTGGATGTTCTGTGTGTAAAGGAGACTAAGTGTGAGGGAGATGGGGATGGGATCATGAAGGGAATTGGTGGTGGAAGGCTTAAGAAAGGGGCTTTATCTCCAGCCGTCGGTAGGCCAAGGGGCATTATGATTTTATGGAATGAATACATGGTGGAGGAGGTCGAGGCATTCAGGGTGGTTGAGAGATCTATCACCGTCACTTTCAAGTCCTTGGAAGACTGTTTCCTTTGGGATTTCTCCGGTGTTTATGGGCCACAAGGGAGGAGAAGAGGGAACTTTGAAGGGTGCATCAAGAAGGGAGTAGGAGGTTTGGAAGACCATGGCCTAGAAGGGGTAACTTCAATGCCATTATGTCGGCCTCAGAGACATCGGGGGGGGGGGGTGTGATTCTGAGGACTTTTCGGATTTCATTCATGATCCATTGTTGATCGACATCCCCACTTCCAATGCCCCGAAGATTTTTTGGATTTCATTCATGATGCAGTGTTGATTGACATCCCCACTCCCAATGCGCTCTTCACGTGGTCCGACTTCAGGGAGTGCCTCTCTTTGTCCTGCTTGGACAAGATCCTATTTGTTCTGTTTGGACAGGTTCCTAGTCTCTCTTGATTGGGAGGATCATTTCCCTGCTGTGGAGGCGTGCTGCCTTGCTTGTCCGTTTTTTGATCATAAGCCCATCTTGCTGAAGACCTGTCGTTCTTGGAGGAAGAATAGATTTCACCTTGAGGACGACTTTCTTGAAGTGGTCTCTCAGACTTGGGAGGTGCCGGTCAGGGGAGGCAATGTTGTGGCCATGGTCATCCTCAAGCTAAGATTACTGGCCAAGGAGTTGGCCATCTGGGGGAAGGGGAAAACTTTACCGGAAAAGTCGCTAAGGATGACATCCTTCAACAGATTGCTAGTCTAGATGTTCTTGAGGAGGCTGGTCTTCTTGATGAGGAGCGGCACTACCATATTCTTCATGATGGGGGTCTGCATTTCCCCTTATATAGGCAAGTATGGAGGATGAGGAGCCTGGTGAAGGTGCATATTCTAATATGGCGAATTGCTCATGGCCAACTTCCTACTTGTGACAAACTAATCGCCTTCATCAATGTAGTGGAGTCTAGGTGTAGCCTTTGTGGGGATGCTGATGAGAATTTGGACCATCTCTTTGACTCTTACTTTTTCTCTTTGGAGGTTTGGGAGAAAGCATTGCAGAGGATTTATTATGCTCTTCTGTTAATCCGACTGTTTGGGAGTTGATATGGGATTGGGACCGGACTTGGACAGCTAAGGGGGATCATCAGTCTGGTGGGTTATTCTCCATGTTACCCTGTGATCTCTTTGGGGGGAGCTGAATGTCAGGATCCTCAGGAGAGAAGTGATACCCCTGATACTGTGGTGCCGTTTGTGTGTGATAGAGTGAGGAAATAGGGGCAGATCAGTTGTAGGGTTAATCCCTCTCTTTCTGTTTTATTAGGGAGGCTGGGGGAGGGGTAGGAGGTGCCACACCTTTTTGGTATCTTTTGTGTTGGGTCCCTTTTTGTGAGCCTTCACGACTTTTACTTGTACATTTCTTTTCTCTTTAATACAAACGTGGTACCACCTACTTCGAAAAAAAAATAATCCAGCCGCTTGTACCTATATCTTAGTATGTACTACCTAATAGGCTGTAGTGCAAACCTTGAGATACCTTAAGGGATACAACATGTGCATCTTCTGAACATTAGTCACTAGATCATCTCGTTTGATTGCCATCACTGATATTTTTGGAGATTGGGTTGGCTAAATCATGCGTTCACTATATATTTTTAGAGATTGCCTGAGGATCTGGTAGGTAGGACCTCACCTCGTCTCTGGAAAGTTTAAAGTTTCATTCATGTTGATGACCTGCAGCCAAATGATATCAAGGCTGCAGAGCATGGAGGAGCCCTGGCCATTGGAGTATGTACAGGTATATTTAGTGAAAAAGAATTGAGAGAAGCCAGCCGTGGGGATGCAGTGGTTCTTTCAGATCTCAGTGATGGCAACGCTTTCATGAATTTGCTTGGTATCAAGAAATGAAATAAATCTTCTTTTAGTGACAAGTTAAAACACGGGACATTCTTACCATTGTTTGATATCAATGCCAATTTAAGGACCGGAGAATGTCCTTTTGCTAATTAAAGCATTGTAATTTCCAATTTTCGTGAAGATTTCATGATTTTCATACAGACAAGAGGTCAGCGTAAAACATTGTTTCTTTTTTGCATGTATACCTTTGTTAGGAATGAAATTGCACAGTTGCCATTATAAGATAGGCATTTGCATACAGAGCAATGCTATGGTGCCATATTGTTTTGTTAGCGCACTTGTTACATTCATCTCAGTTGAATTTGATCATGAGATCAGATTACGGAGATGAAGTCAGCCCTGAATTTAATTTAAGTTGTTGAGGAGCACTAAAGTTAACTTCAGTTTTTTTTTCTTTGTTTCTGCTGTCCAAGTTTTAAATCACATGGCACAAGTGTTGCCAACCGGGTAATAAAATGTGTGATAGCATAGCACATTTTTCCTTGCATAGCATATGTACTTCTATGGACATGAGATCCTTCACCTGCAACTGCAGTCTTTCCTCCATCCGAATGTTGTCCTGAGAGTTTCTTTCCAACAAAGGCCAATCTTCTCATTGCACGAAGTAGTTTTGTAAAAAGAATTAGCTGTCGTAGCCTATAGCCTTCTATAAAGGGCATTTGGATTATTTTTGTCATCATTTAAGATTATGGTCGGCTATATTTGCACGTGTTGCCGTGTAAGAAGGATCCTTTTTGCAAAGTGTGTTTCTTGCAATAACAAATGCATAAAAGATCGTCAATGGAAGGATATACTTGGGGGGGGGGGGGGGAACTAGTTCACTGGCTCTGCGTTCGTGTTGATAATGGGTTTTCCATGAAATGCTGCAATCCTCTGGATTCAAAATTTTTGGTTTGAATATTTAAGTTTTTTAGATCGGGATGTTTTATTTGAACAGCTATGAAATGGCCTGCTGAAATCCAAGACCTTTGGTTTTTAGTTTTCAATAATACGTTTGTGTTGGAGTCTTGGAGATCAAAGCCGGATAAAGAGGGCGTTGAATGCCCCATAAAACTCAGTACTTTTCGATTCAAGCGTCAGAAAAATATCGTAAAATAATATTTTATGATGTTCTACACCATTTGATGAAAGAGAATTTAATGATTGAAATCTCTATGATGTAAGGGGATTTTGGGAGAGAAGAAATAAACAAAAAAAAAGCAAGGCTTCTGTCCATAAATCACCTTGATCTTGATTAGAAGAAAAAAAGGGTGACAGGAGAAAAGCTAGTTAAAAATCAGATATGACAAATAGGAAAGCCAAGTGTGAGTATAAAAGTAAGATAACTTACCAACAAGCACCAATCGGGGAAAAAAGGATCTCCAGTGCACTTGAATGAAATTGTAAGCAACATTAAGGTTATGCTCTTTTTCAAAAGCTCTGACATGATTAGATCACGAGTCTGATCAGAATCTGACTGCCCTTCCAAGCCCTACGTTTATGTTGGAGAGAAATCTTCCATGTTTGCCTTCTCAAGTGAAAACATAACCCATCACAAGATAGTAGCATTTACCTTTTGGGTGTGGTGGGGCAAGGTTTGACAAATCGGTCCGGGACGATCTGAATCGTTCATCCCGGATTGTCTCAGTCACAGAGTGGGATGATCGGTCGGTGGGATGTTATCAGGATGATATATCTAATATATTTTATTTTATGACAAATTTTGATTGATGAGTTAGTTGGTTTAAACTGTTTTACATTCATTTGAGTGTCCCGTGTTTGAATCACGAGAGACGCATCAAAATTTTAAATTTTTTTCACTTTTTAACTATTGAATGGAAAAGATGTTAAAATCTTATTGGCGTTAACAGGAATCGAATCCCGGTCGTCTTGTTGACATATAACACTTCTTAACCAACTGGTTTAAAGAATAATTTGTAAAATTTTAATTATAATTTTTATATTAAAGTTTTATTTCGGACCGGTACGGAGCGATATAGTATTATTTCATCCCGTCTCAAACCGTGATCGAGACGGTCGGGATGACGAATCATAGGTGATGGGGGGTGGTGAAATTTGTCCCCCCCCCGGCTAAATATAGTATGGCTGAAATCAATGAAAATGTACATATTGTTTTACCTACTTCTCGCATGGTAGAAACAACCATTAATTCATCATGGCCCATCTTTTATTCACGTGAAAACGTAACCCACAACAGGATGTCCTTTTCTATCTTGGAGTTTTTTCTCTCACGGTAAATATGGTACGGTTGAAATCAATGAGATCATGTACAAATTGCTTTGCCTTAGTTCTCGCACAGCAGAGACAACCAGTGATTCATCATGGCCCATCTTCTAAAATCTCAACCCCTCATTAAAGGGAAGAAGGTCTTTTGCACACATACACTCCTTAAATTATTAATTGCATGAAATTCTGTCTTATAGTCACATTTACTTGTATAGAGCCTTGTTGGATAAATATATTACACGTGAAAGTGTGAAACCTTGTTGTTGCAAGACTTATATTTACTGATAGCGTAGGTTGCTCCAAGACAATATATTTGTCTGACAAGGTTTTACAAACAAATGAAAATATAGTATAGGTTTTTATGCAATCAGTGATTTGAGAGAGACATATATGCAAAAAAAAAAAAAAAACCCCCTTGTTATTGCTCACATTGATGTTTAGTGTTAGTACCACCTCTAATTGAATCGCCGAAGAAACTGGTGTTGTGGAGACATTAAATGGGACCCCAACGAACCACCTCACCCACCCTACTGGAAACCACAACCCTGCGTTGCATTTATTTTGTGATGGGTACAGCGTAGGGTTCCCTGCAAATTGCTATAACCAAAGTCATATTATTACCATTACAATATATATATATATATACACGTAAAAGAAATTGCACAGGAACTCATGAAAATACAATTTTATTTGATAATAATTTTTTTGTTACCGGAGATTTCAATGATAATGATCAAACTCGACTTGAAAAAGGAGCAAACAGACTAATAGCCTGATCATGTCACTGTCAGGATGCAATCATAATGTGTTTATTTGAACTCGCTGGTTGGATCCCCCAGAGAAAGGGGGGGGGGGATTTGGACAGAGAGGTCTCTTATAAAAGAAAATTGTTTAGTGCACATCTCGAGTTAATTACATAATTAATGTGTATATTAATTAAATTATTTTTTAAAAAGTTGTGACGTGAGATTCAAGTTTTCCCACTTTGTCGGTCAAAATTTATTACGGACCAAATAAATTCAAGTGGTAGGCTCAATTTTTCTTGAATCGCCCTTATAAAATATGATTCTCTGCAGCAGTTTCTCGTGCAGTTTTCGTCTTTACAATGGTAAACATGTAGACGTTTCAAAATTATCCAATTCAAATCTTAGCATACATCAATATTTGAAAATTTTTAGATCTTCGAGAGATATCTCCGCTCTAATCTTATTCTACGTTTGATATAATTAAAACGGACGAAAATAAATTAGGTCAAGAGAAACAAAGTTCATCCTAATTTTAAGATTAGAAATGAAAATAAGTCATTTCAATCTTTCGTTAGAATGACTTAGCCTTATTTTTTTAATCTCATTTCATCACTTATATATTAAACGTACGTAAAAATAAGATTAAATATAAATTATTTTAAAATAAATCATATCTATTATCCTCAACTTTTATCCCCGTATTAACATTCTCCATCATTTTAAGATCATCATGGAAAAAAAATGTTCTATACAATAAATAAAAGGGAGTGGTTGAGACGTAACAATTATTTCAAGGGAGTCCCACAGGAAAAGGAGAAGAGATACTCTCAGTGTCATTGGACCTACTAATTGTGTAGTGAGAGAGGGGGCACACTTTTCTCTATAGATAAAAATAAGAAGAAAAAATCATCATTTTTAAAAGTCCCGTAAACTCTTCTAGAGGGGTTTTTTCTATCCCTAAATACTTTTGAAAAATGTCAAAAGATCTTGTTTCCCATCAATGTCAAAGATTTAAAAAAATAAAATTTCAAACTAAATATTCTTCATCAGTTTTATATCCAAAGAAAAGTTAAAAATATAAAAAAGAGTTAAAGAGAGAGAGAGAGAACAACACTACTCCATTCAAGAACCCTTTTACCTCAGCTGTATATAAGCATGACCAACATGCACCCATCCATGGCAGCCCTGCAGTGAAAAGAACAACAGCATCACCACCTCAACCATGGCTCCCATCATGTCTTCCTCTCCTCCTCCATCTAACACCATCAGAACCATCTTATCCTACCTCTTGGCTTCCTCACTGTTGCTGGCTGCTTCTGTTACCAGTACTGCCGTCTCCACCACCGTCGCCGCCGGCGGTGCTGCAGACGGCCACGTCTTCTCCAAGATCTATGCCTTCGGGGACTCGTTCACCGACACCGGCAACACCAACGACTCCACGGGGCCCTTCGCCTTTGGCCACGCCTCCGACCCGCCCTACGGCGCCACCTTCTTCCGCCGCCCCACCAACCGCTACTCCGACGGCCGCCTCGTCGTCGACTTCCTCGCCGCCGCCCTCTCCCTGCCCTTCCTCCCCCCGTACCTCCACCCCGCCGGCGCCGACTTCTCCACCGGCGCCAACTTCGCCGTGGCGGGGGCCACCGCCATCGACCACAGCTTCTTCGTCAGGAACAAAGTCTCCCTCGACGTCACCCCGCAGTCCCTGTCGACGCAGCTCGCCTGGTTCGAGGGGCACCTGGAGAATAAGGCGTCGGGCAGGGGGTGCCGGGGTGGGACGGCGGCGCCAGCCGGGTGCGGCCGCGGCAGCCTGGCGGACGCGCTCTTCTGGGTGGGGGAGATCGGCGTCAACGATTTCGCTTACACTGTGTCCTCTGACCTGTCGCCGGACTACGTCAGGGACCTCGCCATCGACAGCGTCACCAGCTTCCTGGAGGTAGACAGACGACGCAAATTGATTGATAAACTGTCCCAACTCCCAAGAATGATTTTATATCTATTTATAAACCCTTGGAGTATGATATTTGCCTCTCTGCTGTTTAGAAGATAGCTAGCCCTGCAGATCAATTGCACCCTGCCCCTTTAAGTCCTTAACCATTACAGACAACACTAATTCTAGTATTCTACATGAAGTTGTTTACATAAGATTCATTGTACAAAAGGTTTTATTTGAGAATATACTATCGTCTTGAGGGTTATTTGCACTTTTCCTGAGAAGCAAGTCAATTAGTCAAAGTGTCAAAGATTTATGTAAACCCGCCTAATCACAACTCAAGCTGAGGAAACATAGCCGCTCTTTTGCAGGCGTTGCTGCGGAAGGGCGCCAAGTACATGGTGGTGCAGGGGCAGCCCCTCGCCGGGTGCCTCCCGCTGTCCATGTCCGTGGCTGCCGACGGCGACAGGGACGACCTCGGGTGCTCCGCCTCCGTGAACCGCCGCAGCGCCGCCTACAACGACCTGCTGCAGGCGAGGCTGCGCGACCTCCGCCGCCGCCACCCGGGGGCCGTCATATCCTACGCCGACTACGCCGCCGCGCACCGCGCCGTGATGAGGAATCCCGGGGCCTACGGCTTCTCGGAGACCTTCCAGGCGTGCTGCGGCGCCGGCGGGGGACCGCTCAATTTCGAGCTGTTGGCCACCTGCGGCTCCCCGGCGGCGTCCCGGGCGTGCGGGCAGCCCGGCAGGTTCGTGAACTGGGACGGCGTGCACCTGACGGAGGCCATGTACCGGGTCGTCGCCGACATGTTCTTCCGCCGCGGCTACTCTCGCCCACCCTTCGCCGCCCTCCTGGAGAGCAGGAGGCGGGGTGGTGGCGCCTGAGTTCCCTTGCGCCGTGGCGTAGTGTGCCCAACCAACCACATCCCTACTTCAAGTTTTTTTTTTGTAGTCAGGATACATAAATTATGTGTGGATCGTGGCCCATTCCTATTGGCCAAGGGTACTTACTGCACTCGTTCCTTTGTAAGTTTTTTTTAATCTGTGACTTCTTTTTATATTATTTTTAATAAAAAAATAAAAAAATAGATGTGAGTTTTCCCTACTAGTAATGTTGAGGTCACATATGATCAAAGTTTATTAATTTTGAGAAGAATAGATGTGAGTTAATTGAGTTGGGATATATTTCGTGAATTAATTTATCTTGAAATTTAAATTTATTTATTTTGATAGATAATGAGTTAAATTAAATGAGGAGATAAAATATTCCACTATTTTTGTTGGGTCAATTTAATCAGGATGTACGACGTTTATCCATCGTTGTAACTGGATTAACTTTATTATCCTATCAAAATAAAAAATAGATAAAATGTGACTTATCATCGAGATAAACATGGGATATCCCTCTGTCAAGAAGGGTTAAATCTATGATTTTATTTTGGCAAATGTATTATTAATGATGTTATCAGATTAGCTCTTTTATAACTCAAATCCATGTGAGATAACATATAACAGAATATGAAAGGTGGAGATGCAAGACACACACGTGCAGAAGTGATCCTCGAGGCTGTGACGTTGCCAACGGTGACCCTTGGTGGGGCGGAGTAGAAGGCGGCTCTATTGGGCCTAAACTCGCATCACTGCAAACGACCACGGGGCGGTCGCACTCTTCCTCGTCGTAGGGGTGGCCGTGTAGGGGAGGCCGAAGGTGATGCTAGACATCGTTCGCGTTGGAGGGCTCCATGGTTCTTGCAGCCTCCCTAGCTGGAGAGAGGGGAGGAATGAAGAAGAACAGAGGGGTCGAGGGATGCGTCCGGTGGGTGGCACTGGCGGTCTTGGTGGGCGGGTCTGGTCTGATGGGGGTGTTGGGGTGGCCCGTCGTGAAGGAGAGGGTGACAGACCGACGACAGTCAGAGTGGCAGCTGGCGATGTCCAATCCTATGCAGGGCGGGGGTGAACGGGAGATGTTTTGGGATGGCCACGGGCAATAGACTTGTAAACGGATCGGATACGGAGCGGATAGTGTGATATCTAAATTCGTATCCACTTAATAATCGAATTATCTGATATCTGATTAAATTATCCACCGGATATTGTATTTCGATAATTAACCAATTGATAATAATTCAAATTTGGATCAAACTTTAAACATATAATTGCCAAGCTTATTTAGAGATGAGTCGTGTGAGTCATGTAGGAGCAATGTAGGTTATTTTTTCAAAAAAAGAAACTGATGACATTTATTTTTAGTTTTTACATGAAAATTATTATTAAATTGGAATTTATAAAAATATTATTATAAATATATTAACAGGCATATCACTGTAAAAATTTGAATTGTATAAATATCATATTTATTTGTAGATATATCACTTCTTTTTACCTAAAACTTAGAAAAAATCATATTTAAATGATATGTACGTATTATTTGAATTAATCCAGTGATATGTTTGCTAATACATTTTTAAGAATCGTATTTTTTCAAATTCACCTCTAATAATAATTTTCATACAAAAATTATTTATTTTTATTTTAGTAGAGATTATCAAAAAATTATTCTTCATCTTAAAAAATACAAGAGGACTTACCAAATAAGTGTACGTGAAGTTCTTTTCTCTAAATTATATTTTGAGACAAAAAAGAAGTATAAAAGAGTAATCAAACATAATATTAAGATTTGAGTTAATTATATAGAGAACATCTATATCTTTAATAAGGGTTTACATTCGGTCAGATAATATTTAATATGGATATTTTAATATCCGACTAATAATTAGATTATCCGATATCCGATTAAATTATTCATCAAATATTTTATCAGATAATCTTTTGATAAAATAAATATGAATTCGAATTCGATTCGAATTTTAAACGAATAATTATGACATCTAATTTAGAGGAGTCGAGGGCAGCCGGTGCAAGCTGAGTTGTGGTGATGGCTAGCTTCGGATGCCGACTCGTTACTGTTGGGTTGGTTGGCGGCGCTGCGACCGAAGATGAGTTATGCCGGGAGCTCCGACGTTAACAGAGGTGGAGGGCACGGGTGGCGGTGATAGTGGGCTACATGCAATGTCGAGCTCTATGCAGACGATGGTCTGTGAGGGGATCAACAAAGATCATAGGGAAGATGGTAGCCTCACGGGGAAGAGAAAGAGAGGGAGGAAGGAAGCGTGTGTTACGTGTGGAAGAAGAAGAGAAGGGGGTGTGATTGGGCTCGCAGGGAGAAAGAAGAAGGGTGAGGTTGAGCAGGGAGGAAGAAGATGGAATGGAAGGAAGTGGTACTAGAAGGATGCGAGGGCCTCTCACCCCACCTCCATCGGACGGTAACAAGTTCTCTCAATTCACGAGGAGAATTTTTTCTTAATTCATTCATCATTTCTTTTTCAAAAGCCTATTTAAAGGGAGGAGGAAGAGGCTACTGAACTCATGCCTCGATGAGTCAACATGGGAACACTAAGTCTACGACATATCTCTCGAAAAATCAACAGATTTTGTGGATCTCTTGAGAGGATCCATACAACATAAAAAATAAAATGTGGGAAAAGTCAAATTATCTTAACGATGACAAACAACAACATTTGGAAAATAAAAAGATAAAAAATACAAAACACTAACTAATGGATACAGTAGGGTCGGAGTTTGGTCGGCTCGACTCATTTGCGAGTGGTCGCATTTCTGAGTCAAACCGGTGTCCTTGCCAATGTCTCTATCAAAATAGAATCAAAGAGAGTATAGCGTCTTTCTTCTCTCCCCCTCCCACTTTATAATCCTATGGCTCTTACCTTTCTCCAGTATGATTTATAATGTGCTTCCCCTATTTGCTTGACAATAAACCCAATTTGCTAACATTCAATTCTAGTAAACTATTATATAGTTGTTATGTTTAAACTCCCAAACCAACAAAAGTGGTATTTTTACTGCTAAAAGTAATATTGTGCATAATTTCTCCCCGTGCATTTCCGCGGCAAATAAAATCAAATAAGGTTAAGGTTTTGGATAGCAGGAGCAAGCAATCGCAGGATCACTAGATTTATTTATCGGATTCGGATACTCACAAGCTGCTGACAGCCAGGCGGTCGCTTGACGCCCGCCCCCTAGTCGGCGGGAGTGGACTAGCCGTGACACAACTTGAGGGTTCTTCTGGTTTCGGAGGGGGGGGGGGGAGAGAGAGAGAGAGAGAGAGAGAGCTTGAGGGAGAGACGGGGAGCGAAGAAGGAATATTCTGGCAGTTGGGTTCTCCTGACTTGTGTGAGAGAGCCCGAAAGACTAGTTTTTTCTTGTTTGAATGCTCTGGTAGCGATGCGGGTCGGGGAGTTTTGAGGGAGAGGGAAAGGGGGGTTTGAGAGAGAGAGAGAGAGACACGAAAAGGAGAGAAGGGTGAAGGATGGGTGGCGACGGGCAATACTGGGCATGCGCGGAGTGCGCGAGGAAGTGCTCCAAGGTCCATGGGAGGACGTCTCCCCCCAGCCACCTTTCCTTCTTCAAGATCATGTTGGGCCCGTTCGAAAAATCCCTGGTATGCATCCTCCCCCTCTTCCATCTGCATCCCGTTTGTGTCGTATCGCCCGCAAGAACCTGCCTTTCTGTTGTCATCCCTCCGTTTCCGGGCAAATGCTGCTGCTATTGTGTTGTCCATAACCCTCCTGCGTCATCCTCCCCCCCCCGTCGTTTGTTCTGTTTCCTGTTTTGAGGTCATTGTAGCTTCGAGCTTTTACAAAAGAAAGGTAGTTTAGTAACACGTCGATTTTGCATTAACGTCAAATGTTCTTTTGCCTTTATTTTCCATGCTTAATATTTTCTCGCTTTCTTTCCTCTTTCTGTAGAACTGTTTCTGTCTATTTTATATGCATATCTCATCCTTTTCTGTTTTTTCCCCTCCTTTTTCTTCATGTCCTTTTTTCCTATTTGAGCTTTTTCCATGCCTTTTCCTTTTTTTTTCTACTGGTTTCATTCTCGATGAACATGTTCATGTTTCTCATGTTTAGATCATATTCTCTATCTATCCTTTCAGGTGTTCATGTTTGAAGTCACATATGCTTCTTTCACAGTTATGCATAGGGAGAGTAACATCGTTATTGGCATTTCATTTTATTTGCATGAAGTTTTGCATTGAATTTTTTTGATGGCCTATGAGCAAATGCTGATAGTGTACAACCATAAACTATCTGCTCGTCCGGCTTCTACAATTCATTGTACATTTTCTTATAAACTTTATCATTGCCCTACTTCGAGGTGAACATGGCTTACTCATAGGCTTGATTAATCCATGTCTCGTACATGTTAAGGGATAGAGCATTAGCGAAGGTTGACATTTCATCGGCAAGTTGTTGAATCCTCTTTTGAACTCCTGGTACAGTTGGTTAAGGTAAGAAAATAAGTGGGGAGATATATGAGAGGCAATTTACCTGAGCAATTTAAAGAGTAAGAATTAGACCACAAGGAACACAAGCATCTTCTCGGACTCGAGAAACGCAAGAGGATACAGTTCCAAATTTAACTCAATTATTCTTCACTCAGTGAACCACATGAACTGTGGTTTCTTGCGTATTAGAGAAGGAACGCACTAGAACAAAAAAAGATCTCTTTTGTTGCTTGTTGGCTTCAGGTCCCAAAAGTTATTCTGGAATACCAAAAATGTATCTTCTATTTTGATCTCTATTCCCTGTTAATCGTACTTATAATGACAATAAATTGCACATTTCTAAGGCATAACAAAGATGCCTCAGCCTTTTCTCTCATTGACGTTATCTTTCTTGGCCAGTGCTATATGAAATGGCATACTTTAATTGATTACATAGAGTTGCTAGTGCATAAAAGGATGGGTATTTCCCCTAAACACGCTATAGGTCATCCAAATATATGCTATTGATGTAACGAGTGGGTAAGTATAAAATATATATTCATAAGATACTAGTGTGAGGAGCGAGGATGATGAACGGAATTTTAGGCCTTGAAAGCAAATTTCTGCGGAGAGAACTGGAACATGGGAACTAAAATAAACTTTTGGTTACAGATTCTAGATAATTGTGTCTAGGGTTGATGGTTTGTTTCAACACATTGTTTGGGGTGTTCATTTAAAAATAAATAAATAAATTGTTTGGGGTGTTCATTTATTAAACAAGGATGCATATTTTTTAGCCAATTAATTAGCATGCACATGATTAATTCTGAGTTTAGTTTATCAAAAAATTTAGAGTTCGTGTGATGGACTTTTCCCCATTGACCGTACTCCATGTTAATTTACATCGGCATAAAGTCCAAACACCTTTGATTAACTACCAAAGAAAACTTTAAGCCTTCACGATATCTGTTGTGATAATGAGGGCTATGTCTAATGGGCTTGATCGGAAAGCTCATCTATCATATGATGGCAAATCGATTAAGACCTATATATGACCCCCGTTCATATGATTGGGTCATTTGTTTTACATGGGACTTCATTCCAACTGTTGGATTTGGTCTGGATCGAAATCTGACCGTTGGATCACGTTCGGACTGTCGGATCATCATATGATCACAATCGGACCGTCGGATTAGGTGTTCCTAAGGTGGGGGTATATTTGCAATAACTAATACCCTTGTGTGAAGATGAGGGCATTTCTGCAATTTTGGACAGCATCAGGGCTTCTTTGCAATTTTCTGAAACTTCAGAGTTTTTCTCCAATTTTTGGACATTTCTGCAATTCCGCAGAGATGCAAGATATTTCTGCAATTTTTGGACGTGACTGATTTTTTCCCATAATTCACAAGATATTTCCACAAACTTTGGACATTTCTGAATATTACATATTGTTTCTGTAATTTACAGAATTTTTATCAAAGTACAAGGGCATATCCCCAATAATAGGGGTATTTATGCAATCATACCCTTTGTGGGCTTTTACAAAAGAACAAAAATCTTCGGGACTTCAAGTATTCCAACTTCTTGTGCCAAGGGGGAATGCTCCAAGCTCCTCATAGCTCCTTGATGCTAGGTGGTGGATGTTAGATGCCTCCAATGGGCCAAGTGCCTCTCCTTTTATAGGAGTTGAGGTGGGTTGCCCGGAGGAGGTGGGCATGGGCCAAGTTCCTCATGGCAAAGCCCATCTAATGCCTTTGCATTGACTTCTAGTTGGGTTCCTCCTGGCTGCAAGTGGAGGAGATTGGGTTTCTTTGAGGTAAGAGAGAGAGAGAGAATGGAGGGAGTGGGCCCCGCATCCCCCCGACCTCCTCCGAGTTGCCGAAGGAGGTTTCCTCCTCTTTTTTTTTGCTTCGTTCTTCTTCTTTTCTCTTTTTTTTCTTTTTAATTAAAGGAGGGAGAGAGAGAAAACAGGAGGGGGTGGGGCCCATAGCACCACCCTTCACTTCCTCCAGGCAACCGGAGGAGGAGGCGGGGTCGTGGGACCCCCGCAATCGCCCCCAACTTTCTTCGGGTTGCTGGCGGAGGGAGGGGGGTGTCGGCACCCCCCTCTACCTCCTCCTGGTTTCCAGCTGAGGGAGAGAGGGGGTTGCAGGAGTGGGTCCCGCCCTTCCTTCCTGCTGCACAGCCTTATCCTCCTTGGCCAGCCCTAAGAAGGCTTTAAAAAGCCCTTTACCAGTCCTTTTCAAGCATTTTTTTATTGCTCCACAGTCTGAGGTTGCAGCACGTGGGGATTTCTTGATTGCTTGTCTTCTCCTCGACGCCGACCTGCTGCCCGGAGTTTTCGCACTGCAGGGACCACACCCCGGTGCACCAAGGGCGGTCTACGAAGATCGGCGAAGCTCGTTTCTTGCTGGTTTACATCGTGGGTGTGCTGCTTTATGCCGCCCACGAGGTGCTTGATAACATTCCAACGTGTAGAAACATGCGGATTTGATGTTTATATTTCCATCCGGCGGAATTCCCAGGACGTGTGAATTGTCCGTTCATGCAACGGCGATGGTTTTATATTATTCTTGCGCTGCCACGGAATTGATTTAATTTTTATTTTCCTAAATTAATCAGCAAAAATTGTGGGGTCCAACGTGGGTATATAAATTGTTAGGTGTGAAGAATCTGGCTTCCTAGAAAGGAACTATAAATATAGCAAGCCAATAATATAGTTGGCTGCTGCCCTGTGTTCAAACTTTTGGTGACAGATTCAGCATGATTGCCTCGTGGTTTGAATATATAGATTGTTGGATCTGCAAATATGGAAAAGTCAATATACAGTTGGCTGCTGCCCACATCCCATCCTTATTTGCATATCAAGTATCACTTTTGAATGCTGCAATGTCACCGCATGTTTCTTTGGATCTCCCAATTTGAGATCTGATCTTTGCTCACTGGCTTTCCATTTAGGATGAAGTGCCTAGTATCCAAGTCAAAAAACTTGGTCTTCATTTCTGCCAACTTCTGCACTGTTTGATAATGATGAAATGACACTAGCTACTGAAATGGTAACTTGTTTGTTAGGTACTGTTTGGCAAATCTCTTTGAAGTGCAAACCTTTTCTGAAATAGCATGTTAGTGTAAATTTTCTTTGGGATTCTTGCATAAAAACCGTAATAAGTTTTTATCTACACAAAATATCTCTTAAAATAACAATGCTATAAATGCCCTTAGAGGTTAAATGCATCATGATTGCCCTCTTCAGTGGGCACAGTTTGTCGTGCCGTACTGGGTTAAAAAATTTTGTGGCTAAAAAAACCTTCTCAAGGGCAGGGTTTGCCGACCCGGTGCATCTCGCACCGACTCGCACGACCCGACCCTACCCAGGCCGGGACCGGGTCGACCGGGCTGTGGGTCGCCACCGGGTCGGCCTATTATCTTAATATTATATTATATTATATTTTATATATAATGTGTGTTTTTCTATTTTATTATATTATTTTATATTATATATATATATATATATATAAAGTGGTGTTTTAGAACGGGACGGACCGGGTCGTACCGAGACGGGAGCGACCCGACCCGACCCAAGCCTAGACCAGATCGGCCGGGTCGACCGGGCCGGCAAACCCTGCTCAAGGGATACACTAGTTGATGCAGTGAAATATTTTTTTTAGAGAGTTTCATGTACCATCTACCGCTGCACATGCACTATCGTTTATGTAGATGGTCAGAACTATACAGAGGGACCCACGTGCAACTCCGTCCACTAGGATAAAATTAGACTTTTGTAAGTCATGAGGATGATATGCATGTATCTTCATCTGACTTTGACTCAGATGACTTAGATGTTTGACCTTCTATGTTATTATTAACTGAATGGCAATGATGGATCTCTTGAGCCCACAAATTTCTGTTCTTTATATATATATATTTTATCTAGTGAAGCTAAGTATGCCCTACATACGCTAAATCCACTATTTTTAGAAGTTTAAAGTTAAACTTAAAAAGTTGAGTTCTCAATAAATAATTGCTTTTTTGTAAAAAAATGTCACTTGTCAGCAGGGTACCGTATCGTGCTGTGCCAGACTGTGCTGCCGGAGCACCAGTATGGTGCGTATCGGCAGTACGGCGAACCTTGGTCCAAGGGACATATATGTAATTGCCCTTGTCAATGTTGCCCAAGGGGATATATGTAAGGGGTTATTCATGAGATTTTTCATTTTAAGGATGGTATTCATGATGTTATGATTTTAAGATGTACTTTTTATGTAAATAAATATTTGTCAGGGTTACTTATGCAAAATTTGCAAATATCTCATTTTCTTTTCCCCTTCCAAATCTTGAATTATGACTTTGCTGCCATTGTCTTATCATTTAGGACACGATGGGTAGTTTTTAAAAGAGAGAAAAGCTTTGTTTCCTCAATGGTGAGAAGAGAATGGTGAAAGGTTTTCCGACTTTCTTAAGATTGTATGAGTCTTCTTCTAGATAATCAAAATAAAAAAAGAAATGTTAATCAATCAAAGCTCCAGCTGATCACTGCATCTGTATTGTAAATATGCAGTTACGAATATCCTGCCAAAGTAATAGTGAGTTAGATGTAACACGATTCCAAATAGAAACACTTCATTTATTTTAACTTCTTTGGGAGAAAGAGAGGTAAATTTCATTACTTAACATTAATGTTGAAATGTGGTCCATTCAAGACTTTTGACAATTCTGTCTGAATCTTATCACCCCATATGGGAACCTATGTTTTTCCATGCGAAATGCTAAGCTATCTGTGCAAACTTGGTATGTTCGACTCAAGTTGCAGCTTTCAACAATGAAGCTTCAAGCCTAGTGGAAAGTACAAGGTGTTGATTTTGGTTGTTAATTACCATGAAAGTCTGGAGTCCCATTGAATTCGGAAAAAGAGAGCTACTGTGTGAAATTCCTGTATCCAAGGCAGCAAACTAATATGGACACACAGTAAACTGAATTGGCTGTATGACTGTAATATATTTATACGTCAAAGATGGACGGCGTGGCCTGGCACAAGTTCTTGAGAAATCCCTGTTGCATCCTTTTCTCGCCACATTGGTATGCATGTCATTCTCAATCAAGGATTGAAACACACAAAATGCTTCTATGGCTGCTCGAATCTTTCCTTTTATTTTTATTGTAACTGTTGCAGTTAGTTATCATAAAGAGTATTTGACTCTATATCCATATGTGAATGGCTTATTTAAATCTGTCAATGCTACTTATCTGAAATTATGGGGACACCTCATCATCTCTACTTACATACAAAAATGGTTCTATATCCCATCATTTTCTTCAATGTCTTTTTTCTGGAATTTTTATCTTGATAGTATTTCTCTTTCATCTTCACATCCTATTCCCACATATGGGGAAACTTCATCTAACACTTGGGTTATTATTTTTTTCCAGATTGTACCACCCAAATTTGCTCGTCTATTGGGAAATTTGGTTGGTCAGGAAGTTTGTCTTGAAAACTCGGATGGACATCATTGGAAGGTAAAATTATTGAAGGCAGACAACTGCTTGGCATTTCAGCAGGGATGGAATGAATTTGTCTTGTATCATTCCATACAAGTGGGTGAGATAGTGGTGTTCAAATACATCAGCCATGCAAGCTTTGTCGTCCAAATATTTGGTACCAGTGGCTGTGAAAGATCACACTTCTCTGAGATTATAGACAGTGACATGCATAAAAAATGTCCCACTGATTGCTTGAGTTTCCGTAAGGATGGAAGAAAGGATGCTACATGTAGGGTTGGTTCTTGCATTCAAGACAAAGTTTCATCTAAAGAAATGAAATCTATCGGAACTACTCCCTGTGAATCTTTTTCCTCTCAACACTTAAGCAAAGCAGATGGTGACTTTCATAAAAGAAAACGATCTGCTACCGAGTGTTTGGGCCATAAAAGAAAACGATCTGCCACCGAGTGTTTGGCCCCACATAATGATGGAAGAACACATGACAAATATGCAGTTCCTTGCTGTCCCACTCCTAAAGATTCAGCTAGAAAACGGCAAGCTGTGAGAACTGCTTTCTGCGAAACTCCTGCTGCTCCCAAGAATGCTGCTAAAAACACATGGGAAGATTCTAATATGCAGCAGATATCTTCCTCTCATAATATGACCAACACTAGTGAACCACTAACTGCTACGACAGTTGATTATTCTGAGGTACCATGCATTGTAGTTAGTGAAGATGTGCACAAAGGGCAGGAGGAAACCCAACTGCCTCTCTCTGATGTTTGTGCTGATGTGAATATGAACCCAGTAAACAATGATGCAGAGAAAGGGGTGAAAGGAAGTCAAAAGGCTCTGACTGACACGTATGCTAATGTGAATATGGGCCAAGTGGACCATTTAGAGTTGCCATGCAAATTGAGTAAGACAGAGTCCCTGAAAGAAAAAGAGATGATTGCCACCCTGTTGTCTGAATTTATGCCATCTAGAGTTGGTAAAGTGAATGCAGATAAATCAGTGATTATTGAAAAGAAATCTTTCTATTCTACCAATTCCAAGGCGTCCAAAAAACTCAAAGGAAACAAGAGTGATCTTCCGAGCACAGAAAATGAAGCTAACATTATGCATTCTCTTACTGAGATGGGGATTTCCCTAACAAGCTGCTTGGATGTTGCACCAATTAGTAGTGAAATCAGTTTGAGTGGAGAACCCAGTTGCAAAAAGTTGGTAATTGAACCACCTATTTCTGGGTTAAGTAACAAAAATATAGTGTCTGAGGAGGACAAATCTGAAGCAGCGAAGGATAACATTTTGGGAAAAGCATCGACAGCTAATAACTTTATAAGTGCCTATGATGTGGCTACTTATAGATTTCTTGTCGATAAAGAGGGGACTTGCTACATTGTTCAAAATTCAATTGATAATCCAGTATCAAATAGTACAAATGCTAACTTGCCCAACAATGATATGGAAGATGCTAAATGCAGTGTTTCTGTTGCACCTACAGCCAAGGAGATTTCCTTCCATTCTGATGTTGTCCCCAAGGATCTCTGTTCTGCACCTATAGTTGGAAGCAGAGATGAAAAAAGTGCGAAAAAGACTATATTGACTAGCACTACTGATAATGGTCGTCATGCTCAAAGTTGTCATTTGGACACTGGGGGTGAGTCTCCACAAGAATTTCTCTTAAACTTTTTCATGAACTAAACCACATGAATTCTTTGTTTTAGTATTATTGTTTGTGGTTTGGCATGGTAATTTTAGACAAATGTTCTACTGGAAGTAATGCAGCAGCTATCCCTGCAGAGAATGATGCTCTCTCAATTGGAGATGCCCCTCAACAGATGAGCAGAATACTCACAAGCAAGGAAGGTTCTGATACAATGAATGAGTCGCATGAACATGGTATATACTCGTCCCTTATATGCTTGATTGAACTCTGTCATGTGGTATAAAGGCAGCCTTTTTTTAAGTATCTCAACTTTTGAAGTTTCGGTGAAATTGAGCGCTTCTCGTGTATAATAGGTGTGAATCAGGATGCTGTCTCACAGAAAAATAAGAAGTTCAAGCTTTGTCTACAAGAACCTGTTTTGAAAGCCGTGAAGACTGAGATCATGGACCCAGATGACCTTTCATCACCCTATTTCTGTTTTTCCCTAGTAGTGAATACCTTGTCATGTCACGTAAGTAACCTAGCAACCTGGTCATTTGTCAAATTAATCTGTGGCTATCTAGAAGTTTCTTTGTCAAATTACTCTTTAATAATCTGGTTGTAACATTCATTTTGGCTGTAGAATAAGTATAACACTTGCATCAACATGTCTTGTGATACGTGAAACAGCCTTGTGGATTTAAGTTCATGATATGAACTTTGGTAGATCACTTTGTTATGGAATTATGAAAATTGTTTTTACTGATTTAGTTGACACTCTCAGAGGTGGTTAGAGTATTTTCAGGTTGGGATTTGAATTTCTACATTAAGAAGGAATAGAGTTTCTTTTGGTATATTAGGTTGTCTTTGTTGTTGCATGAAATTCCTGGAGTAACCTTCGATGGTATGCTGTCCTAGATGGACTGATGAAAAATATAAAAAATCATGTTTGTGATATTTGGACCTAGCTAGACAACATAATATCCAAAGAAAGTAATCTTTGCAGTACATGCTGAGCTACTCTGTACGGATCCCTTGGGTGTCTATATATTATATTTAGGGTGGCTTCCACTTTCACGCCTTGTTTCAGTTTCCTTGAATGCATCAAAACTGCAAAAACATTTCATCATTTGTTCAGAGTGTATGATATCAGTTGCAGCAGAGTACTAGAAGGAAAGATAGTGAAGGTCTAGGGTTTAGAAATAATTGAGACTTGGCTCAGCTAGATGCGTATAGAAAACGAGTATCGAAGATAATCTTTGTGTTACAACCTGATTTAAGCCTTGTGAGGTATTGCCCACTTTGGACCAAGACTACACAATTTTGACCCAGAAGGTGCCTCACAAGTTATGGATCCAAGGCAGCGTTTGGGAAGGGAGGTGAGGGAGATTCCAATCTCCTGACGGCACTCCATGTGTTCCCAAATGAGCCAACATCACCTCGGTTTTGGTATCCTGCAAAATCAGAGGGGGAGGAGAGAGATAGGCTTATCTCTCTCTCCCGTCTGATTCCATGGAAAAGCAGCTCGGGGGCCACTTTCGAAAGGTATGGTTCCACTTTTTGCAAGGAAAAATGATTCTATCCTCAATTTTACACCCCCTTTTACCCCTCTATCCGTCTCTTGACCACTTCCGTCAACCACTTTCTTCCATGTACAGGAACATGATGGGAGCTCTCTCTCTCATCTACTCAGCCATGAGACCAGCATCATTAAAAATAGCAATTTTTGACACGCCTGCTTTAAAGTTGATTTGGGAGAATCGACCATTTTGCAACACAATTCCAAATGATGCCACAGACTTACATATGTAGCGCAACCACCTTTTCTTGCTTTTTGATGCGGGATGATCCGATTCATCTTTGCACTAGCCCCTATACATAGTGGTAGTCAAGGTAAGCAGGATTGTGGATCGGGGCCCGAAACTCGATCCAGATTTCGATTGGGCTATCCGATCCCGATCCGCTGGATCCTGGCCGAGCTTGTTTTGTTGCTTTCTTGAGGCTACACTGTATGCACATTAATTTACATTGCCTGATCTGTAGGCAATCTTGGCCGTGCTTGTTTTGTTATTCTCTTGAGGTTATATTGTATCTACGCTAATTGACAAGGGTATTTATACAAATTGTAACATACTTTACCTTTTGAGAATCTCCTTCGCAGCCCTACTTTCTAGGTGAAGCAAAAGAATAGAGGAGGAAGGGGAGGAGGAGTCGTCCATGGCGGCGACGACGGTAGCGGTGGGGGTCACGATGGTGATGTCAGCGGCAAGTGGAGGCAATGGCGACAGTGTCAGCAGCAGGTTTTATTTTTTAGTTTTTCTCTTCTTATTCATCTGTTCTTCTTCTCCATCTTCTTTTTACCTTTTTATTGGGTGGGACTGGTCTGGGATCGAGCTGGATCAACTAACCCCAATGCCAAATCAGTCGATCCCAGGCCGACCCATTAATCCCACTGATTCCCAATGAGGATCGAGATCAAGGGGTCAGGATCCGGTTAGTTTGGCCCAAAATCGGTCGGATCGGCCAATCTAGGCTATCTGATCTGATTCTTCTTTTCTTGGTGGTAGCTCCACAATTGGGTAGCCCTTTCCTCTTGTTTAGTTCATGATTGGGTCACTACAGGTTCAGTAGCTTCCACTTGGTTTATCCTTTGAGCCAACCCACATCATATTGTGAGGGTCCTACTCTAAGTCCATGTTGTTATGACCCTATCCAACTCATATGAGGGTTAAGTCCATATAGTTGTCTCCAATAAGGCACCTTAAATTATAGATCCAAATCCTACATATATAGCGTATTAACCTTTTCTCACTTTCTGATATGGGATGAATCTAGTTTTTTTTTTTTTTTTTGGTGGGGGGGGGGATTAGCGGGGAAACCCGCGCCTCGTGACGGAGGCGCAGGTCGAACCCTCGCCCTTCCCCAAGGGGGGGAAGGGGTGAATCAATACAGTGGTAACTCCATGCTGTGGTAGCTCCATACTATTACATATACACCCCACAGCCCAGTAGCCCTCTCCTCTGCCCCGACTCATGGCTAGGTTGTTATAGGCCTACCAACTTATTATTGGTTCATCTCACATCATGCTATATGGAGCCATGGGTCTTGCTATGATATTATATTGTCACAATTTGATCCAACACTTGTGTGGGTTTGTCTATTTGCGCCAAGTCCACTCGGTTTTGTCCCTAAAAGGTGTCTCAATTAAATCCAAGCCCTACGTGCATAGCCCAATAATTGTTTTCACTTTCTGACATGGGACTGTTGAACACGGAAAAGAATTTTAAAAAGAGAATGTTCAATTGTTGAACATTTATGCACATTTGTATGCTATTTAAATAGCATGCATATTTTTAATTCCGTGGATTGGATTTACCAGACGATTTAGAGTTCGGGTACGGGACATTTCCCCATCGACCGTTGTCGGCGTTTATTTACATCGGGATAAAATCCGAATACCCTTGATTAACAGTCAAAGAACGCCTTTAGTCTCTACAATATCCGTTGTGATATTGTGGATTTTGTCTAATAGATATAACCCTAGTGATCGCCTATTAGAGGTATATACTCTTACAAGAAATTAAAAGGCATTCATTCATTGAACACATCAAGTTTGGATGACAATTGATCTCTTGAGATCTTTACATTTGGCCCCGATTATATAATCGGGTCTTTGGGTTTACATTTGATTGCTATCTGATCACCGAGTAGGCTTCTACTTGCACCTGGATCTTTGAACTGTTTCCGTAGATGATCAAACTGTTGAATTTGCTTTTGGTCGCCATCAGACTGTTAGATTTGCTCTTAGTCGCCAGCGTACCGTTGAATCTGCTTTTGTCCTCAATTGAACGGCTAGATATACTCCTGACCACGATCGGACAATTGAATTTGCTTCCGGTCAAGATCCTGCCGTTGAATTTTGACCCTTTCTGAGTATCTGTTGCAGTTTCTAACCCTTCTCGGATATTTCTGCACTTTTGGCCCTTTCTAGATATTTCTACAATTTTGACACTTTTTGAGTATTTCTGCAGTTTTCTGATTCTCTTAGACTTATTTGTCATTTCTTGACTTTTTAGGATATATTTGTAATTTCTCTATTGTCTTAGACATCACGGTCATTTCTTGACTGTCTAGAGTGTTTTTGTCATTTTCTGACTCTAGGACATTTCTGTAATTCCTTGACATTCCAGGGTAGTTTTGCTATTTCTTGACTTTCCAAGGTATTTTCATCATTTCTTGGCATTCTGGGGTATTCCTATCATTTATTGATATTTCGGGGTAACCCAACTATTTCTTGACTTTCTAGGACATTCATGTCATTTATTGACTTTCAGGGCACAGTTGCAGTTTCTTGGCTTTTCTAGACTTCTCTGTTATTTATGACTTCCTAGGATATTTTTGTATTTTTTGACTTCCCTGGATCTTTTTGTCATTTGTTAACTCCCCAGTGTAATTTGTTGGTTCCTCTAGACTTATCAATCATTTCTTGACTTTTCAGAGTTCATTTGTAATTTTCTAACTTTTTGTGGGCATATGTGCAATTTCTAGATTTTTTGGATATATCTGCCATTTCTTGGCTTTCCAGGGTTTATTTGTAGTTTTTCGCCAGCAGGAGTATTCTCATGATTTTCTTGAGTATCAGGGTTCTTGGGTCTCACAGTTCCTGGTTAGCCTTAAGCAGAGTTCGGGATAGCCCACACCGCTTCAGGGAAGAGGCGTGGTCCCGCTCCACTGAGTCGTGCAGGAGACGTAACCTTGGACAAGGGTATTTTGGGAGCTTCGGGCAGAACAAGAGCTTCGTGTAATTTATGCAAAACTCAGGTTTTTTATGTAATTCTTGGACGGGCCAGTGTTTGTTTGCAATTTTCTTGGAAGCTCTGGGGCATTTTGGTGATTTTTGAACTTTGAGGATATTTTGGTAATTGTTGAACTCTATAGTTGTAATGCCCCGGGTTTTTTGGATATTTTTCGGATCAGCATCTATGGGTTTCAGATCGTCTTTTCGCGGGTTGCGGATCGTGTCCGAGTGAGCTTCAGAATTTTTATACCGGATTGTCGGACCCATTGGTGGTGTGCCCGTGAATTTCCTTGGGTCTGTGGCGTTGTGAGGAGCACGCCGGTAATTTTCTAGAATTTTCGGAGCGCCTTTGCGGGTCCCGGGTCGCGTTTTGGGTTTTACGCGTGTTTTTGGCTGTCGGACCTTCGGAACCCCGTGTAGGGTGAACCGTTGTGTTCTTCGACTCCGGGACGTTACCACTGCGTTGTGCGTCTTCCGAGGATCCGGGAGGTGATTTTTTCCTATTTTTATGTTTTTCGGATTTTTAAAATCTCAAATTGATTTTCTATTTAAACCACCCCCACCCTCTCTCTTTCTCCCATTCTCTCTTTCACTCTCTCTCTCATCTCTTTCTCTCCCTCTCTTTTCCCGCGGCCGACGGAGGTGGACGGGGACGAGGCGGCGATGGTGGGAGGTCGTGGAGCGAGGACGAGTCGAGGGCCGGTGGCGCGGTGAAGGCAGTTCTCGGTTTCGCGTTCCCGGCGGCGTTCTAACTGCGTTTCGTGTCGGAACAGAGTCCACGGCGTGTGAAATCTTCGGTGGAGGTAGGGGGATGGTTCCTTAACCCGTGTGCCTCATGTTCCGCGAGTTTGGTAGCCCGCGGTGAGCCGAGCGTGGGCTTATTGCCGTTCGGGGGAAAATCATGTTTTTGGGCGTGCGACGATTTGGACGGATCTAGCGCCGTTTCCTCCGTTTCTTCCTCCCATTTTTGGGTTTTGGGACTGGGGAATGGATTCCCCATGTTTTCCCCATCACCCGGGGGTGATTGGGCGTGGATCGGCACCGAACGGCGGGGTTCGGATTGGGGTTTCGCCGTGTTCGGTCGACCGGTGCGGGCGGTCCGGTCGACCGACGACGGCGACTGCGAACTGGGCATTCTGCCCAGTTCGGTCGACTGACCCATCTGGGTAGGTCGACCGAACTGTTTAGGTCGACCGACCCAGATGGGCTGGTCGACCGAAATGCAGAGTTTTTGCTCGTTTTGGGCTCCGGTCGGTCCGGTTGGGACCCAATGACTGACCTTTGGCCTCGTGAGTGTCCCGGGCACCTCGTTGGTTCCGTGACCGCGTTTTTGGGTGTCCGGAGGTGCCGAGTTACCTCGATTAGCGTGCCCGTGGGTTTTGGGGATCCGGGTGACCCCATGTGTTTCGGGCTTCCGTGTTCTCTCTAGATCGAGTCGTCGTGTATCGGCTTGAGTGCGGTGGGGGCTTCCCCGCACGTTGTGAGTTTTTCCGGAAAGCGGTTTCTGAGTGGGCCGTGTGTAAGGCCTTGGACTGCGAGTCCAGTTGCCAGCCTGGGGTTGCAGGTTTCCCGCTTTTCCCTGGGATGGGGAATCGGCTTGGTGATTTGTGAGTTGCCTTGGGAATCATGCTTCTGTGTTTTCCGTGAGGGCCGTGTGTATGGCCTGTGGACTGTGAGTCCAATTACTCAGCATGAGGCTGGAGGGTTTTTGGTTCCCTTTTCGAGGAAATGGTCTCAGCAGTTGTGAACTGTCTCGTGAGTCATTGTGCCGAGTTTCTGACCCTAGGGTTAGGGCAGATTGACGGCGTGGAGTCATTCGGTGCAACGGTCTTGACCCTGAGTCTCGCGACTCAAGGACCGTTGGATTTCGTGAGTCTAGAGGACTGTCCAAAGTCCAGTGGCTCGGCGCCACTTGGTTCTTCACGACTTTCACGCAAGGTGCGTGCATGTTTCTCGGAGTTTCTCTTCGGAGAATGGTCACATCAGTGACCCCCCACTAGTCGTAGCCTTCCGACACGTGTGTGGTCCCACCAGGGAGTGGTGGCGTAGCTATCCCAAAGAGATGGTTTGTAGGCTGGTTACCGTCGGGCCCCACGTTTTGCAACCAGAGTCCAGCTGAGGGGAAAACCAGTCAGAGGGCCAGACCTGGGACGCCTGGTATGTTTGTGCACACGTGGTTGGGGGCAGTTGGACCTGCACTGACGAGCGCGACCCCAACTAGTTCTTGTTCTGTGGTTACTTGTACGGTGTCTCAGTCTCCGCTAGGGGCGTTGTAGGGAGACACCTGAGGCGCGGTCTAAGACGCCAGGGGGCGCATCCGGCCTTTCTTCTAGGCTTCTAGTGGGCAGGTACTCCCGTCACGTGAGGCGTGACTCTCCTGTCTTCGGTTTCTTTTCCCGTCTACGAGACGCGATTTTCCGGACCGTTCCGGTGTTTCCGGGGTAGTAGCTAGGGTGCTGGTGGCTTTACCGAGGCTTCGTTCTATTAGAGTTGTGCTCGCGACCAGGCGGTCGTGACTTGACCTGGGACAGTGTGTCCACGTTGGCCTTGTCCTGTGAGGCAGGCTTCTACGGCAGGGTTGCCGTGAGTGTTTCCTCGGTAGGCTTGGTGTTAGAGTGGTGCGGTTCCCGATGGTGAGATCGGGAGTTCCTTCTTCCCCGTTACCGGCAGGAGTAGTTATAGAGCCGTGGTCTTATCGGCTGTCGCGGGTTGGTGAACGGGTTCCCTTCGCCGTAGTTGTTACTCCACCACTGTTGCTGTTACTTTGCTAGTGTTGTTTTCCTTTCTGCTACCGCCGTTGTTTCCGTTGGGGTTCCGCGGGACCCCTACTGAGTCTCTGTTTGGAGACTCATCCCTACTTTTCAGGTGCGGCGGTTCTTCCTCGAGGTTCGAGGGCGTAGCGTGGAGGTCCTTAGCTGCCAGCTCGCCGGGCCGAGTGTTCACTCGGTATGTGGTACGTTTTACTGCTTTAGACTGTACTTTCTGTTGGACTGGACTCTGCCGTAGTTGTTTATTTATTTCTGTTAATTGTTGAATTGTCCTGCATTATTTCCTATTTCTTTGTGCCTCCACACTCCTTTTAGCCCTTCCGAGCCCTCCGGCTCGTGAGCGGCGGGCCAGGATTCGAATGGTATCGGGTTCTTCCCGGTATCCGGATCTTGGGTCGTTACAGTTGGTATCAGAGTAGTGGCTGTGGACGTACATAGGAATTCGAGATATTACAGTGATCAGAGTCCGTAAGATCCAGTACAGTCGACAGCTGGCATAGGGTTTCATGCATGTTTTCCGCTTTGTTTCTCGCTTGAGAGCTTGAGTGCGCTGCGTGGCGCTGTGAAGGCGGTTGCCGTTCTCGTTGGAGTGCCGGTGTGGGGCCCAAGGGATGTGATAGAGAGGTTTCTTCTCGATGGATCGTGGCCTGGTTGTGCTGCGTTGGGCAGAGGTTGTCGGCAGGTGCATCGTTGCGGTGTTGTGTTCGAGGTGTTTGCCGCGAGGTCAGGTGGCTGGCGAGGATTGTTCGTGGTTAAGTGGCCGTGAGCGTGCTCTGAGGGAGTTGTTATTGGTTTGGCCACTCCAACGTGGGATTTATCCAGCCCCTGAGGTGTTAAGGTCGTGGTTTGAGGTGGCAGAGCGGGTGCTCTGATCGAGAAGTGTGCTCGGGTGAGCTGAGGATCTTGTTGGTGAGCTGCGTTTCGTCGAGCCTGATGTTCTTGTCGTGCTCTGTGGCGTCAGAAATGACGTGTCGGTCCCGGTTATTCTTGCAGATTTCGAGGCAGGATTGGACTGTGGTGTCCCAGTAAGTCTTGCTCCTACGCTCTTGTGTGCGAATGGGTTGTGTTTGCCTTGGATTTGGTTTGAGATGAGAAGGTTCCGCGGTGGTTTCGGGACTCGAGGATGAGTGTTGGCGGTTGTCGATTATGGCTCGTGTTGCGGCTCTTGGCGTGGTGTGTTGCAGTTCAAGGAATTGCAGTGGTGTTGTAGCGTGAGATGCTGTGATCGTGGTCCGACGTGACACTCGCCGAGTGTGTCGGAGGTGCTGACCTGACGTGGTGATGGTTTTCTTAGTACTGGATGGTGCTGTTCCCAGCGTGTGCAAGGTTCGAGGTCAGGTCGAGCGTGGAGGTTTTCCGTTGGTCGGAGGTGTGTTCGGTTTCTCCTTTGGTTGGAGAGATTGTGTTTAGCTAAGGTTCGTCGTCTTGCATTGCCTGTCCGGATTGGTTGGCCTTCGTGTGCCATAAAGTCCGTGCGAGACGTGATCTGTGTTTTGGCAAGGTGGTTGCCTGTGAGAGTTGTGCCCATTTCCCCTTGTGTGTAAGGGTGCTGGCGCTGCTCTGGAAGGACGAGTGCTGGTTGGGCAGTGTTCGCATTCTTGGCTGGTGCTGGAACTTTCCGATGCGTGGCAGATCGAAGTCTGCGGAGTTGCAGAAGATTGCCAGATTCAGAGAGAGAATCTGTGCTTTTGGTTCGAGGTAATGGAGCTTTTCTCACCCTGTTTTCTGATGTTGACTAGCCGAGTTGTGGATTGTCGGGATGATGAGTCTCGAGTTGCCGTGTTGGCTGTGCACGTGTGGATCTGAGTGCGCAGTGGAAGCCTGGTGGGCCCATAACCCACAGGTTTAGGATCGTAGCGTTGGTTGGTACGGGCGGATTTCCTGAGGTTGCGTTGAGCATCGGGGGATTGGTTCCTCGGTGTGAGACGTGTTGTTGCCGTGCCGTTGCTCGCGATATCGTGGTTCTTGGCACTGGCAGGATGGAGTGTTGGGGAAAAATGTTGGCAAGTGTGCCGCATGAGTACCTTGTTCCTGTGATGGAAGCCGTGTCAGGCGTCGGTGTGAGCCCGGATGGGGTTGTTGAGGATGTCGCCTGACGGAGGTCGAGGGCGTGTTGGTCAGAGTCGGTGGTTTGGTGTCCGACTTGTGTTGCAAGTCGTGTTCTCAGATGAGATCGTGTTCTAGAGGAAGTGATCTCTGAGAGATTTTGGGTTCCGGTTGGTAGCTGCGAGTGACTGGTAAGGCTAGTCTCGTAGTCGACCACGGTAAGATGTGTATTGTTAGGGACCCGTGTGCATTGGTCGCGGCGTTGGCGACCAGGTTGCTGTGAGATTGGGTGGCACTTTCCTCCCCTAGAGACGTGTGCCATGAATTGTTCCGGTGGTGTCCCGTGTGGTAAGGGCGGAATCGGGATTGGCAGGTCTCCGCTTGGATTGTTTGAGATAGGATTCGACGAGACAAGACGAAAGAGTGACGCCTGTGGGCGGAGGCCTTTGGAAAGAGATTGGCGTCAGAATGGTGGTCCTTGGTCTGTGACCAGCATGGGGGGATTTGCCTGTAAGTCTGAGTCGAGTGAGATAAGGATTGAGAACTCCAGAGTCTTGTCGTTGGTTTCGTCGTGCTCCCTTGAGAGGGTTGAGTTGACACGATGATCGAGATCAGATGCGGTGTCCGAGAGAAGCTCGGCTTGAGATGTGGTAATTGTCTGTGTGAGTCAGCGGATGGCTTGTTATGAGTTGGATCGTGCTTGTTGGGCTAGCGAAGGTTTCCCGTTGACGTGTATCTGGCGACCAGTGGATGGTCTTTTCACAGACAAAAGATGTTGTTGGTTGTGCATCGTGAACGGTGAGAGCCGTGTATCGGTGAGGCCTTTGGTGGTTGTTTCCGTGATGTGCTTTCCGGATGGGATCTGGGCTTTGTCGAAGTTTATCTTCTGGCAGAGTTAGCCAAGTGATATGTCTGGCTTTCAGCTTGCCAGGTGTGAGGTGATCCTTGGTGTTGAGCCGATGATCTGATTGCGGTCTGTTGAGATGGTTGTGTAAGCTGATGGAGGCTATGTATTGGTTGTTCCCTTGAGAAGGGTGTGCGACCGGTCAGCTGGCTGACGTGTGATTTGTCTGTCGACCATAGGATGGATCGGTAGCTGTTTCTCGCGACGAGGACTGTGTCTCCTCGGTGAGCGAGAGGGTGGCAGTGGTGCCATCATTGGTTCTCACGTTGTCTGAGGTGATGTCGGACTGTGTGATTTGGTGTATGCCTGCTCTGATGGCCGGTGTGCGCGGCGTGCGGAGCGAGCTGTCGTTCGTGATTGTAGTCTGGCCGTGTCCCTCAGGATCGGTGCTTTCGTGAGAATCGAGGTTTTTTGTGCTGGGGTTCTGACGGCGTTGTAAGTTGGTTAAGGCTTTCTTCCCTTGTGTTCCCGCGTTTGTCCTGAATTTCGAGGACGAAATTTCTTTAAGGGGGGATGGCTATAATGCCCCGGGTTTTTCGGATATTTCTCGGATCAGGATCCGTGGATTTCGGATCGTCTTTTCGCGGGTTTCGGATCGTGTCCGAGTGAACTTCGGAATTTTTATACCGGATTGTCGGACCCATTGGTGGTGTGCCCTTGAATTCCCTTGGGTCCGTGGCGTTGTGAGGAGCACGCCGGTAATTTTCTAGAATTTTCGGAGCGCCTTTGCTGGTCCCGGGTCGCGTTTTGGGTTTAACGCGTGTTTTTGGCTGTCGGACTTTCGGAACCCCGTGTAGGGTGAACCGTTGCGTTCTCCGACTTCGGGACGTTACCACTGCGTTGTGCGTGTTCCGAGGATCAGGGAGGTGATTTTTCCCTATTTTTGTATTTTTTGAAATTTTAAAATCTCAAATTGATTTTCTATTTAAACCCCCCCACCCTCTCTCTTTCTCCCATTCTCTCTTTTACTCTCTCTCTTCTCTTTCTCTCCCTCTCTTCTCCGGCGGTCGATGGAGGTGGACGGGGGCGAGGCGGCGATGGTGGGAGGTCGTGGAGCGAGGACGGGTCGAGGATCGAGGGCCGGTGACGCGGTGGAGGCGGTTCTCGGTTTCGCGTTCCCGACGGCATTCTAACGGCGTTTCGTGTCGGAACGGAGTCCACAGTGCGTGAAATCTTCGGTGGAGGTAGGGGGATGGTTTCTTAACCCGTGTGCCTCATGTTCCGCGAGTTTGGTAGCCCGCGGTGAGTCGAGCGTGGGTTTATTGCCGTTTGGGGGAAAATCATGTTTTTGGGCGTGTGACAATTTCGACGGATAGAGCGCCGTTTCCTCCGTTTCTTCCTCCCATTTTGGGTTTTGGGACTGGGGAATGGGTTCCCCATGTTTTCCCAATCACCCGGGGGTGATTGGGCGTGGATCGGCACCGAACGGTGGGGTTCGGATTGGGGTTTCGCCGTGTTCGGTCGACCGGTGCGGGCGGTCCGGTCGACCGACGACGGCGACTGCGAACTGGGCATTCTGCCCAGTTAGGTCGACCTACCCAGAGGTCGACCGACCCATCTGGGTAGGTCAACCGAACTGTTTAGGTCGACCGACCCAGATGGGCTGGTCGACCGAAATGCAGAGTTTTGGCTCGTTTTGGGCTCAGGTCGGTCCGGTTGGGACCCAATGACCGACTTTTGGCCTCGTGAGTGTCCCGGGCACCCCGTTGGTTCCATGACCGTGTTTTTGGGTGTCCGGAGGTGTAGAGTTACCTCGATTAGCGTGCCCGTGGGTTTTGGGGATCCGGGTGACCCCATGTGTTTCGGGCTTCCGTGTTCTCTCTAGATCGAGTCGCCGTGTATCGGCTTGAGTGCGGTGGGAGCTTCCCCGCACGTTGTGAGTTCTTCCGGAAAGCGATTTCTGAGTGGGCCGTGTGTAAGGCCTTGGACTGCGAGTCCAGTTACCAGCCTGGGGCTGGAGGTTTCTCACTTTTTCCTGGGATGGGGAATCGGCTTGGCGGTTTGTGAGTTGCCTTGGGAACCATGCTTCTGTGTTTTCCGTGAGGGCCGTGTGTATGGCCTGTGGACTGTGAGTCCAATTACCCAGCCTGAGGCTGGAGGGTTTTTGGTTCCCTTTTCGAGGAAATGGTCTCAGGAGTTGTGAACTGCCTCATGAGTCATCGTGCCGAGTTTCTGACCCTAGGGTTAGGGCAGATTGACGGCGTGGAGCCGTTCGGTGCAACGGTCTTGACCTTGAGTCTCGCGACTCAAGGACCGTTGGATTTAGTGAGTCTAGAGTAGGCCTGTCAACGGAGCGGATACGAAGTGAATATATGACTATCCGTATCCGCTCCGTTTTAAAATTCGAATTATCTGATTTTGATCCGCTCCGATTTGAATTCGGATACGAAGCGAATATATGACTATCCGTATCCGCTCCGTTTTAAAATTTGAATTATCCGATTCAAATTCAAAAGTATATAAATATAATTATAAAAAGATTAAAGTATATAAAATATAACTATAAAATGTCAAAAATATATAAAATAAATTCTAAATTAAAATACAACTATAAAATGTTTAAATTTCTCTACAATATTATTTATTTTATAATATATTATTTAAAAATATGTATTATATGATATATAATATTACGAATGGATATTTTTCGAAGCGAATATTATAATATCCGTATCCGCTCCGATTCGAGTTTGGATATTATCCGTATCCGAAAAAACGAATACGAATTCGAATATTATCCGTTAATACAGATTCGAATTCGAAGCGGATCCGGATAATATCCGAATCCATTGACAGGTCTAGTCTAGAGGACTGTCCAGAGTCCAGTGGCTCGGCGCCACTTGGTTCTTCACGACTTTCACGCAGGGTGCGTGCGTGTTTCTCGGAGTTTCTCTTCTCAGAATGGTCACATCAGTGACCCCCCACTAGTCGTAGCCTTCCGACATGCTTGTGGTCCCACCAGGGAGTGGTGGCGAGGCTACCCCAGAGAGACGGTTTGTAGGTTGGTTACCGTCGGGCCCCACGTCTTGCTGCCAGAGTCCGGCTGAGGGGAAAACCAGTCAGAGGGCTAGACTTGGGACGCATGGTCTGTGTGTGCACACGTGGTTGGGGGCAGTTGGACCCGCGCTGACGAGCGCGCCCCCAGCTAGTTCTTGTTCTGTGGTTACTTGTACGGCGTCTCAGTCTCCGCCAGGGGCGTTGTAGGGAGACACCTGAGGCGCGGTCTAAGACGCCAGGGGCGCCATCCGGCCTTGCTTCTAGGTTTCTAGTGGGCAGGTACTCCCGTCACGTGAGGTGTGACTCTCCTGTCTTCGGTTTCTTTTCTCGTCTACGAGACGCGGTTTTCCGGACCGTTCCAGTGTTTCCAGGGTAGTAGCCAGGGTGTTGGTGGCTTTACCGAGGCTTCGTTCTATTAGAGTTGTGTTCGCGACCAGGCGGTCGTGACTTGACTTGGGAAAGCGTGTCCAGGTTGGCCTTGTCCTGGGAGGCAGGCTTCTACGGCAGGGTTGCCGTGAGTGTTTCCTCGGTAGGTTTGGTGTTAGAGTGGTCCGGTTCCCGATGGTGAGATCGGGAGTTCCTTCTTCCCCGTTACCGGTAGGAGTAGTTATAGAGCCGTGGTCTTATCGGCTGTCGCGGGTTGGTGAACGGGTTCCCTTCGCCGTAGTTGTTACTCCACCGCTGTTGCTGTTGCTTTGCTAGTGCTGCTTTCCTTTCTGCTACCGCCGTTATTTTCGGTTGGGGTTCCGCGGGACTCCTACTGAGTCTCTGTTTGGAGACTCATCCCTGTTTTTTAGGTGCGGCGGTTCTTCCGACGCTTTTTAGGGCGTAGCGTGGAGGTCCTTAGCTGCCAGCTCGCCGGGCCGAGTGTTCACTTGACATGTGGTACATTTTACTGTTTTAGACTGTACTTTCTGTTGGACTGGACTCTGCCGTAGTTGTTTATTTATTTCTGTTAATTGTTGAATTGTCCTGCATTATTTCCTATTTCTTTGTCTCTCCACACTCCTTTTAGCCCTTCCGAGCCCTCCGGCTCGTGGGTGGCGGGTCAGGATTCGAATGGTATCGGATTCTTCCCGGTATCCAGATCTTGGGTCATTACAATAATGGTGTTTGTGTAATTTTCAAACAACACGGGGTTTTTCTGTAATTTCTAGAAGGACCAGGACATTGTTGTAATTTATGGATTGAACAGGAACTTTTTTATAATTTTGGAAAGACCAAGAGTATGTTTGTAATATCTGGATTGAACAAAGATTTTTATACAATTTATTATTATTTAATAAAATTACAACATCTTCCCCCAAAGAAATAGTCCAAGAAATCACAAGGGACATAACCACAAGGGTATATGTGCACCCTAACCTTGTTGGGTTTCAAAAAAAATAACACACAACACAAATCCCTCCTTGGTAGGGAGACACGTAAGGCACAAGTCTCATCCTCCTTGATGGAGGCACACAAGGCACAAGGCGTAAATCTGCGCTCCGGGGATGCGCTCTGTGTGTAGATCATCTTTCATCTCTGTGTGTGTCAAATGAGGGCCCATGGGGATTATTTATAGATTTTAGGAGGCGGTTACGTCATTTGGGACCTACCTGAACCAGATAGGCTCCCTCAGGAGGCCAACCGGGACCAGATAGGTCCTTAAAGGTGAAGGTTGGGACCAGATAGGCCTCGAATGGGCCATCGAGACCGGATAGGTCCCCTGCAGGATAGGTCCCCAAAGGGAGGGGACCTATCCGGTCCAAGTAGGCCGCATGAGGGATGGGGGGTTCGCCCCCTATTTTATGTTCTTTTTCTTCTTTTTTTTTTTCCCTTTTCATCAAACTTTTTTGGTTCTAACAAATACCCCCTACAGGATGTCCATTGGAGTTGAAGGTGATGGCGAGCGACCTGTGCACTTGACAACTTTCTTCATTCCTCTAAGTCTTGACGACATTGTGAACGTGTCACATAGACATTAGAAAGAAAGGAAATTTAATTTCTTAAAAGAAACTAAGAAAAGATAGATGAGATATTATATGTGGTGGGAAATAAGGAAAAAGGATAAAAAGAGAGCATGTGATGCTCTAAAGGAGTGTGATCGTCAGAGGGGTTTTCTCAAAAATAAAAGGATGATCGCATGTACCTTGTGAAGAAGCGGGTGAGATTATGAGTCCTTTCTTCCTCCTTCTACCGGCCGGCCGATGAAGGGGGTTCTTATCTTGATTAACCTTGTGAAACAAGCAAAAATAAGTAAATAATATGGATTAGTCAAAGTGTGTAGTATCAATGCTCTAAAGAAATAAGACTATGCAACATGGGCATGAACACACCTTGTGTGTTTTGTTTTAAACCCCTAAAAGGAGTAAAGGGATGGAAGATATGCTATGGATGCAAAGCAAGTAGTATATGATATGTAGAGAAGCTATACGGTGCAAAGATATATGCTGAATGTTTCTAGCAAGATAGCTAGAGAGATAAGCGTGTGAGATGAGTAATAAAGAAAGCTAAAGAGAAAAATGTGCCCTTTCTGCTGTTGCTGTAGCAGTAAAGGAAGAAAAACAGAGAGAGAGCTCGGCCGTAGTAGGAGGAACGCAAGAGGAAGACCACCGTAGGAACAGTAAGAAACCTCTGCAAGGAAATTGTTAGTGAAACCAAAACCTGATCTCTCTACTCTTGCTAACAGGAATCTCTCTTTCTAACCGGAATCTCTCTCTCGCAGGGATACTCTCTTCTTAAGCAAAGGTCTCTCTCTTTCTAACAGGAATCTCCCTCTCGCAGGGATACTCTCTTCTTAAGCAAAGTCTCTCTTTCTAACAGGAATCTCTCTCTTCGCGGGTGGCCTTCAAGGGAGGGTATTTATAGAGCTTAAGACATAGTTCTAATGGGATTAAAACTAGAGATAAACTTCCAGAATATGGATTTACTTCCATGGAAAGGATCGAGATTAAAAGATAGAAAGATTGCCCCTGTAAGGAAGCAGTAGCAGGAACGGACATGGAAGTTAAATGACGACATCAGGGTGGTCGTTAATTGAAATGACGACCGCCCACGCAGTCGCGAATTCTTGAATTAATTTATAGAAATAAACGACTTTCCATATTAAAAAAAAGGAAATGACGCCTACGCGGGATGGCGTCAATTAATGAGCGCCTATGAAACAGACGTTAATTCCTTGAATTTTAATTTTGAATGGAATTCGTAAAATCAGGAAATGACACCTGCGCGAATGGTCGCTAATTACTTGAAATAACGACACCCATAAAGTCGTCTACTAAATGACGCCCTGCTGACAGTCGCTAATTACAAATATTCCAGAAGAATTCTAAATAATTTAGAAAAACTTCATATTAAGTCAGTATTGAAGTCCACTTTGGGGCATCACGTCGTGACATGAGATTTACTCAACATAGTATTGATTTTAGCGTGTCTACAGCTGTCCCGCCTTGGCGTCTGCTTTGCAAGGGAGTGAGACGGAATGAGGCGAAAGTGCAACAAGCGGAATGAAGTAGGAGCGGACTGAAAAGTAGATGCCAAGGTGTGATGTGACACGCCTCCGACACTAAGTGTTGGAAACCTTTCTGCGATTCTGAATGAAACAACCTCGGATGATTACGAGAAAGCAGCAATGAACTGGATGAAAGAACTAAGCTAATAAAATGAAATGCGCACGCGGGCACGAAAGGAAAGATACCATTAGAGAGCGGTTATCAGTCAATGTGGACGTGCTACAACCAAGGTGAGTTTGCAGAAAAATATAAAGTGAAATGAGGTAAGAATCCAGTGAATGAATGCTTTCAAGGAAACATCCTGAGCGGCCTCAAGGAGAACATTGTACTCGATTTTGAATGGAACTTCTCATGTTAACTCAAATTAAGAGCAAGCGGCCCTCATTACTGGCTTAATATGAAAATTTTCATCATTAAAGCTCAAAATCCTACATGATGCATGCTGGGCTAAAAGAAAAATTAAAACAAACTAAAAAAATAGAAAATAATCAAGGATAATATTACTAAACCATCCAGACTTGGTCAGGAATCCAGATCTCTAAGCTGATACTAAGCCGAAGCCCGTTTATCCACGCATCAACTTAGAAAGCAGAACCCTCGTCCCAAACCTTAGATGACCCAACGGCCTATCCGTGTGATCAAGACTCCCCTGGAACTATCACTGTTTTTGATGCAGGGGAACTCAAATTCCAGGTTCATCAGAATCACAAGGTCCTTGATATACTATAATAGAGTAGATACCATATAGTAGAAAAATGCATACATGGAGATACAAAGGAAGGAATGATGTCACCAAAGAAGAGATCCGAGCACCTCGAGATCTGCATAACCTGTTCTTTTCTGCGCTTAAAGATCATTAGCTCAACAAAACTCGTGATATGATCAATTCATCAAGATATAAGAGTGTAAGTTCATCCAATAACCACAACACCATAAAATAATTCAAAATATATAGATCTCAGGAAATGACGACTTCGCACAGGGCGCTAGAAAGCAAAAGGACGACAGCACCAGGGTCGCTAATCACTTCACTATTTAATTCGGAACCGGACTGGAAATAACACCTGCGTGAGAAGGCGTTAAATAAATGAAGACAGCCGCTGCGTCGCGATTCAAGAAAATGACGACAACGTCTTCGTCGTCAATTAACTGCAGCTTCCGGCGCCCCGTTCCCTTTTCGGAAACAAAACTCCAGAGACCCAATTCAACCCAAACCTGAATTGCTCTTCTCCGACCTCCTGTCAGGGCTTCAACAGTTATAAAAAGGGGCGTCCTCTCTGCTAAACACATCGAGCTGAACTGCCAGCCGAGACAGCAACATAAGCAGCAGCAACAACAGAGCACAGGGAACAGGGACTTCTCCCTCAACAGATAGAAGAAAGGGAACCTTTCTCAAGATGGATAGGATGATGCAACGGCCTTTGAAGAAATCCAAAGTTTGATTTCCCAGAATTTCAGAAATTGAAGGCCATATCAATGGAAGGATTGCTATGAACCAAGTAAGTATCAAGATTTTGAAATTGGACTTCTATTCTACCACCCCCTTCCTAAGTTCTGACCATAATCTTCTTTCTCCTTCTGTTTTCCTTTTTATCTTTTTCAGGATTATCCCAATATTACGGGAGCAAGAAGATTCACCAAGATCAAGTGGCTACCCCTTCTTTCCAAACTCTCCCTAGACATGAGGACTTACCTCTCTAGATGGCACCTTCTAGGCTTAGTGACCCATGCCAAACATTATGACAATGTACACCTAGATTGGGCCGCCATGGGAGCCCTCATAGAAATATGGCATCCTACCACACACACCTTTTTATTTTCCACCTTTGAAGCCACTATACTCCTAGAAGAAACGGAGATGCTCCTAGGCTTGAAGAGGATGAAGCAAGGAAATGAAGAGAAGATTGCAAGCATGACAAGGAGCATGAGTGCACATGAAGTTCTATCAAGCTTAATTCCAAGCCCCAACATGGTGAATCAAATCAAAGCTACCAAGGGGATCAATCTTATGAAGCTTGCGACATGGGTCTACAAGAGGATGGACCAAACCAAGGAAGATGATCTAGAGAAGGTAACGAAGGCTTTTGTGATATGATTGGCGGGACTGCGGGAGCTCTACTCTTCCCTTCATCGGAGGATGTCTTAGAAGAAGAGCAACTAAGTGCTATAGCTAGCATGTGGGAAGGAGAGAGAATAGGACCGGCGGTGCTGCCTATCTCTATAGCGGGCTCACCTCGGCGGCTATGGGGAGGCCTCTATATAGATCTATGCTTTTGTTTTCTAGTTGGGTAGACCTCCATTTGAAATTTGACCCATGTGAAGAAACTCAACAAGCATCTAGGATTTTCTCTAGAAGTCCACTTCACTACATGACGGGCTCACTTGGATTATGTGAGAGAGTGGTGAACCGGGTACCAAAGGTAAAGAAGAGAGTGGAATGGAGAGAGCACCTAAAGGTTATGCCTAAAAATCTCTTCACATGCGCACCGGGATTCCTTAAAACTCAAGACATCCGCGCACGGCTCTCATCCGGAGTGGAACTTCGACTGGTGGGCGCCACCGAACTAATCCTCTACAATGCCCACCGGTGTCTACCACAAGTCGGACTTCCACGCCACCACTTTGAGGAAGCGTCTCACCTCCCACCTACCAAGAGGCGGAATCTCGGTTCCAATGATGATGAGGAGGAGATCAAGACAACCCAAGCTCTATGGAGAATCAGCAAGCTACATCGGCCTATGGAGAGGATTGAAGAAGACAAAGAGCAATGAAGGATCTATGTAATAGCTCTTAGGGGATTGAGACCCAAAGTGGCTCATTAAAAATGTAATGATGCTTTTCTTTAATGAAATAAAGGATTCTTCCTTAATTGAGCCAAAGAAAGCACTTAGAATAATCAAGTCTTCCAATTTCTTTCAATTCTGACTCTCTGTACTGAGCCGCGACTGCCATTGAGTCGCTAATTCTTCAAATAACGCCCTTCACCTCGTCGCCAATTGTCTTAATCAATTTCCTCAAAATAAATAATAAACCCATGGGGACGAATATAATTATTATTTTTGATTCAGGTCGGGGCGTACTGGCTCAATGCTAAGAAAGGGACCGAACCCCATCGCCTCTACCCTAGCCCTCTGGAAATCAGGCAACCCATAATATGCCGCTCGGACTTGGACCCAAGAGATCCGAGTCCGCATCAATCCCTGCCAAACAAAAAGAACATATAAATTTATATATACATGCCAAAAGGAAAAATCCATCTGTTGATTAATTTCATCACTGTTTAATATTGATACTTACTTGGTTCATAGCAATCCTTCCATTGATATGGCCTGAAAAAGATAAAAAGGAAAACAGAAGGAGAAAGAAGATTATGGTCAGAACTTAGGAAGGGGGGTGGTAGAATAGAAGTCCAATTTCAAAATCTTGATACTTGGTTCATAGCAATCCTTCCATTGATATGGCCTTCAATTTTTGAAATTCTTAGAAATCCAACTTTGGATTTCTTCAAAGGCCGTTGCATCATCCTATCCATCTTGAGGGAGGTTCCCTTTCTTCTATCTGTTGAGGGAGAATTCCCTGTTCCCTGTTCCCTGTGCTCTGTTGTTGCTGCTGCTTATGTTGCTGTCTCGGCTGGCAGTTCAGCTAGATGTATTTAGGAGAGAGGACGCCCCTTTTTATAACTGTTGAAGCCCTGACAGGAGGTTGGAGAAGAGCAATTCAGGTTTGGGTTGAATTGGGTCTCTGGAGTTTTGTTTCCGAAAAGGGAACGGGGCGCCGGAAGCTGCAGTTAATTGACGACGAAGCCGTTGTCGTCATTTTCTTGAATCGCGACACAGGGGTTATTTCCAGTCCGGTTCCGAATTAAATAGTGAAGTGATTAGCGACCCTGGTGCTGTCGTCCTTTTGCTTTCTAGCGCCCTGTGCGAAGTCGTCATTTCCTGAGATCTATATATTTTGAATTATTTTATGGCGTTGTGGTTATTGGATGGACTTACACTCTTATATCTTGATGAATTGATCATATCCAGAGTTTTGTTGAGCTAATGATCTTTGAGTGCAGAAAGGAACAGGCTATGCAGATCTCGAGGTGCTCGGATCTCTTCTTTGGTGACATCATTCCTTCCTTTGTATCTCCATGTATGCATTTTTCTACTATATGGTATCTACTCTATTATAGCATATCAAGGACCTTGTGGTTCTGATGAACCTGGATTTAAGTTCCCCTTCATCAAAAACAGTGATAGTTCCTGGAGAGTCTTGATCACACGGATAGGCCGTTGGGTCATCTAAGGTTTGGGACGAGGGTTCCGCTTTCTAAGTTGATGCGTGGATAAACGGGCTTCGGCTTAGTATCAGTTTAGAGATCTGAATTCCTGACCACGTTTGGATGGTTTAGCAATATTATCCTTGATTATTTTCTATTTTTTTAGTTTGTTTTAATTTTTCTTTTAGTCCAGCATGCATCAGGTAAGACTTTGAGCTTTAATGATGAAAATTTTCATATTAAGCCATTAATGAGGGCCGCTTGCTCTTAATTTGAGTTGACATGAGATGTTCCATTCAAAATCGAATACAATGTTCTCCTTGAGGCTGCTCAGGCTGTTTCCTTGAAAGCATTCATTCACTGGATTCTTACCTCATTTCACTTTATATTTTTCTGCAAACTCACCTTGGTTGTAGCACGTCCACATTGGCTGATAACCGCTCTCCAATAGTGTCTTTCCTTTCGTGCCCGCGTGCACATTTCATTTTATTAGCTTAGTTCTTTCATCCAGTTCATTGCTGTTTTCTCGTAATCATCCGAGGTTGTTTCATTCAGAATCGTGGAAAGGTTTTCAACACTTAATGTCGGAGGCGTGTCACATCACACCTTGACATCTACTTTTCAGTCCGCTCCTACTTCATTCCGCTCGTTGCACTTTCGTCTCATTCCGTCTCACTCCCTTGCAAACCAAACGCCAAGGCGGGGCAGTTGTAGACATGTTAAAATCGATACTATGTTGAGTAAATCTCATGTCACGACGTGATGCCCCAAAGTGGACTTTAATACTGGCTTAATATGAAGTTTTTCTAATTTATTAAGAATTCTTCTGGAATATTTGTAATTAGCGACTGTCAGCTGGGCATCATTTAATAGACAACTTTATGGGTGTCTTTATTTCAATTAATTCGCGACCATTCGCGCAGGCGTCATTTCTTGATTTTACGAATTCCATTCAAAATTAAAATTCAAGGAATTAACGTCTGTTTCATAGGCGCTCATTAATTGACGCCATTCCGCGCAGGCGTCATTTCCTATTTTTAAATATGGAAAGTCGTTTATTTCTATAAATTAATTCAGGAATTCGCGACTGCTTGCGCGGTCGTCATTTCAATTAGCGACCACCTTGATGTCGTCATTTAGCTTCCATGTCCGTTTCTACTACTGCTTCCTTGCAGGGGCAATCTTTCTATCTTTTGATCTCGATCCTTTCCATGGAAGTAAATCCATATTCTGGAAGTTTATCTCTAGTTTTAATCCCATTAGAACTAGGTCTTAAGCTCTATAAATACCCTCCCTTGAAGGCCACCCGCGAAGAGAGAGATTCCTGTTAGAAAGAGAGAGACATTGCTTAAGAAGAGAGTATCCCTGCGAGAGGGAGATTCTGTTAGAAAGAGAGAGACTTTGCTTAAGAAGAGAGTATCCCTGCGAGAGGGAGATTCTGTTAGAAAGAGAGACACTTTTGCTTAAGAAGAGAGTATCCCTGCGAGAGAGGGTATCCCGACGAGAGAGAGATTCCGGTTAGAAAGAGAGATTCCTGTTAGCAAGAGTAGAGAGATCAGGTTTTGGTTTCACTGACAATTTCCTTGCAGGGGTTTCTTACTGTTCCTACGGTGGTCTTCCTCTTGCGTTCTTCCTACTACGGCCGAGCTCTCTTTCTGTTTTTCTTCCTTTACTGCTGCAGCAATAGCAGAAAGGGCACCTTTTTCTCTTTAGCTTTCTTTATTACTCATCTCACACGTTTATCTCTCTAGCTATCTTGCTAGAAACATTCAGCATATATCTTTGCACCGTATAGTTTCTCTGCATATCATATACTACTTGCTTTGCATCCATAGCATATCCTCCATCCCTTTACTCCATTTAGGGGTTTAAAACAAAACACACAAGGTGTGTTCATGCCCATGTTGCATAGTCTTATTTTCTTAGAGCATTGATACTACACACTTTGACTAATCTATATTATTTGCTTGTTTTTGCTTGTTTCACAAGAGTAATCAAGATAAGAACCCCCTTCATCGGCCGGCCGGTAGAAGGAGGAAGAAAGGACTCATAATCTCACCCGCTTCTTCACAAGGTACATGCGATCATCCTTTTATTTTTGATGTAACCTCTTTGGCGATCACACTCCTTTAGAACATCACATGCTCTCTTTTTATCCCTTTTCCTTATTTCCCACCACATATCATATCTCATCTATCTTTTCTTAGTTTCTTTTAAGAAATTAAATTTCCTTTCTTTCTAATGTCTATGTGACACGTTCACAAATTTATTATTTTAAGAAAATAATAAACCCATGATTGGCGCCTTCGTACACAGTTGTTAATTAATTGACGCCTCCACCAATGGGCGTTGATTCTTTTAAATTCTTTTTTAATATTCCCTTAATTTCATGAAATAACACCTTGAGAACAGTCGTCCATTAATCAAATGACGCCTCTTCGCATTGTCGTCACTCAATTTCGAAAATAATAATTATATTCGTCCCATCATTGTTCTGACAACAATCACAAATCCCCATGCAATGTGAAATGGCGACTCCGCACGCGGTCGTCAAATCTTTAAATAGCGCTTTGGGTATAGCCGTTATTCACAATTTATTTCAAAAATTCAAAAATTCCACCAATTCGCGCCTTCTCACATGGGCGTCAATTAGTCCAGTGACGACACTCACGCAAGCGTCATTTCTTTTCGAACCCAACCGCCTGACTTTCTAAATTTCTTCTCCTTCCTTCCCTTATTTCACCTTCTTCCTTCTGTTTCTCTGCTCTCCTCTCTACTCTCTCCCACACCGTGACCTTGCTTCCCTTCTCATCTCCCTCTTCCATTTCTCATTTCTTATCCCTATGGCTTTCATCGGAGGCTCGGGCTCCGGCAAACGACAGCGGGTCATGGCCCCCGCCGTCGTCGACTTAGACGAAGAGGGACAAAACGCCGGCGAGGAACTTCCTCCCGCGGCGGCCGAAGACGCTCCGCCGGCAGAGCATGGCGATGCGGAAGGAGGAGAAGAGAACGACGATGATGGCGAAGAAGAAGACGAAGAGGGAGAAGAAGGAGACGGAGAAGGTGAAGATGAAGACGGAGAGGAGGACGACGACGGTGAAGATGAAGAGGACGACGAAGACGAAGAAGAGGACGAAGAAGCTCCCCCTCCCCGCCGGCCACTGCGAGGAGGGTTAATGGCGCTGGAGCCCAGCAAGGTAGGTCCCCCACCCCCACCATTTATTATTTTTTGCTTTTTCTTTTCTATTCTTCAATTTTCCATAGCTATCGGTGAAGGGAGAACACTGAACTAAAAAAACCAGTAAATGACGCCCCTTGAGGCGTCGTCAATTCAAATGACGACCGAAGACAGGTCGTCAATTCATTTTTTTTATTTTCTGAAAATAGATAATAAAGAAATAGCGCCCTGAATCATGTCGTCATTTAATACCGCCGTATTTATTTATCTTTTCCTTTTATCACATCAAATTGCCATTTTTTGATGTATTCATTTTTTTTTATTTTTTGTATTATAACCAAAACTGACGGGACATAAACACCCTCAGAAATAGTGCCTCCCCCAGGAGCGTCAATTCAGTAAATGACGGCCACAGGGTGGTCGTCAATTAAACAGTGATGAAATTAATCAGCAGATGGATTTTTCCTTTTGGCATGTATATATATTTATATGTTCTTTTTGTTTGGCAGGGATTGATGCGGACTCGTATCTCTTGGGTCCAAGTCCGAGCGGCATATTATGGGTTGCCTGATTTCCAGAGGGCTAGGGTAGAGGCGATGGGGTTCGGCCCCTTTCTTAGCATTGAGCCAGTACGCCCCGACCTACCTTTGATTCAGGTCTTGAGAGAGAGGTGGGACAGGACCAGTCGGGCATTTTTGATGCCCTGGGGGCACATGGTGCCGAGTTTAGAGGATATTGCCAGGATCGCTGGGTTGAGAGTAGACGGGGAGGCAGTTAGTGGGGTGACCCTTCCAGACTACGGGGAGCTAGCCCAGAGGCTGTTAGGGCTGGAGACGATTGCAGAGACCCCGAGAGAGTGTAGGACCATCTTCCGTACTGATCTGACCCTGGCTATGGGATTAGGGGATTCTAGACAGAGACCGAGAGAGTCTATGGGAGAGTTTTCAGAGAGGTTGATTGGTAGAGCCCGGGCTGCCTACTGTCAGGACCCGGCTTAGAGGGAGCGAGCGGATCGAGATTTGAGGAGGTTTATGTTCCTGATGCTCGGGAGGTTACTATTGAGCACGAAGGGGGATGTGATAAACTGCCGATTCCTAGGCATCCTCGAGGACTTGGAGGGAGTCGGGAGGTACGCGTGGGGAGCCGCCCTGCTGGCGCACCTGATGGCCGATCTATCCACGGGGACAGGTCGAGAGACGACTGTCAGTGGCTTCTCGCCTTTTCTTCAGGTATGCATTTCCCTTTGTTTATTTATTTAAATGCTATGAATATGGTTATGCATATCTATGAATGTTTACTAATGCAATTGATGGATGCAGGTGTGGAGCCACTTATATATGCCGATGAGTCGAGCCGACCCCCGACCCGGAGACGAGGGGGCTTTCCCACTGGCGCGGCGATGGTTACCGCTTGTGACTGGAGCACCACACTTCTACGAGCTACGTGTTCTTCGGCGGGAGTTCCGTGACTACCCCGCCTCACTGGTACGTGTGCAAAATATGATGCAATTTCCTTTATTTCCTGCTTTATGAAATATGATGATATGAATGCTATGATGTGATGATGTGAATGCAGGTGGTTTGGAGACCCTACCAGGGTATGATCGAGGAGGGTCAGCCTTGGGTCGTAGCGGGCCGACCTCGTTTTGGGCGTGAGCTTTGGGTTCATTTGCCTAAACGAGATCGAGCCGTTACGGCTCAGACTGGTGATGAGGACCCTCGGTCTACACCAGGAGTGGGTCGAGGTCGGAGAGCCACGCGGGATTGGTAGGAAGACTCGCGGTCGTACCGTCACCACCGACTGGCGGATCCGGTTCCCAGACCAGTACGTCGATTGGTAGCGTGGCGGGACGCGTGTTACTTCTCAGGCGGCAGACAACTCGGAGTACTTGCGGCGCTACTGGGAGGTCTTTGCCGGCCGACCCCAGATGAGGGTCACAGGGGTATGTATGAATACATTTTTTCCACTTTCTAAATGATGTATGTTTATTATGCAACTAATATGCGATGAATGCAGGATGCGCGAGACACAGCGGTGATGGACATGCAAGTCCATCTTCACAGCCTGGAGGCTCAGCTCGCCACTACGCGGGCAGACTTGGAGACCCTGGTGAGTGCAACTATCTGTATGCAAATGATTCCTGATTTATTAATGTTTAGCCACTGACAATTTTAATGAACGCAGCGTGCCCAACAGGAGGCAGTGGCAGGAGGTGCAGAAGGGGCCTCTAGCTCGAGAGATTCGACTGCCGAGCTCGCTTCCTTGGAACAACGACTCGCAGGAGCGGTGGAGCGGGCCGTGGCAGCGGAACGCGACCTTGCAGCACGGGTAAGTTCAGAACCATACTCATAAATGCATTCCAATATATCATTATGTTCATAAAAACTTGCGTTTCTTACAGACTGAGGAGCTTCGAGCCGCGATTACTTGTATCGAGGCAGGGCAGCGTGACATGGCTGTACGGGTTAGTTCATGAAAATAATATTCACATGCATTATTTACTTTCAAAAAATTCAATGACGTTAATATGATGTGATGCATGCAGGTCACAGAGCTAGCGGAGGTGAGGAGGCAGACAGCACTGGCGTGCACCGAGGTCGCCATCCGCGACCAGCGCGTTGCGGAGCTAGAGGAGGCACAGAGGCAGCATGGGGAGTTGCCTCGTGAGGTGACAGAGATGAGGCTCCTCTTAAAGATGGAGAGGAGAGAGAGCGCCCGCGAGAGGGAGGAGCATCTACGGGAGCGCCTGGAGCGCGAGCGCGAGCTCGCGGACTTGAGGACACAGCTGGCCGTCTCACAGGAGCGGCTACGAGCTACAGAGGAGCGACTTCAGAGGGGTCGAGAGCGGGCGCGAGCTGCGGGACACTCCAGCGCCTTCGCCAGCACGGCCTACCTGGCAGGTTCCTCGACTCGACAGAGGAACGAGGCAGAGGAGCAGGCTCGAGCTTCTGCTACTTCGCGGGGGTCCATGCCCCCTCCACGGGTCCGTCGCCGAGATGAAGGTGAGGCGGAGAGTAGGAGAGAGGAGAGTGGAGGTGAGAGTTAGAGAGAGAGAGACCTGTACTCCACCTGAGTTGTCGTTTGTACTCAGATATTTATGCATATATATATACATATGAGATGATGTTACCTGAGTTGTCGTTTGTGAGCACTTGTGTACTTGACTTGTTTCTTTTCTTTCTTCTTTCCCCTCTGCCTGTATTTCACACTTAAAGCAAACATATTAATTCATCTGTTCGGCTTGGCCCTTTGCTCAATAAGCAAGGAGTTGTCATTATTCTGACCTTGACGACGGGTCAAGGGGTCAAGCATTTAATTAATTAAGGCAAAACAACAAAGATATAGGAAAATGCAACATGCAAGCAAGCAAATGCAAACTTGAATATAAGAATGCCCACACAAGAATGCAACCAAGCACATGATATGGCAAAAGGAAAAGCAGTGGGCTTGATTAGGAAATTCCTCTTCTTTTCTCTCTCTTTTTTTTCTTCAAATTTTTTTCTTTTGTTTTAAATGATGACCCTACACAAAGTCGTTAATCATGGAAATGACGCCAATGAGCTGGCATTATTTGAAAACCATTTTTTTTATTTTTATTTCCATTTTCAAATGGCGACATGCAGACCGACGCTATTCAAAGAAATGGCGCCCTCGTGCGTGGGCGTTATTTAAAAAAAATATTTTTTTATTTTTATTTTTATTTTAAATGACGACAGGCAGACTGACGCTATTCAAAGAAATGGTGCCCCCGCATAAAGGCGCTAATTATAAAAATACCATTTTTTTTGTTTTTTGTGATTTTTTTTTGTAATAAGGCTTAGCATGGTACAAAAGGTCTTAAAATCTTACACAATCACCATCTTAAATTCATTAATCATTCTTAAATGATTTAACAAAGGGTCAACGTGCTTAATAACTTATGCTTTTACTCATATCCTTTTGCGGCCATCCTCCTTAGTCAGTCTTTGCCATTCTTCGAGCTTATAACATACCATAGAGGGGGAAGTGAAGAATAAGTTGAGGAAGCTCACGAGAGGTTTCGGAGAACCGGGAAGTTTTCCTCCCCTACCCTAGTGCCTGTTGGGGTTCGGTCTTTGGCTTAGGAAATTTTTTGTTATTTTTTGCCCTTATTCATGCATGCTTACGACCAGGGTTTTCCCTGCGGGGACTTTACCCTCTTGACATGCTTTTCTTTTGTAACTTTGCACCTCTTTTCTTTTCTCTCTCTTTATTTTAAACAAATAAAGACCTAATTGTACTTGGGCTTTGCAGCGTTGTTCCCTTTTGGACTCTGACTTCCACCTACTAGGGCGGCAGGTAGGTTTGGTGGCATTCCCTGACTCGTACTCTCTCTCGCGAACCGAAGAGAAGAGAATAGGTAAAGTTTTTACACTCTTAGTTTGGCCCTGACTTTCCTCAAATTTTGAACCGCTTGTGTTGTGTGTGCAGGTGCTAACTCCTGAGTAAATTATCAAGATCTTAGAATGAATTAGGGATTTTGATTTTTCAGGTTTCGTGGCTTATGCACCATGCCAGCCTGCAACTCTTCAATTTTCCTTCTTTTTCTTTTCTTTTCTTTTTTTCCTCTGTTTTTTCCTCTGTTTTTTCTTTTTTTCAAGAGTTAGGGGTAGTATTTCTTCAAATACAGACCATTCCAAGGGTGAGCCAGCTCTTCCCCTTCAGCGTTAACCAGTTTGTAAGTATTGCCAGGATAAATTTCTTTTATTACGTAGGGCCCTTCCAAATTTGGTTGGAGCTTTGAACGAGGTCCACCTAGTTTCACAAAGATTCTTTTGATTACCATTTCTCCGATTTTAAATTTTCTCTCATATATTTTCTTTTGATAAAAATGCGAAAGCTTATTTTGATAAATGCGCAGCAAGAAGAGACTCACGACTCTCATCAATGGAGAGCTTCTTGTCCAGTTGTACCCTAAGAGAAGGAATAAGAATCTCGTAAGGAGCCACCGCCTCCATTCCATAAGTGAAGTCGAAAGGGGTCTGCCCAGTAGGAGTACGAATGGAAGTGTGGTAGGCCTAAAGAGCTTCCACCAGCTTTTCTGGCCAATCCACGAATCTATTTGCCTCGCATGTTTTCTTGATGATTTTGATTAACATTTTATTTGTTGCCTCTGCTTGGCCATTGCCCTGCGGATAATAAGGAGATGGATGATGCAATGTAATGTTATACCTGTTACAGAGATCCTGAAGCTCTTAAGAGATGAATTGCGGCCCATTGTCGGTGATGATGGTACTTGGGATGCCGAATCTTGCAATGATATTCTTCATTATGAACTTGCAAACGGTTGATGCTTTGATTTTCACATAAGCTTCCGCTTCCGCCCACTTGGTGAAGTACTCCGTGGCCGTGAGTATAAATGATTTTGCTTTTGTGAGGAGGTTTGAATAGCCAAGAGGTCCGATGATGTCGAAAGCCCACATGGAGAAAGGCCATGGGGAGGACATGGGATGGAGTGAAGAAGTAGGAGAATGAATTTTATCGACGTGCAGTTGACACTTGACACACCTTTGGACATAGATAGAACAATCCTCTTCTAGAGTGGGCCAATAGAAGTCTAATCTAAGGATTTTCTTAGCTAGCACCTGGCTGTTGACATGACCCCCACACACTCCTGAATGTGCCTCTTCCACGACCTTCCAAGACTCATCATCGTCGAGGCATCTAAACAAGACTCCAGTGAGACCTCTTCTATAAAGCACACCTCCGATTAGAGTATATCTCTGAGCAACTCTTCTGATGGCTTTCTTCTCTTCAGCCGTGGCCTCTTCAGGATAAGATTGATCCTGACAATATTTAGCAATTTCATAATACCACGGCTTTTCTTCATCATCCAGCTCTTCCTCTAGATCTAATAACATGATCTCCTTGTTCTCAATGATTCCACCTTCTTTAACCTTCTTAAGCACCTCCTCCTTAATACTAAGGAACGTCGGATCTTTAATAGCAGGAGTGAGACGCTTGTGAACGATGATTGAATGGAAGTCCCTTTCGGGAAGGAAAATCAAAGAGGAAGCAAGAGAGGCGAGAGCGTCAGCTAGAATGTTCTGATCTCGAAGAATATGGACGAAGATTAGCTTAGTGAAAAACTTGGCATAAGCGGAAGCCAGTTCCTGATAGGGCTTAAGTTTAGGATTGAGCGTGCGACATTTGGTGAGCACTTGGCGAAGAATAAGCTGACTATCACCTACAATCCGCAATTGGGTAACACCAAATTGGTGAGCGGCCTGCAGCCCGGCCAGAAGAGCCTCATATTCAGTTATGTTATTCGTTACCAGAAATGCGAGCTGAGAGGCAAGTGGAATAGTGATACCCTCAGGTGATAGGAGAACAATGCCGATCCCCTTTCCTTGCGAATTCAGAGCTCCATCAAAATGTAACGTCCACATCGAATCGGGCTGATTGATGGACATTAGTTCCTCATCTGGAAACTCCGAGCGAACAGGGTCAAATCTAGGGAGAGGATGATGAGCAAGATGTTCTGCTATGGCATAGCCTTTAATTGCTTTATGCTGAATGTAGACGATATCAAACTGAGAAAGAAAGCTTTGCCATCGTGCCAATCGGTCAGTGAGAACAGATTTTTCAAGGAGAAACTTGATAGGATTCATGCGAGCAACAAGATGAACCTCGTGAGCTAAGAAATAATGCTTCAACTTCTGTACTACCCAGACTAAAGCAGCACAAGTCTTCTCCATAGCTGAGTACTTCTGTTCACAGGGGTTGAGAAACTTAGACAAGTAGTAGGCTGCCCTCTCTTTTCCTTCTTCATCAACTTGCGCAAGGACAACACCTACCGAGTCATCTAGGACAGAGATATAAAGAACGAGTGGTTTGCCTGGAACGGGCGGCCTCAGAACAGGAGGATTGGCCAAATAATCCGTTAGTCTGTCAAAGGCTGCCTGACACTTGTCATCTCAACTAAATTTGACTCCCGGTTTAGTAAGCTCGTAAAATGGCCTACACCTTTGTGAATGCTGGGAGATAAACCGGCGAATAAATTGCAACCTCCCGATCAATCCTCGAACTTCCTTCAAATTCTTGGGAGGAGGCATGTCCCTTATTGCCCTTGCCTTATTGGGATCAATCTCAATACCTCTTTTGCTGACGATGAATCCAAGCAATTTCCCTGATGAAACACCAAACACGCACTTCTTGGGGTTCATCTTTAATTGATACTCACGTGCTCTTTGCAAAACTTTGGCTAGAACCCCAGGATGCTCGATCCTCGTTCTTGATTTCACTACCAGGTCATCCACACACACCTCTATAAAAATGTGGACCATGTCATGAAAAATAGCCATCGTGGCCCTTTGGTAAGTGGCTCCGGCGTTCTTGAGCCCAAACGGCATGACCACATAACAGTAAGTGTCCCAAGGTGTAGTGAATGAGGTCTTTTCCTGATCCTCTTCAGCCAAGCGGATCTGATTGTAACCAGAGAAGCCATCCATGAAAGAGAGCGTCTCGTACCCTGCCGTATTGTCAATTAGCACATCTATGTGAGGGAGGGGGAAATCATCTTTAGGACACGCGCGGTTAAGGTCTCGGAAGTCTATGCAAATTCTAACTCTTCTGTCCTTCATAACCGGGACGATGTTAGCCACCCAATTGGGACAGAGGACGACTCTAATAAATCTAGCCTTATGGAGCTTATCGATCTCTTCTTTCATCTTTAATGCCATGTGGGGGTGGAAACGTCTTAATCGCTGTTTGACCGGGACAGATCCTCGCTTAAGTGTGAGACGGTGTTCAACGAGCGCAGGGTCCAAACTCGGCATATCCTCATAACTCCATGCAAATGCGTCCTTATATTCTCGAAGAACTAGAATGAGCGCCTCTTCTTCGGAAGGAGGCAAACTTTTGCTTATGAGGACAATCCTAGGGTTTTCCTCGGTACCCAGATTAATCTCTTTGGTGGGTTCTTCTACTGAGGCTGATGGTTCGTCGAATCTCTTTATGCCACTAGCAAAAGCATCAGCCTCGTCCTCATATTCTTCGTATTCTTCATCCCCCTCTTCAATAGGGTCTTCATCATTCATAACCTCGTAAACACCAAACCCTTCATCTGAAGAGCGCACATCCCCACATTCTATTTCTGGTAGGAAGATCGGATCTTCTGAGAAACCAAGAAGAGCTAAACATGCCCGGCATCTTCCAGCTAGATCTAGCAAAAACCTACGGGGAATCTGTCTACCCTTTGCTTTCTTAGAAGTAGCTACCCCAAGACTCCTATTAGAAGAGGAGGGAGGGGAACAAGATGACGAACTAGACGAACTACCCTGACCTAGAGAAGGGAAAGGAGAAGAAGAGGAAGACGCAGTGGATACAAGAGAAGGTACAGGAGAAATCTCCTCATCAGAGGAGAAAAGGAGGTCCGCTAACGAACCTTGAAAGAGCGGCCCTTGGATCGAGGCACACTCACGAGCAAGATAGGAGGTCTCTTCAACAGACATGGAAGATTGGAAAGTTTGAATTTTGGCATTTTTTTTCGTTTTCAAGGACAAAGCAATGAGAGGAAGGAATAGGAGGTGGTGCTGAAATTGAAAGATTAGAGAAAGATTGGATGAGAGATTGCCTACGCGGGGGTGTAATGGAGAGTTGAGAAAATTGCTCAAGGAGCAAAGGAGGCATTGGGGAAGCTTGGAGCAAATCTGGAGAGAGAATAATCAAGACCGCGGGCGGTCTAGGGATATCAGAGACAAAGAGTTTGGAGCACCAGAAGGTAATAAGCGAGGGATGTACGGAATCAAGGAAGAAAAGGCCGGCCCACAGCCTGTCCACAGTAAAGCCTTCTTCAAATGGCACGTCTGGTTCCCCGGTATCTATGTAGTTGCTTAACAACTGCCTCTTATCAGTGATCACTGCCGGTTTTTCTATCAGCTCATGAATAAGTGGTGGCCATTCCGGATCAGTTGGCATAAATAGATGGCTTAAAGCAATGGTAATGTCATTCATATCAAACCATCTATACCAGTCACATTCCGGGTCATCCATTTTTCTTCTTTTGTCCGGCCTCAAAGACTCCAGAGCTTTATATGTGACCAGCGGGGCTACGTGGCGAGCAAACTGACGTGCATGCACATCTTGATGATCTAACATAGAAGTAACCACCGTGGTTTGCCCGTCATGTTGAGTAGCCCCTTTCACAAAGTGTCTGTAGAGTCCATGTGAGGGGCTGTCAGTCTGTTTTGAGGGTGGAGGTCATAACAACCCATGGCGCTCCTTCGTCTTTACCATATTTTTCTTTGCCCGGCCCTTTGTATCCTAGGCCGCCTCGGGGAATAAGCTTATGATGCTTAATGGGCTTTACTTTGCCCTGGAGGTTAGCACCTAGGCCTTTGTTGGATCTATACCCCATTTTCGTCAAAATATTCCACCCCGGGGTATTCATCATATTCTTCTTTTTCTTCCTCTTGGAGGGTAGGGGTGATATCAATGCCGATGTAGGGGTTGTGGTTGGAGGCCTTAGCAAATCCTGCCACGGATTAGCAAGATTTAGGACTGATAATAGAGGCCTATTAGCCGGCCATATGGAAGGTACTGACGTTGCTGAGTGTATATCATTTGATGGCAGAATAGGCATACTTGTGACTTTGATGATGCGCCCTTTGTGTGGAAACTTTATGCATTGATGATTCGTGGAGGGGACGGCATCAAGTTCTTGAATGTATGGGTGACCCAAAATACCATTGAAGGTTGGGTCCATATCCAAAATGTGGAAATCTGCTATAATTGAGACCGGACCCAGACCAACTTTTAAAGTAATCATGCCCAGCGGAGGTTTCTTCGTATTATCATAAGCAGTTACTGTGATAGTAGATGGCCAAATCTGACTGTCCGGTATGCCACACATCTTCAGAGTGCTAGGAGGCAGCACGTTGATAGATGCTCCTGTATCCACTAAACATTGTTTAACTGCCACTTTGTTAATGTCAACCGTGATGCACAAGGCATATTTCCTGGCTGGCTTCGGAGCTAATTCATATTCGTGAAAAACAATGGCCAGTTGATCACTTGTAGGTGTCAAGACTGATGTGATCTGTTCAGCTGGAATGTTCTCATTAACCATCACCTTCCGTAAATACTCTTTCAAAGCCAGCTGGTGAATGGTGGATCTCTTTATTAGTTCTAAAATAGAAATCCTTGCCGGGGTCTTGTCTAGGTGCTTTAGCAAGTCATACTGAGTGCCCGATATGGACTCTTGTTCTGGCTCTTGTTCCTCTTGCCCCTGTGCGGGCTCTAGCTCCCTTTACGAAAATACACGATGGAATATACGTCCACTACGGAGCACCATGGTTTGTGACAATTGCGCCTCTGTCGGGTTGTGGGTAGGTGGAGGATTTGTGGATGAAGATGGGATATTAGGATTAACGGATGTTGGAGGGGTGACCAAAGAAGGAGCCTTTACGAGGGGCCTTGTTGGCTGAGGGATAGTGGTAACTGGAGAGGTAACAGTAGGAGGGGTAGGGGGCGTCTGAACGGCTAAAGGAGGCGTAGGCCGAATGAGGAGAGGTCTAGGTAAAAATGAGGGATTGGTGGGTTGCGGCGTAGGAATCTTTACTGGCGGAGGATTGGTGGTAGCAGTGGGGGAATTAGGTGTTGGCGAGAATGAGGAGTGGCCTAGATGGCAAGGGCGATTGAGGAGAGGTCTAGCCGGTAAGGGGTTAGTGGTAGTGGGGGGAATTTGGTTAGTGGTGCGTAAAAGGGGACGGGATGGTTGGGGAAGAGGTGTTCTTAACAGACGGGGTGATTGAGTTGGAGTTTGGTTTATAGTCCCGACAGAGGCGTTCTCTTTATGCCACCCTTGTCCTCTTTCCACTTCGTGGAAGGAAGAAACATGGTTTACTTGCTGGTTCGGAGGGTGCTCCGGCAATGGATTATGGACAATCGCCATGTCCGGTTGAGGTGCGGCCCTTGCTGGTGTTGAGGAGGAGGTGGAACTTGCTGCTGAGGCGGCTGTTGAGCCTGTTGTTGCCGAGGAGATCTTCTTGCCTTTAGGGTTGCAATAAACTGTCTCATTTCATCCCAATTGATACCGCCCTGATCATTCAAGTCATAGATATAGTCCTTGAAATGAAAGCAATGATCTACATTGTGACTGGGCTGCCGGTGGAAGACACGATCTCGAGAGGTATCCACATTAGAGGGCCAGACCGTTCTTTCCTTTGGCAAGGTGAGCAGGTTGGCGGCCATGAGTGCGTTAAAGATGTCAGGAAGGCTCTCGGATAATGGTGGGTATTGGGCCCTTTTGGGGCCTACAAGCCTTCTCGGCTGTAGTGGATCATAATTAGTCGGAGGAGGCACATTGTGGTATTGTCGGGGAATCGGAGGATTTTGTGGTAGGTTTTGGTTCTGTGGAGGAGGTGGAGGTTGAAAGGTTTGAGGAGGATTGTTTGCTTGTTGGGTGGGATTGAAGAAGGGAGATTGTTGTGGAGGCTGTGGAGTCCTTGGGTTGGAAAAATTGCGGAAGGATGTGGGATTACCAACCACGCCTACCTGCTATTAGTGACGGTGCCCTCGATTGTGCCACCATTAGTATTGATATTTATGCTTTTCCTGACCATCCTCGGTTTCTGTTCAAACATGCCCATGATGGGCGAATCTTTCATCTGAGTCTGTATATATCTAGCTCTCTCATAGAGCTCCTCCATGGTGCTCAACTTATTCATGGCCAGAATGTGACGGAATTACGGAGTAGAATTTGATATAATCATCTTGACTTGCTCCGTTTCCGAAAGGGTATCTTTCAATTTCTCGGCCATAACTCTCCACCTATCGGCAACCAGAATGAAGTCCTCTTCGGGCTTCATCTTTTCAGCAACAAGATCTGTGATTGACAGAGATGGACCCACACGGTCCTTATATTTCTGTAAGAACTTCTGTTGAACAACATCAAAATCACCGGCTTCGGCCGGCTCCAAAGAATAGAACCATTCAAGTGTCGGACCATCTAGAGACCTTCTAAAGAGATAAGCCAGGGAGGTCTTATTATCCTGCCAGAAGGATGTCTCGTACATGAAATCTTTCAGATGAATGAACGGGTTGCCCGTTCCATTGTAACGCTAGAAAGTTGGCATCTCGGAGGGAGGCAAATGAAAAATCGGCAAAGTAGGGAGAGCAATCTCCGGGGCATTCTTTGGTGCCGTGACCTTCTTAAGTTGCTCCTCCATACTAGCTATCTTTTGGAGGAGTATAGTGTTGGTGTCAGACTCGACTGGGGCCGGATTGGAAGGGAACGGATTCGGCATAGGCCTCCTTAAGAATTGGGGAGGTGGAGGATATTAGGGCCTAACCACTGAGTGGCTTGCCGGTTGAGCTAGCGTAACCATGATAGGAGTTGGTGGACGCGAAGGAATCTTGTGTAAGACCGCCTGGTCATTAGGAGATGAATGGCCACCCGCGGCCTGAGGAGGGTTTGAGGATGAAGGGATAGATTTCCCTTTTAGAGCGGCCTGGACCGCCTGACGTTGAGAGTCATCTAATTGGGACAAAGCATGAATCAGATCATTAAGATTAAAAGATGGGGAAACGTCCCCAGATGTATTTTGCGTGGTAGGTTGAGTTTGGGAGGAAGGCTCAACCTCTTGAGTAGTGGTGTCTACCACATGGACTTGGGAATAATAAGCATGGGAGGGAGCATAGTTTCCCTCATAATGGGTGGAATCCTGTGGGGGAGCCTCATAGGATGGGTCAAATTGACCCTCCTTATAACCATCATAAGAGTACCCGTAGTTGGGCATGTTAATGATTTTACCTGAGCGAAGTTGCATGTTTAAGGCAAGGGAAATATCTCGAGCCAACAAAAATAAACAAGAAGCAATCACCCAATCAAGCAAGTTGTTCGCACAAGTTGTAATGAACCCAAGATTTTAAGGTTTTCTTTGAGATTAAGATGGATTTTAAAAGTATAATCAATTCTCTCTCTTCAATGTGAGTCCTAGTTTCAAGTTTGGGTGTAATCTCCGGGTCAACTAAGTTCTTTCTCTCTCCTTACTAACGGATGGGTTGACTATACTCCGGGTACTTCAAATGATACAACCGACCCGGCGTCCGTGAGGGAATCCACGGGTGCGGGGACTTACAGAGGCCTTGGAAAAGGAATTTCTAGTCCAAAGAGACGGAATGCTCAATGGAGGGTCCTTCCAATCCCAAGAAAAGGGTGTGGAATCCTAGGAGTGTAGAGAGAGGTGGTCTCTCAACCAAATGCCCTAGAATGCAAGCTAATGCAGGCAGATCAATCAGCAATAGGTATATAATCAATAAGTGCAGCAAACAGATGAAGATAACAGTAAAAATCAAGGTTCTGTGAAAACAGAACAAAATGATGACCTGACAGCAGTCGCTGTCTCAGTAAACAACGTCTGTGTGACAGTCGCTAATCACGGTAAACCGTGACGAATCAGTGAACAGCAAAGTGGAATAGCGCCTTGGTGTGAGGCGCTGAATATGTGAATAACGCCTCTATGGAGGGGCGTCAAATATCAATGAACAGTGACCACGATAATGAAGAATCAACAGTAACTGAAGAAATGACGCCTTGAAGTTAGGCGTCGAATGCGTGAATGCTGCCTCTGTGGAAAGACGCCGATCACAAAAAAAAAATGATAATCCCAAAAATAATGCAGACGGCGCCTCTGTGAGCGGTCGCTGATTATGGAAATAGCGGCTGAAGAGCAGTCGCTAATCAGTTTCAGAGAACAGAGAGTGATATAAAAGCTAACTGTGATCGAATTTTCTTCTTAAAAATGTTATGGACGGTTTAAAAATTGGCTAATCCAGTGGGAGGTGTGCACGTGGTGCACAAAGGGAGTGTGTTACGTGGAGCACTAAGGAGGGGCACACGTGGGTGCCAAAGGAGGGGCACGCGAGGGTGCCAAAGGGAGGGGCACACGTGGGTGCCGAAGGAGGGGTAATCAAAATAAAAACAGCAAGGGTCCCACCGTGATCGCCAATTTGTGAACGTGTCACATAGACATTAGAAAGAAAGGAAATTTAATTTCTTAAAAGAAACTAAGAAAAGATAGATGAGATATGGTATGTGGTGGGAAATAAGGAAAAGGGATAAAAAGAGAGCATGTGATGCTCTAAAGGAGTGTGATCGCCAGAGGGGTTACCTCAAAAATAAAAGGATGATCGCATGTACCTTGTGAAGAAGCGGGTGAGATTATGAGTCCTTTCTTCCTCCTTCTACCGGCCGGCCGATGAAGGGGGTTCTTATCTTGATTACCTTTGTGAAACAAGCAAAAACAAGCAAATAATATGGATAGTCAAAGTGTGTAGTATCAATGCTCTAAAGAAATAAGACTATGCAACATGGGCATGAACACACCTTGTGTGTTTTGTTTTAAACCCCTAAAAGGAGTAAAGGGATGAAAGATATGCTATGGATGCAAAGTAAGTAGTATATGATATGCAGAGAAGCTATACGGTGCAAAGATATATGCTGAATGTTTCTAGCAAGATAGCTAGAGAGATAAGCGTGTGAGATGAGTAATAAAGAAAGCTAAAGAGAAAAAGGTGCCCTTTCTGCTGTTGCTACGGCAGTAAAGGAAGAAAAACAGAGAGAGAGCTCGGCCGTAGTAGGAAGAACGCAAGAGGAAGACCACCGTAAGAACAGTAAGAAACCCCTGCAAGGAAATTGTTAGTGAATCCAAAACCTGATCTCTCTACTCTTGCTAACAGGAATCTCTCTTTCTAACCGGAATCTCTCTCTCGCAGGGATACTCTCTTAAGCAAAGTCTCTCTCTTTCTAATAGGAATCTCTCTCTTCACGGGTGGCCTTCAAGGGAGGGTATTTATAGAGCTTAAGACCTAGTTCTAATGGGATTAAAACTAGAGATAAACTTCCAGAATATGGATTTACTTCCATGGAAAGGATCGAGATTAAAAGATAGAAAGATTGCCCCTGCAAGGAAGCAGTAGCAGGAACGGACATGGAAGCTAAATGACGACATCAGGGTGGTCGCTAATTGAAATGACGACCGCGCACGCAGTCGCGAATTCCTGAATTAATTTATAGAAATAAATAACTTTCCATATTAAAAAAAGGAAATGACGCCTGTGTGGAATGCTGTCAATTAATGAGCGCCTATGAAACAGACGTTAATTCCTTGAATTTTAATTTTGAATGGAATTCGTAAAATCAGGAAATGACGCCTGCGCGAATGGTCGCTAATTAATTGAAATAACGACACCCATAAAGTCGTCTATTAAATGACGCCACAGTCGCTAATTACAAATATTCTAGAAGAATTTTAAATAAATTAGAAAAACTTCATATTAAGCCAGTATTGAAGTCCACTTTGGGGCATCACGTCGTGACATGAGATAGTATCGATTTTAGCGTGTCTACAGACATGACAGGGGATGTTGCACAAGGTGATGCCGAATCACCCGTGCACTTTGATAGCTCGACATTTTCACCCTTTAGTCTTGATGACATGGAACTCTGCCATGGTTGGTCCCAAGCCCGGAAGAGAAAGGAGGGTTTACGTTAGGTTGACAGTCAGCAGTAAAATTTTGTCACATCTCCCACATGAATTCTGATCTAAATATATTTTGTGCTAATGCTAGGGCGTCTCTCGGAAGCGACGTGTTACATTGGAATCCGGATGGAATGATAAGTGAGCAAGGGCTAGATAGGGCGTTCCCCGTAAGCGATGCACCGCAATGGCGCCCGATTGCGATGTCAAATAGGCAAGGGTTCCCGTGTGGGGTTCGACGTTGACGGGTAAAAAAGTTAGTCCAAAAACATAGGATCTGTCTAGCTACTTGGGATATAGGAACTTTAACGAGTAAGAGTTTATAATTGGTTAAGTTAATGAAGGACATGAGGGTTAGTATAGCTTGCCTACAAGAAACTAGGTGGAAAGGACATAAAGCTAAATATATTGATGGATACAAAATTTGGTATACGGGTAATAATAACTCTAGAAATGTTACTATAATAATAGATAAAAATTTAAAAGATAGAGTTGCAGAAGTTAATAGACTGGGGGATAGATTGATGTTATCTAAACTTATCTTAGGTGAGGATATTTTGAATATAATTATTGCATATGCACCTCAAGTAGAATTAGAAGAGAGCATTAAAAAATAATTTTGGGAGATTATTGATAGTTTGATCTAAAATATCCTTAGTGAAGAGAGAATCTTTGTTGGTGGGGATCTTAATGGTCATGTGAGTAAAAAGATAATAGAGGTTATGAGAGGATTTGGTTTTGGCAATAGAAATGATATGATATATACTATTCTTGATTTTGTTGTGGCCTATAATCTAGCAATTGCTAATACCTTCTTTAAGAAGAGGGACGAACACTTAATAACATACAAGTGGGGAACACGTATAAACCAAATTGACTATTTTCTTATTAGGAAGGTCGATAGAGTTTTATGTAAAGATTGTAAAGTTATTAGAATCGAATGTTTTGTGGTTATTAAATCGAAAGAGGATTAAAACCAAGGGTTTTTGGTGACTGCGAGCCTTGGAGGGCATGTAACAAAAGAATTGAATTTTAATTGTTACGAACCCAGAATGGGTTTGGAACCAAGTTTTGATTTTTTATGGTTGCGAGCCTAGGGCATGGAACCAAAGTATTGAATTTTAATTGTTGCTAACTCGGAAGGGGTTTGGAACCAAAGTTTGATTTTCTGTGGTTGAGTCTTTGAGGGGATGAAATCAAAGGATTGAATTTGAATGGTTGTGAACCCAAAAGGGGTTTAGAACCAAGGTTTGATTTTTGTGGTTGCGAGTCTTTGAGGGCATGGAACCAAGTGATTGAATTTTCACGGTTGCGAACCCGGAAAGGGTTTGAACCAAGGTATTATTTTTGTGGTTGCCAGTCTTTTGAAGGTATGTGTAACGACCCGAGATTCGAACACCGGGAAGGCCCGATAACCCGAATCTCGAATCGCCACTCACGAGCCCGAAGACTCGGAAGGGTTGAAAGGATGGTGTGGAGATACACAAGAATCTAAAATAATTGTAGAACTACACAGTTTATATGAATAAATAGAAAATAAATAAATTGCATTAATTAAATTACATGGTCCACAATAATAACAGCAGTCTAAAAAGACAGTAGTCCACAAATAGTACAGTCCAAAGAAAAGTACAACTACACGGGGCATACTCCGGAACCGGCAACTGGCAACTAACCCTGGGCACCCAAACCACGTGGAGCCTCAGAAGCGCTCCACTGAAGCCGCGTCTCACCTGAAACACGGAAAACACGCAGGGAATGAGCCTCCAAACACAAGGCTCAGTAGGGATCATCCGGTCCCCATCTCGCAAATCGAGAAACTACGCGGAAAGTAACTGCGAGCTACAACTACAACTAGAACCGAATACAGGGCACGAAAATTGAGGCAACTCGTCAGAAATCGAGAAAAACCCAAGAGTCGCTACCCGACAAAGACAGGAGTACCAACCCACTAGAAGCAAGGCCGGATGTGTCCACTGACGTCTTAAACCGCGCCTCGGGTGTCCCCCTCGACCCCTGGTGGAACGGGGACACCGTACAAGTAACCACAGAACAAGTGACTAGCTGGGGTCGGGCTCGTCAGCGCGGGTCCAACCGCCCCCAACCACGTGTGCACACACAGACCATACGTCCTAGGTCTGGCCCTCTGACTGGTTTTCCCCTCAGCAGGACTTTGGCGTCAAACGTGGGGCCTGACGGAAACCAGTCCAAAAATCGTCTCTCAGGGTAGCCGCGCCACCACTCTCTGGTGGGACCACTCGCGTGTCGGAAGGCTACGACTAGTGGAGGGTCACTGAAGGAGTAGACTCTCTAGTCAACGGAAAGCAGCATCGAAACCGAGCAAAGTATAAGGACAACTCCCCGTACTGACACCGACTCACGGTGACCTCGGTCGGATCCATCTCACTCCCCGGGGCTTCTCTGGCACCCACGTACGGCCCCCACATGATGCCTAGCATCAGTCGGACCGCCGGTCAGCACAGGGATAGGAACTCACGCCCCTAGGGTTAGGATCGGCAGAACATAACTCCAGTACAGCAGAACACGGGTGGCGGTCCATCCTGGAGGCTGCCACGCGTGTAAAAACCACCGGATCTGCCAGGAACCTTAACACGCTATAGGCCAGGAGCACGTTCATGAACGCGCTCCCTCTGCCTAGCGCGATCAAGGGAGAACGCGCTCGGGATACATAGCGCGTTAATCTTTAACGCACTATGGATCCCTAGCGCGACAGACCAGGAACACGCTGGGGGACCCTAGCGCGTTCACAAGTCGCGCCTGGTCAGGCATGCGCGTTCCCTGCCGACAGGCCGACGACCACTGTTCATCTTCTTCGATGAACGCGGCGTCCAAGAGCAGCGCTGTAACGACCGAGATTCAAACACGAAAGATGCCCGAAACATAATTTCGGACACAACGGAGTCGGACTCTCTGAGAAAACAGATCCGGGATCCGAAAAGAAGGATCCGAAGGGTCCGGGATATTACAGCATGGAACCAAAGGATAGGTATATGTGGTTTCTTTTCTTTGGGTAGACTTAGTGTCTTTTTAGCCATGGAGGATGTTGAGGCCAAGGTTGTGGATTTGGGCAACTATTGACCATGAAGGGTATGTAGCTAGTCACGGTATGGCCTTTTGAGGTATAGAGGTAACACCGTGTGGTTTTTTTATGGACCCTTGGAAAGACATGTGACCAAGGAGCTTGGTGCTAACCTTTTTTTTTTTTTTACACATTCGCAACTTCATCGTCCTTTCAGGTTTTTGCCGAAGTGGGCCCCTTTCTACCTTTTTCCTGTGTGCTTTTGCTGGTTTTCACACCGAGAGATTATCCATTTTTACCTAAGGCGTTCTTTCGAGTTTTCACTTCAAGTCGGGTTTAAGGCATTTTTACCATTGGACATCCCCCTAATGGGAATGGCTAAGTCCGCCATGGCTCCTCTATTTTAAATCCCATTTTTTTTTTGAACCCTGACTTGAGCTCTAACAAAGTGGTGATCCAGCTAAGGTGAATCATGTAACAGATGTAGCTTCAGTTTCACATGGTTTTTCATTGAGTGAAAAGAAGGGTTGTCCCTTCTTTTGCAATTCTTCGCAGATACATTTTCCTTTTCTGGGGGTTTCCATGGCAGTCGCCTATTCAACTTTGTTTCTTTAAGTTTCTCTTCAAGTGCTTCTTTTCTTGTTCTTCTCCTCATCAGCTTGCGCTTCATTTTAAGAGGAAGGAATGTTTGAGGGCGGGGCTAGGTGGAACATGCCCCCAGAGTTCAATTTTTTTTGCTTCGAGCTTTCGCCTTGAAGGGCTTGGGCCGACAGTGCTCCTTTCTTTCTTTCTTTCCCTCTTTTTGCACAGTGGGCTTGGTCTTTGATGGCACGGTGATCCGTTACAAGTAGATAGCATATGAATTCATGCTCGGGAGCATGGTGGAGCTTCCTATGCTTTCCATTGAGTTGGGGTAAAAGATTATTTTCTTCGTCGTTGACGACTGCCATTATTTCTTGTTCCTCGACCATGACTTGGCCACTTTTCTTGAATATACCTTTTTTTTGGGCTTCATTGTAAGAAATGTGGGCCTAGGTTGATGCCTGATGTTGGTTGGGTACCAAAGGATGGGTTGTAGCCCGTGGATGCATGGGTATCAAGGAATGGGTTAGAGCACAAATGTAGGTCAAAGCCCGGAATTGGTTGGCAAAAGGATAAGTTTGTGCCCAAAGTGGGTTTGAAGATGGCTTATAGCCCAAGTATGGATGGCCTAATGTTCAAAATTGGTTTGATGCCAGAGGATGAGTTAAATGTTATACATGGATGGCTTAGAGCCCAAAGTGGATTTGAGGATGGGTTGGAGCCCATGTATAGATGGCTTGATGCCCATAATTAGTTTGATGTCAAAAGATGGGTTGGTGCCCAGACATAATTCAGATATGAAGAGATGGGTTAAAGTCTGAGTATGCATGTGTCAAAGAATGTGTTGGGGCCCAAATGTGGGTAAAAGCCCAGAATTGGTTGGCCCAGGGTTAAGTTTGTGCTCAAAGTTTGGCAGCAAGGAATGGGTTAGAGCCCATGTATGGGTAGGTTGACACTGTAAAGACATGTTTGGAGCCATGAAAGGTTTAATACCTTATGGGTTTGGAGCAAAGTCAACTAAGGGAGTGTTGAATTTGAAAAAGGAAGTACAAAGGTCCTTCTTAGATTTGCCTTCTTGGCCTTACCTAAATTTTGCGTACAACTTTCTTCTTCGGACTTACCTTTCTGGTTTTGCCTGGAATTTTTACTTAGAGCGCTCTTTTCCGGACTTGCCTTTCTGGCTTTGCCTATAGTTTTACTTAAAGCCTTCTTTTGTGGACTTCCCTCGTTGGCTTTGCCAGAAGTCTTCTTCCAATTTTTGTTTAGAATCTTGGTTGTTAGAGTTACCCTGCTTGAGGTTTTACTCGAGACTTTGTTTGGAGCTTTACTTGATGCTTTGCCTTGGCTTTTCCCTTAGAGTTTTCTTCGCCACAAAAGCCCCTTTGACTTTTTGAGTTGGTAGTGCTTCTTCAACAATTTTTTTGCCTTCCCCCCCCCTCTTCTCTCTTTTCTTGCCTTGTGCCATGTCTCGAGGGAAAGCAGTATCGAGTTGGGGCTGATTGGAATATTCCCCCACGGTTGAAAGTCTTGTTTTGAGTTATTGCCTTAGAAGGCTTAGACCGATGAAGATTCTTCAATGCCACTTTAACCTAGTTGGCCTCTTGTTACTGCACTTAGAAGGTGGCACTAATTTCTTACTTGATTATTTCGTGAGGCAATTCCTCGTATTTACCTACAGGCATGCCGAGACTGTGGAATACTCGTACAATATGAGTTGCTTCATTAATTTGCCATTGACTTTTCTTTGCATTTTCTTCGTCGGGATTGGCTTTCTACAGTTTTGGATCAGCAACCCTCTCTTGCTTAATGCCTTCGCTATTGCGTGGGGTGACATATCCCAACACAGTGTTTGCAGAAGCAAGGAATGGCCCATGTCTGCTTCTGTGAGTGGCTTTAGGACATGCTCCGCACATTTGTGCCAATTTCTTCTTAGGCTCCAAACTCGGATGAGTGAGCGCCCCTAGTTAGTTAAAACTTAGCACCTAGGACGAAGAAGTCCCAAGATCGCCAATCACCTTGGTTCGGATTGTTTCCAAAGACTGAAGGACTTTACCAGGCTTCTTATAGATCCCTTCTATTCTTTTTTGCCCCCCAGGGATGGAGGATTCGGGAATCTCGGATAGCGGGTTCCCAGACTTACTGCAAGGTTGATGACTAGGTAAGTCGAACTATCCTTTCCTTTTGCTTGCACGGGCCTCCTTCTTGGTGACATGTTTAATTTCAGAGCTGATGCTCCTCCACGAGATTGCCTCCTCATTCGTGCTTAGAGACTTTAGGGTCTTGTCGGTGCACTTGCCTTTGAGCTGAGGCTTGGGTGCTGGGCCCCTTTAATTCCACCTGAATTGATTGGTGGTGGGTATGGGAGGGACATGGCGATCCAGTAGCATGATCGACTCGCCCTTGTCGAGCCGAATTTGTGTTGCTGACAAGAATTGTCTTGTTAGAATTTGAGATGGTCGTTGCAGGTTTTCTACCATTACGGCTACGACGTTGTCCTAGTTGACAGAAACAACTTGAATATGGATGGTGTTGACATCAAAGCTTCGAGAGGAAGCCCTACGCTTGATGCCCCCAATGACAGCAGGAGTGGCCGAGGAGTCAGCTTGGTGTTGGGGTAACGGTTGGGTGGTTGAACTACCCTCGTCCTTTTGATTGCAAGGGCCCCCTTCCTGGTGACCTATATTTGTTTGATATGGAGTTGTCAACGCTCTAATAGAATTGCCCCTTCATTTGGGCTGGAGGATTTTGGCTTTCTGCCGGCATGCTTGCTTCTTATCATGAGGCTTGGGTGTCAGCTTCTCTCATTCCTACCTTTACTTAATGTATGCGGCAATAGGATTGTCTACTCACTCAAGCTTAGGGGCTTTGGCTTCCCGCCGATGCACACGCTTCTGATTCGAGGCTTAGGCGCCGGCTTCTTTCACCTCCGCCTTAACTTGATGCATGTGGCGAAGCGGTTGAAGGTGGACATAGTTGGGACATGGCAGTCCCGTAGCAAGATCGGCTTGTCTCCATCGAACTAGATGTTGAGATTCATGACAAGAATAGTCTTGCCGGAGTTTGATATGGCTGTGCCAGATTTTCTACCGTGGTGGCTACGACATTGCCCCCAGTTGATAGAGGCAGCTTGCATAATTGTTGTGTTGGCGCTTGGGCTTCATAAGGAAACCTTAACCTCGAGGTCCCCGATAGTAATAGCTAAGGTCAGTGTAGTCTCAGCAGTCATGGCCACAATAGGTTTATTACCATGGCAGTAGCCGCGTTGCCCTCCCTTTCAACAGGAGCTGCTTTGGACATGTTTTGGTTTGGCATTTAGGCTTCAAAAGGAAGCCTTCATTTGGATGCCCATGGTGGTAGCAAGAACGGCTGGGGTAGCTTTAGTAGCGGGGTCCACCTTGAAAAAGGAGGATGACCTGACGACTGTAGGTGGTTTGTCGAAGAAGTCAGATAGCCACACACGGCGTGATTTTTGATGATGAGAAGTCCGTAGGTAACAACCACCATTGTCGCCAAAATCTTTGAGTTTTGTTTGCAAGAGTATGAAGGAGTTATCACAACCTTCATAGAGGAAATGGTGTTCTTTGACAAAGAGATGAAAGGCAGGAAATGTCCTATCGGGCGTGCCAGTTTGTTAAACAGGGAAAAGAATTTTTAAAAGAAATTGTTCAATTGTTGAACATCAATGCACATTTGTTAGCTATTTAAATTGCCTGCGCATTTTTAATTATGTGGATTGGGTTTATCAGACAATTTAGGGTTCAGGTACGGGACATTTCTCCACCGACTGCAGTCGATGTTTATTTGCATCGGCGTAAAATCTGAGTACCCTTGATCAACTGTGAAAGAAAACCTTTAGCCTCTACAATATCTATTGCGATATTGTGGGTTTTGTCTAATAGATATGATCCCGACGATCACCCATTAGAGATACATACTCTTGCAAGAAATTCAAAGACGTTAATTCATTAAACACATAGACTTTGAATTACAATTGATCTCGAGACCTTTACATTTGACCCCTATTATATAAACGGGTCTTTGGGTTTACATCTGATTGCTATCTAATCACTGAGTAGGCTTCTACTTACACTTGGATCTTTGGATTGCTTCCGTAGACGATCAAACTGTTGAATTTGCTACTGGTCACCATCAGACTGTTGGTTTTGCTCCTAACATCCAATGTACCGTTGAATTTACTTTTGTCCTCAATCGGACCGTCGAATTTGCTTCTGGTCAAGATGTGGCGGTTGAATTTTGACCCTTCTTGGGTATCTGTTGTAGTTTCTAACCCTTCCCCGATATTTCTGCAGTTTTGGCCCTTTCTGGGTGTTTTTACAATTTTGACCATTTCTAAGTATTTCTATAACTTTCTGATTCTTTTGGACTTACCTGTCATTTCTTGACTTTCTAAGATATATTTGCAATTTTTCGATTGTCTTGGACATCACTGTCATTTTTTTACTGTCTGAAGTACTTCTGTCATTTTCTAACTCTCCGGTACATTTCTGTCATTCCTTGACATTTCGGAGTATTTCTGACGTTTTTTTGGCTTCCCAAGGTATTTTCATCATTTCTTGACATTCTACGATATTCCTATCATTTACTAACATTCCTGGATAGACCAGTCATTTCTTGACTTTCTAGGGAATTCTTGTCATTTCTTGACATCCCGGAGCATTTCTGTCATTTCTTGACTTTTCGGGACACAGTTGCAGTTTCCTTGCTTTCTTGGGCTTCTCTGTCATTTCTTGACTTCCTAGAGTATTTTTGTAATTTTTCTGACTTTCCTGGATCTTTCTATCATTTGTTGACTCTCCAATACAATTTGTTGGTTCCCCCTGATTTATCAATCATTTTTTGACTTTTTAGGGTTTATTTGTCATTTCCTGACTCTTTGTGAGCATGTACGTAATTTCTAGATTTCTTAGACATATTTGTCATTTCTTAACTTTTCAGGGTTTATTTGTAGTTTCTCACTAATTGGAATATTCTTATGATTTTGTTGAGTATCAAGGTTCTTGGGTCTAACAATTCTTGATCAATCTTAAGTAGAGTTCAAGAGAGCCCGCACTGTTTCAGGGAAGAGGCATGGTCTCGCTCTTCCGAGTCGTGCAGGAGGTGAGACCCTGGACAAGGGTATTTTGGGAACTTCGGGGCAGAACAGGAGCTTCGTGCCATTTTTGTAAACCTCAGGTTTTTTATGCAAATTTTGGATGGGTCAGTATTTGTTTGTAATTTTCTTGGAAGCTCAAGGGCATTTTGGTGATTTCTGAACTCCGGAGATATTTTGATAATTTCTGAACTCTACAGGGGTGTTTGTATAATTTTTAGACAACACATGGTTTTTCTTGTAATTTCTCGACATACCAGGACATTGTTGTAATTTTTGGGCTGAACAGGGACTTTTTTGTAATTTTGGAAAGACCAGAAGTAATTTTTGTAATATCCAGATTGAACAAGGGTTTTATGTATTTTTTTATTATTTCAGAAAATTACAATATCTTTCCACAAAGAAATAGTCCAAGAAATCAGAAGAGTATATGTGCAATCTATCCTTGTTGGGTTTCAAGAAAAATAACACAAGACACAAATCTCTCCTTGGCAGGGGGGAACACAAGGCACAAGGCCCATTTCTTTGATGGAGGCACACCAGACACAAGGTGCAAATATGCGCTCCGGGGATGTTCTTCGTGTGTAGGTCTCATTTTTCTCTCTGTGCCTGTCAAATGAGGGCCCATGGGGCCTATTTATAGATTTTAGGAGGCGGTTACGTTATTTGGGACCTACTCGGACCGGGTAGGCTCTCTCGGGAGGCCAACCAGGACAGAATAGGTCCCCAAAGGTGGAGGTTGGGACTGGATAGGCCTCGGAGGGGCCATCGGGACCGAATAGGTCCCCCGCGGCCTATCTGGACTGGATAATCCCCTCTGGGGACCTACTCGGACTGGATAGGTCTCGAATGGGACCTATCCAGTCCGAATTCCTATTCTGTCCAAGTAGGCCGGATGAGGGAAGGGGGGGTCAGCCCCCTATTTTGTATCCTTTTTATTCTTTTTTTTCTTTTCATCAATTTTTTTGGTTCCAACGGGGACAAATTAGTTCATCCCTACTAAACCCTCAAACACAATGGTAGCTCTGTGCCATGGAAACTCCACATCAATACACGTATGCCTCACAATTGGGTAGGCAATAGTCTTTTTTACGGGTAACCCTCTCCTTTTGTTTAGCTTGTGCTTGGGTCACTACATTTTTTTCTATGGTTGTAAGTGATGAGGAGAAAGTATTATTAGAGAAATAACTTGTGGGACATTGTATAAACAGCAAACCCCAATAGCTCTCGCATACGAAGAGGGTCTTAGAAGCCAAGAATGGGGTGAGGTCAGTGTTCAACACGGAAAAAATCTTTTTTTTTTGAGAAAATGCACCTTTGTTGTTATATAAGTAGTGTGTGCATTATTAGTTCTGCGAATTTAGGTTTATCAGGCAATTTGGGTTCAGATACGGGACATTTTCCCATCAATCGTAGTCGATGTTTTTTTACATCAGCGTAAAGTTCGAATGCTCTTGATTAACTGTCAAAGATATTATTTTTGACCTCTACAATATATGTTGTGATATTAGGGGTTTTATTTAACAGATTTGATCAAAGACAGATCACCCATTAGAGATACATATTTGCAGGAGAAAATTAAACATTTCATTATTTGGATTTATCTTTACAAAATACATGAAACCCTGATTACATAGTCAGGTCATTTGATTTAGATTTGACCTTCATTCTACCATTAGAACAAACTGTTGAATTTGAGTTTCATAGAGATCAAACCCGTTTTTGGGTATATTTATATATTTTGACATTTTCAAAGTATTTTTGTAATTTTGGACTTTTGGACTCTACCTATATATTTATGTAGTTTTGGACCTTTTTCTGTATATTTCTACAGTTTTGGACCCTTCCTGATATTTATGCAATCTATGACCCTTCCGGGGTATTTCTGCAACTTGTGAATCTTTTTGGGGTTTATTTGAGGTTTTGAACCCTTTCTGTATTTATTTGCAATTATGGATCCTTTTTTGAGTTTATTTGCAATTGCGAACCCTTTTTTTGGGTTTATTTGAGGTTTTGAACCCTTTCTGAGTTTATTTGCGATTGCAGATCTTTTTTGGGTTTCTTTGCAATCCCGAACCCTTTTTTGGATTTATTTGAGATTTTGAACTCTTTCTGGGTTTATTTGCAATTTTTCCTTGAGTAGGGATTTATTTGTAACTTCTAAAAAGTTCAGAGATATTTGTGTAATCTTGACATGATGTGCAAGTCCCTTCTTGGTGGAGGCGCACCGGCCAATGACTCTCGGGAGATTGCTTCTCCTTCTTGAGCTGGCGGTCCAGCTTCATGCGTCCGTAAGTGCAACGTCGGGGATCGACGTTATAAGAATTTTTTTTTATAATCTATCTCCAAGGAGTGGCAGAAGGGGCATAGTCACAAGTGTATCTATGTAGACCAAAGAATTACATAAGGCACAACAACAGGAACATTGTGCAAACCCAGGAGTATATGTGCAACATATCCTTGTTGTGTGCAAACTCACGGGGCCTTATAGATATTAGGAGGCGGTTACGTCATTTGGGACCGACTCAGACTTTTTTTGTAAATGTTGGGGTGCTCATAGGATTTTTGATTATTTCAAAGAATCACAATATTTTTCTTAAAACATTTACAAGGAGATTATATTAATCACAACACAATTACATGTGTGAGGACTCAAGGAGGGATAGTTTTATAACATACCCTCACCTTGAGCACTTAAAGCCCAAGCACAAACACATGCACAAGGCCTCCAAAGGACGAGCCTTCAAAAGCACAAGCACAAGTCTTCGCAGCTTCAAGTTGCGTCTTCTCCCTCTGTGTTCTTTTTGGGTTCCACTGGGGGGTATTTATAGAGCCCAAAGACTGTTACAAGCTTTATCCGGTCCAAAGTGGCCTTTCGAGGACTTTATGTGCACCGAACTCCTAGGTTGGGGGAGTTTAACCAGGCTAAACCCCCTTGGTGGGGTTTAACCGAACCAAACTCCCCCCTTGGGGGTTTATCCGGTCCAACCCCCCCCCCCCCCCCATTTGGGGGTTTAACCCGTCCAAACCCCCAAGGAGGGGGGGGGGGGTTATCCGGTCAAAACCCTTCATTTGGGGTTTACCCAGTCTAAACCCCCCACTTGGGGGGTTTATCCGGTACAAACCCCCCACTTGGGGGGTTATCTGGTCCAAACCCCCATTTTGAGGGAAGGGAGGGGCTGACCCCCTTTTTGTGTCCTTTTTCTCTCTTTCTTCTCTTTTTTTCCATCAAAAATTTAGTTCCAATAGTCAGGCACTCCTGAAGCTAGGTGATGGCAGCAACTATCGGTGAGTGTAGAGCCCTAGTCATCTTTTCCTGCATTATTTCAGATTGAGATGGCCCTTTGGGCTATGGGCTGGCCCAATCTCGGTTTGTCCACGCCTAATGCCCCATTTTGCTTAAATCTAAGCCTGGCACGGCCTGCCTACTCTTTTTAATTGGCCGGGCCAAACCCAACATGCTCCAAAAGTCGTTAGGTTCAGCCACAGTCTCACAGCCTGGACTGGCACCCGAAGCCTCACACATTTTCCTGTTGTTCCTTTTGTGTTTTCCTTGTTCTCCCACGAACATAGATATCAGGAGAGAAAAGTGACCCTGGGCTGTCCCTTCTCGTATAAGGAGCCAGTATGGTAATAAGCTCTACTGGCTCATGTGCTTCCGTCGGGCAGTATTTCTTAGAAGGCTTTTTTCCAATGGCCTACCAATTGAGATTTCTTGGTTCTCTGATAGGCATTTTTCAAATCAATGAATCACCAAATTAAGGTTTCTGTTTTTAGTAAGACAAGAAGATGAAATCACTTCTCAAACAAAAAAGACAAGAAGATGAAATCTGGCTTGTGTTTTGCAGCCTTCCTATGGGCTCTATGAAGGAAAGGTAGAACAGAATTTTCGTAAGAGAATTTTGGCAACCTGTGGAAATAATTTAGAGCTGCATTCAATTCATTCAGGAATGGCACTTTTACAGGCTGGCAGTAAAATTAGGGAATCAGTACTCTTGAGGAAATTGTATAGCTGGAGAAAAATTATTTTGTAATATTCTGGGGGAGGGGGGTCTGGTTTCCTGGGTATTTTTGGGTCACAAGTCGGTCTCTATCAGCGTGATAGAGATTTCTTTTTTATTCTCTTTCCTTGTCTGTACTCACTTCTTATTAATTAATGAATTGTGGCCTTCTGTCACCTTCTGAAAAAAAGTTTATGTTCTTTCTGAACTTCTACATCAGTTGTCACATGTGTGTTGCTTGTGTTGGCATCTGGCCAGGCATAAACTCGGGCTGTATTGTTCCCAAGACTAATTTTTGGTAATATCACATGAGGAAGTGTTTGAGGTTGTCCACATTTTACTCCCTTTGTAGACTGAAGGAATGCTGGATCGTTTTAGGATTTGGACTGGGGGATTTGTTTGAACATCCAAGCCATCTGTGGAGCACGCACTAATGTCCCCAACTTCCATATGTAAGTGCTTTGCACTTCAGAATTGCTGGTTCGCAAGCAACTTGGTAAATAAATGCTAGGTACCTAGCTTTAGCTAGTTTCGGCTTGATGAAGTGACCTATGTACTCTGTAAAACAACATGATAGACCAAGAAAAGGAAAAAGAAGTTGGGTGTATAACGGTAGCTTAAGATGAGTAATAAAAAATGGCAAAAATAGGGAACAATTAGACATGTCCTCTACGTGAATTTAGCTACTGATGGTTAATATATATTATAATGTAGTGATAGCATAACATGCAGAAAGAGGATGGACAAGAGTGTTTATTTTAGTTTCATTCTAATGTTTTGAATGCAAAATGTTTGAGGAATGAACAATGAAAAGTTTCAGTGAGTTGTTTGGATGGAGGTCACTGAAGGAGATGTTTTATGAATTTAACCCCACCTATGTATTAAGTAAGAATTGTATTAGAAAAGGAACAGTGTTGAGGTTCCAATTTTTGGCAAACTAATGTGAAGCAGTTGGAGAGTGGTAATACTGTAATGAACCGGTGCTTGTGTATTGAAATTGATAATGGATGAGTCTTTTTGAAGATCCAACAGTTTTTTTCCTTTTTGACTTTTCTCAGTCAAATAAAAGTCGATCCTATTTCCAAAGCAACGACCTTCATAAATCCATAACTAATCCATATGGTTAATAGATCAACTCTAATTATTAGGTGGTCATCGATAGATTACATACACAAGAAAAACCGTTAAGTGTTTAACTTCTTTCCAGCATTGCAGTTTTAAAATCAGATGATATTATTACCAAGGGCAGATTGAGTCTTTGCGGCGTTGACTGTCCAGAGAGGATCATGATGTGATAGAAGATAAGATACATGTTCAAAATTCATGTTTGCCATTGTCAATAACATTGGTGTTAATTCTTTGACGCTCTAGATTATGTGCAGTGATGTCTGCCCTATATTACCCATTTGATGCCAACTTTATTCTACCTTATGCTGTAGCTTTTTCACCCCCCCCCCCCCTTGTCACACACTCACAGGAATTATCTGAACCGCTGCCATCCAACTGTGGAAGATGGAGACTTGAACGGAAAGTGGTGCTGCTTCGTGATCCAGCCATGAGAGTGTGGCCAGTGCTCTATCATGAGAGCTTCAAATTCACTGGCTTTCTTGGTGGTTGGGAAGCTTTTGTCACAGCTAACGACATCAGGAAAGGAGATACCTGCTATTTTGAGACAGCCAGTCATACAGAACCTATGCTTCAAGTGCAGATCTCAAGAGCTTCAAACCTCTGAACTAATCTCTCCAGTTTGTGGATAACCTTCTCCTGTTCAATATTCTTCTTTTGCTCCTAGTAAGAGAGGATCTTTTTTGCTTTGCATACACTACCTCCATTGCATAATCATCCATTATAGTGATACATATCATCTTTCACAGCCACATCTACTGACCTGGCCGCCTCAGCGGTCGCTGTCTGAGACCGACATGAACCAATGAATTCAAGTCTTTTCTATACAACTGATGAACAGAAATATACAAGATTACTTCATTTCAACTACTGCCTGAATCTCCAAGCACTGCTTTCCTGAAAGGTGGAATGTGGGAGTATGCAAATGATGAGGAATAGTACTTGCTGCAAACCAGCCTCCATCGATTCATGAATAATAATTACTTGGCCGCTGCACCCCCACCTTCCTTGTTCCACCGTTTCTCTTCCCGTCACATGTTCTTTCTACATTCCCAGTTCCTCTTCCTAGTGGACAAGTGATCCCAGACGCCTTGTGTTGACAAGTCTCTGGTTTCTTTTATTACCTTCTTGAGGTAAAGCAGCATAACATATCCATTCTTAAGACCACTAATCTTAAAAACTTTGCGTGCAAGTAACTCTTCCTTTAAAAAAAAAGGCATCGGTTTTTAAAAGCTCCGCTTCTTTTAGTTTTGAGTTAATGGCATATATAACCTCCGTACACTGAGAATATCAAAATTATTATTTTTTATTTATCAAAAATTGTATATATTATAGTGTCTGATTAAAATATGTGATCAAATTTTAATAGATACTAGTAAAATAATTCGTGAAAATATAAAATGAAATGGTGTGATGTTATTAGAAAGAATATTAACTTCTTAGATTTAAATATGAACATAATACTCAGGTAAATTTTTTTGACGAAACATGATTCAGCAGTCTACTTCAAATAATGATATAAAATTATGATAATGAGATATATATATATATATATATATATATATTTATTGAGGAGAGAAATTTGTTAGGATTATTGCGACCCATTATCAACCTACCTATAATTCAAAAACATCACCAAATAAGGTTCACTCAAGATTGACTCAACTCAGGTCCGCACTCCGGATATGTGCGTACTCTACACTCCTTGAGGTCTTCAAATAGTTGGTCGTTATCACCGCATTCTCGCATGTTACATCAACAAGTGACGGTCTCCAAATCATGTGGCCAAGACACTCGTCATAACGTCTCTCTTCTAACTCTCGGAGAGTGAGCGAGAGGGTAATTGATGATCTCATGATCGACGTGGGACTCATGTCCCCCTAACTTGTTGTACAAGTCACATTCTCATCCAATGGCTCAAAAATATTAAAAAAATAAAAATCAGATTCAATGACTAGTATTGGATCAAATTTTTTCTTGAATCGATCTTTTTTATTTTAATTTTTTTTAACCATCAGATGAAAGTCTATTTTGTACGATAAATTAAGAGGACTTGGACCTCAAGTCGCAATTTTTTTTAAAAAAAATACTTGGCACACATGCTAGATGTGTAATTGACACATAATGTGTAGTAAACACAACTCCACCTAAATAAACTAATGAGCTTTTCTTACGTCCCACGTCAATACTCTTCCCCACTTCTTCCCCCCGTCACATTTTAAACTCCACACCATCCCCCTGCCCCGCCCCCACCCCAACTATTTGTCCGTACATCCTTCTCTCCTCCCCCACACCATCCACTGAAGCCGCACAGGAAGGAGCAAACAGAGGAGGCCGCGGGCGCCCACAGATCGGCACCCCACCGACTGCCCCCATCCTCTCTGTCCAATGGTCCTCGCCGGCACGTACCGGGACCCCGATGACGGCCTTCTATGCCCCCGACCATCCCAATCGTGCTGACAGGTGCCGCCGGTGGCAACACCTGTCCAAGTCCAGGGCAAGGCGAAGGGGGCCCGTGAGGGCGCCCGCCCCCTCGACGTGGCGCTCAACCACCACCTCGTGTCGTGGCAGGTCGCGGCCGCCAATGCAGGTTTGCCCGCGACCGCCGCCGTGGAGCGCTACCTCTCGGAGCGTCTCGGCTGGGAGGACGAGACAGACGGCGAGGATGAAGGTTATGGGGAGTCGGCAGTGTACGCAGAGGCAGTGGGGGATGAGAATGTTGGAGGAGAAGACCTGTAGACAGCACAACGATATGGGTAACTCTGCTTTTTCTACTGCAAAATCGAGCGCTAAAAATACAAGAACAAAGGTTAAGAAGGAAGATTTGAGCAAGGAGAACGAGTACAATAGAACTGGGAAGAACAGAAAAAAATGATTGCACTTGACAAAATACAAAGACTGAGGCCTTTTTATATGCTCTTACAGACCGGTTCGTCGGCTACTATCTATCCATACTCTATACCACTGAAAACATGGATGCAGTTCCTAAAAAACGTGGGATAGACATGTTCTTATACATGGACCATTTCTGCATTACATGAAATACAATGAGAATAATGTTCTGACTCAGTAAACAGAAAAGAGAAAAAAACAAATATCTAAAACTATACTCCAAGATTTTAGCATCACTTCTCAACACCTCCCCTTGATGCAAAATTAGACACGCCCATCAATTTTTTGAAGTACACATGTTTTGCAGGTGGAAGTCCCTTGGTGAGAATGTCTGCAACTTGATCATTTGTGGGGCAAAATTTCAGCTCGATTGATCCTTCATTCACCATCTCTCGGATGAAGTGATGCTTGATCTCTATATGCTTTGTCCTCCCATGAAAAATTGGATTCTTGGCCATTGAAATTGTTGACTTATTGTCACATAATATCTCAGTTGCTGCTCCTTGGTTCAGAGACAAATCCTCAAATAGTCTTCTTAACCAAATTGTTTGACAAATTGCTTAAGTTGCAGTAACATACTTAGCTTCTGTTGATGATAGCGCTGTGGTTGCTTGCTTCTTTGAAGTTCATGATATAGCTCCTGAACCAATATTGCTGAAACTATGTCCTTAAGTGCTCCTCTGATCTTCTAGAGAACTTGTCCAATCACTGCCAGTGTAGCCAATTAATTTAGGATTAGATACATGAGTATACCATATCCCATAATTAGTTGTTCCAGCAATATATCGGAGTATCCTTTTTGCTATTCCAAAGTGATGCTTTGTTGGGCTGTGCATAAACCTAAAAATCAGACCTAACGCAAATACTATATCAGGCCTGGTGTGAGTCAAATAGATCAATCCACCAACTAATGATCTAAAAATTGAAATGTCTGCATTTTCACTCCCATCTTGAACCTACAATTTCTCATTGACATTCAAAGGAGTACTAGCAACTTTACAATTTTGCATGTGAAACCTTTTGAGAAGATTTGTGACATATTTCTCCTCACTTATGAAAATTCCATCAACACTTTGTTTGATTTCAAGACCAAGAAAATAGTGCAAAAGTCCTAAATCGGACATCTCAAAGTTCTGCATCATGCTTTAACTAAAGAACAAGAGGATCCAGTGTATATGATATCATCAACATATACACAAACAATGAGTGTCTCGTTGATACCTTGACTCTTCAGATAGAGAGCGGGCTCATTTGGACTTCTTTCAAATTTATTTTGACAAAAATATGCATATATTTTGCTGTACTAAGCTCTTGGGGCTTATTTTAGCCCATAAAGAATCTTTCTCAACTTATACACCTTTTCATCTTGCTCACTAATCACAAAGCCTTCAGGCTGAGTAACATAGACATCCTCTTTCAACTCACCATTAAGAAAGGCAGATTTCACATCAAACTGATAAATGGGCCATCTCATTTGAGCTGCTATTGCAATTACAGCTCTTATAGTTTCAAAGCGAGTAATAGGAGAAAATGTTTCTAGATAATCAATACTTTCCTTGTGTGCATAACCTTTTGCAACCAGACGTGCCTTGTGTTTTTGGATCCTCCCGTCGGCATGAATTTTGATTTTATAGATCCATTTCAGCCCAATGATGTTCTGATTTTTAGGTCTATCTATAAGCTCCCAAGTTTGATTTCCTTCTATTGCCTTTATCTCTTCCTTCATTGTTGTACACCATCCATCCCTTTCTTTTGCTTCATTAAAGCGTGTAGGATCTGAAACAAACAAAGCAAAATTACAAGAATCATAAATTTCTTCGAGAGATCGGTTCTTTCTTGGTGGCTCATCATCATCAGATTGGGAGTCTTCATGACATCCTTCACCATTTATACTTGGCATTGACTGATCCCTGTTCTCATTCCATTGTACTGTTTTTGGTTGTTCCCTGTTATCATTCCACTGCCAACTAGAGTTTTCATCAAATATAACATTTCTACTAACAATCATCTTGCCATCCTTCGGGTTATAAAGTCTATAAGCCTTAGACTTAGGGCAGTAGCCTATGAAAATGCAATTTTCAGACTTACTGTCAAGTTTCTGCTGATTTTCAAAAATATTTAAAACATAGGCAATTGATCCAAAACTTCTCAAATGACCTACCCGAGCCCTTCTACCTTTCCATGCTTCATATGGCATTTGATTTTGGACAACCTTTGTGGGTGAAATGTTCAGCAAATACACTGCTATAGCCACTGCTCCAGCCCAAAAAGAATTTGGAAGTCCCTTCGTTTTCAGCATGCATCTGGCCATTTCCACCACAGTTCGGTTCTTCCTCTCGACAACCCCATTCTATTCTGGTGTGTAAGGAGCTGTAAGGTCCCTACAAAATCCATTCTCTTCACAATATGAGTCAAATTCATTTGAGACAAATTCACCACCTCTCTGTTCGGAGTGTTTTTATGACACACCCACTCTACTTTTCAACAAAAGCCTTGAATGATTTGAAGGTCTCAAATATCTCTGATTTCTGTTTCAGGAAATAAACCCAACTCATACGATTGTAATCATCAGTAAATAATAGAAAATATTTGCTCTTACTTAATGATTCAGTCCTCATAGGGCCACACAAATCAACATGTATCAATTCAAGTGGTGCCTCAGCACTCCACACCTATCCAACAGGAAAAGGTTTTTTAGTTTGCTTCCCATAAGTATAACCTTCTCAAATATCATCAGTTAATTTAATCTTAGACAAATCAATCACCATATCTTTTCTTTTTAGTAGTTGCAAGTCTTCAAAATGCAAATGCCCATACCGATGATGTCATAGTCTTGAACTATCATTCTCATGTTCTACTAAAGCATGACTTTCTATGCAAGATATCTCTAGTGGAAACATTTTATTTCCAGCCATGTGCACCTGAGCAATGATGTGATCAGACTTTTTATCTCTAATGATGCAACAATCATCATCAAACATGATTGCATAACCTTTTTGCAACAATTGTCCCACACTTGGCAAGTTGTGTGCTAAGTTTAGAACATAAAAAATATCATCAAGGTTTTTTGTTTTACTTGAAATTGTTGTTACTGCAATGGTACATTTTCCTTTCACATTAACTTGCTTATCATCTCCAAATCTGACATGCATCTTAACAGATTCATCAAGAGATTGAAATGAAGATTTTTCATTGGTCATATGGTTAGAACAACTGTTGTCCAAAAACCAAACACCACTCATATTTCCATTGGAATGAAAACAAGCCATAAACAATTTATTTTACTCATCATTCTCTACATAGTTAGCTTGCTGCTTTTGTTTTTGCGAACAATAAACTTCTTTGTGACCAATTTTTTTCAATGATGACACTGAATTTTTTTCCAAATTTCTCGTATCTTTTTCTTCATTACTTTGTTGTCCATCTGAGAAGTTCCATCGATCATTCTTCCAACCAGATCTTCCACGGCCTCTTCCTCTTCCTCGATGTCCATTTCTGCCACCACCTTTTCCTGTAGTGTTCTCATATTTGTCTTTATGTGAATGAGTTTCAGATTTTACTTGAAATGTCCTTTCTTCATTTTTTCCAACTGACCGATTCAAACTTGCTTCATGGGCTTGCAAGGAACCAACTAATTCAACAAAGGAAAACTGAGAGAGATCTAAAGATTCTTCAATTGCAGCAACAATGTGATCAAACTTAGATGTTAAACTCCTTAACACCTATGTAGTCTGAGGCGTGAGGCGGCCGAGGCGACCAGTGGGTCGCCTCATGCCTCAAACGCCTAGGCGATGGCCTAGGCGTTTGAGGCGAGATTTTTTTTAATAGGTATATATAATTCAAAAAACAGATTATATGTCGAAATATCACAAAAATACCTATATAAGTCAATAAATTTCCTAAATTCATTCAATCCTATGATTCAAATTATTATGACTCACTAAATTGACATAGAATTTAACAAACCACTGTCAAAAACCAAATTTTGTGTGTCTATGTGAGATAGAGAGAGTGAGACAAACTGTGGTCAGAGCGAGGCGTTTGAGGCGAGGCGAGGCGAGGTGAGCAGTCAGCGCCTCACCTCTGAGCCGCGCCTAGGCGAGCGCCTAGGCGCGCCTCAGACTACATAGCTTAACACCTTTTCAACAACTGTCTGATCATAAATTTTCCGCCCAAAAACCTTCATTTGACCAACTATCTTAGTTACTCTAGATAGAAAGTCTTAGACAAATTCATTATTTTTCATGAACAATGTTTCAAATTCTCGACGAAGAGTTTGAACCTTAACAGTCATTACCTTTGTCGTTCCTTGAAACTCTTTCTTCAGAGTCGTTCATGCTTCATGAGAGGTTGTTGCTGTAGCAATCCTTGCAAACATCGATTCATGGACTATTTGCTAGAGAATGAATAGTGCCTTGGCATCTTTTTTCTGTTCTCTTTTAGTTCTACCTTTTGAGCCGATGTCAATTTCTCTTCTTCAGCTGGATCTGCATATCCATTTACTATCAAATCCCACAAATCTTGAGACAAAAACAAGGTTTTCATCTTGAACGCTCCAATGCTCATATGATTCACCATTAAAGACAGGAAGTAGGGACCGAGAAATACCCGGAATAGCTCCATTTATATTCACAGCCATCTCACAGGAATTTAGTCAAATAGTTGATAAGCACAAAGCTTACCCACTTTTTCTGGGAAGTTTCCTCACCAAACTGTAGATATGATTGATGCTTCACCAACTTTAGCTATCTCCTTCGCCCTCTAACTCGAACATGGCCGCTCTGACACCACTTTTGTTGGAGCAAATCTGTAGATAGCACAATGAGATGGGAAACTCTACTTTTTCTGCTACAAATCAAGGTGCTAAAAATACAAGAACAAAGGTTAAGAGAGAAGATATGAGCAAGGAGAACGCGTACAAGAGAATTGGGAAGAACAGAAAAAAATGATTGCACTTAACAAAATACAAAGACTAAGACCTTTTTATTTGCTCTTACAAACCAGTTCGTTGGCTACCATCTATCCATACTCTATACCACTAAAAACATGGATGCAGTTCTTAAAAACGTGGGATAGACTCGTTCCTATACATGGACCATTTCTGCACTACGTGGAATACAATGAGAATAATGTTATGACTCGGTAAACATAAAAGAGAAAAAAATAAATATCTAAAACTATACTCCGAGTTTTTAGCATCACTCCTCAACAGAGGAGTGCTACCTTTCGGGGCATCTAGGTCGGGAGGGCGAGACGAGCAGTGAGGTTGAAGGTTATGTGGAGCCGACAACATACGAAGAGCCGATGAGGGATGAGAAGTTGGCGGTGGAGTGGAACCTCGAAAGGGTTCCGCTTTATGGTTTGTGGATGTGTGATATGCTTGGTGCTAGCGTTCATAATGTAGATGTGATGGAATGGGCGAGGGTATCTGTTGGACACGGAAAAAATCTAAGAAATACTCTTATCGTAGATAAAAGGTAGATTTTCGTTCTTTTTGAAAAGAAACACTCCTCTGCGTAGAGAGGGTTCCGTGGGTGCGCATAGTATCAGACGATTTGGGTTCGAGTGCTGGACCTTTGCCCACTGACCGGAGTCAGTGTTGATTTACATCGGCCTAATGTCCGAACACCTTTGTTTAACTGTCAAAGAGGTCCCAAAAGACTTCTACAGAGGTTCTGATGTGGAGGGCAAGCTTACTCGAGAGACTCTCCATGACCACTCATTTTACCACCAACACATAGAAACAACTAGATTAGGGCTAGGTCTGAGCAAAACCCTAAGATTTAGGCATAGAGGCGCAAATATGCGGAAGCCATAGGCATTTTTAAAGCAAGGGAAGTTTTCTAGACCCCGGGGGGTATTTTGGTAATTTTCCAGGCCAGGGACATTTATGAAATTTTCTGGGCTGGAATGGAAGTGAAACTGGATCTCTAACTCCCCAAGGCGCTGAGGCTCTTTCTGGAGGGTTTCAAGGGCTCTGAGGCCATGTTTAGGTTACAGGGATATTTTGGTAATTTTACCAGACCCTAGACCTAGGTTTGGTATAATACCCGAGTGCTGGACTGAGCTGACAACACTTCCGGACTGAAGGAATGACAAGGGGCTTCATGGAAGGCACACATTTGTCAATTCGGCCTAAGGAGGGGTATATACACAATTTTCTAAAGTCGGGGGATTTTCTTATAATTTTTCCACCCGAGGTTACATATAAAACATGCTGAATGCTTTTATAATTTCATATGAGTACAAGGGTTGTCGGCGAGTTGTCGACTGTACAAACGTCCCAATTACAAAAGATTGCAGGGTATAACTGCAAATTACAGGACTTCGGTCTTTTACAATCCCGGGAAGGATATTTTTGTAATTTCGCCATTATAGGGGGCAGAAATACAAGACTTAGTCGTCCCGAGACGTAAAGACTTACAAACATGGCCCGCTGAGGGGCATAATTTACAAATAAAGCCCGCTGATGGGCATAAACATAAATATACCCCGTAGGGGCATAAATACAAGACCCGGGGACTTACCCCACACGGGCCAAGACAAACGAACAAATGCTTCAAGTGTCTTCCGTAGGTTGTCACTTGTGTCTTCTCTCCTTCTCCTTGTGTTGCCAGAAACAACAACACGGCCCACTGAGGGGCAAAATTACAAATATACCCTCATAGGGGCACCTACACAAAACCCGGGGACTTACCCCTCGCGGGCCAAGACAAACGAACAAACGAACAAAACGCTCCGAGTGTCTTCCGTAGGTTGTTGAGTGTAGTAGAGCTTCCCCCCCTCCTTCTGGACCTCCAGGGGTCTATTTATAGAAGTGGGGAACCTCCCCGGGAGTGTTCGACCCCGTACGGGTCCAACGGGATGAAAATGACCCCGGGGAGGTCATATTTTGATTTGCGTGCGCGGGAGAGGAACCTCCCCGGGGTGGAGAGTCCCCGGGACGGTCCTGGACCGTCCCGGGGTCGCGGACGCCCGGGGGGAACCCGCCCGGGGTCGCAGCTCTCCGGGGGGACCTCCCCGGGGTCGCGACCCCCCCGGGGACCTGCCCGGGGTCGCGGACCCCCGGGGGGACCTCCCCGGGGTCGTGCGCTCCCGGGGGGAACCTGCCCGGGGTCGCGGCCCCCGGGGGGGACCTGCCCGGGGTCGCGACCCCCCGGGGGGACCTCCCCGGGGTCGTGACCCCCCGGGCAGGACCTGCCCGGGGTCGCGGACCCCGGGTGGGTCCCTCCCGGGGTCGGGCGACCCCGGACGGGTCCGCCCGCCCAAGGGCGGCCCCGTGCGGGTTTGCCCACCTCTGGGCGGACCCGTCCGGGTGAGGGCGACCCCGTACGGGTCCCTCCGACCCCGGATGGGTTCCTCCGACCCCGTACGGGTCTTCCATCTCCAAGTTAGCCCATTTCTGCTTCAACTAAATAAAAGCGGAGGTATTTTTGCAAAGCAAAATTTGCTGCCAACAAATGCCCCCCACGGAACGTTCGTCAAAGCCGGGGCGGAGGCGGACGGTCCGTGCCCTCTGTAGAGCTGCACCTTACTGCTTCATTGCTTTCCAGAAAGCTGAGAGTTGATGCTGGCTTGCCTCGGAGAGGCTTGTTGTCCCGGAGTTGACGTAGGCCTGCTTCTGAGAGACTTGTTGGCCTAGAGTTGATGGGGGCTTGCTTCTGAGAGACTTGTTAGCCCGAAGTTGATGGGGGCCTGCTTCTGAGAGACTTATTAACCCAAAGTTGATGGGGGCCTGCTTCTGAGAGACTTGTTAGCCCGAAGTTGATGTAGGCCTATCTCGAAGAGGCGCATCCATCTGAGTCGTCGTTGATTGACTATTGAGCTATGATAGCTGGAGACTGACACTGGCCGACCCTTGGGGGTGCGTTTGGCCAAAAGTCATGGTGCTGGCTGACCACTAAGATGCCACTGAAGACGTGTCGGCTAACTGCTGAGGTGTGTAGCCGCAAGTTAAAGCTGGCTAACTGCTAAGGTGTCGCCAAAGTGTGCCGACTAACCTCTGAGGTGTAGCCGAACATGTTGATGTGTCGGCTGACCGCTGAGGTATGTCGCCGAATGTAGAAGGTGGCTAATTGCTGACTTGTGATAGCCAAGGTTGATGTAGACCAGCCCTTAGGGCATGTTGGTCTGGATAGATGTCGGCCGTACACGGGCTGAGGCAACTCCTTTCTTTGCTTTAGCTTCAGCTAGTGAGGCTTCAAAGCTGCTTCAGAGTTTTCTGACCCTTGGGATGGAGTGGCCGAATGGTCCTCAACTTGGTGTAGCATTGCCAGATGCATGCATTTGGTCTCCCTCAGGACGCCTGGATGACTGAGATTGCGTCTTTATGGGAGGAGTTCGCCCACCTTCCCGCTATTTAAGAGTGGAGGAGCAACTTTGCAGACTTCAGAGAGCCCAGGCTGAGGTGGGCGCCCAAGTCAAGGCCACTTATGAGCGCGAGCAGATGGCCTCCCAGAGTGTGGAGGCACTTTTGTGAGAGGTCCAGGGGACCGAAGAGTAGTGCAGTCTTGCCGATGTAGATTCTGCCATAGGCTTGAGGGGCTCCATGAGGAAGCTCTTCAGAGTAAGACTCGCCTTGCCGAGCTGAGGAGGAGCGAGTCTAGTGCTTGATAAGCCTTTTCTTCTTCTTTTTTTTTTACTTTACCAGCCCTACCGCCCTTTCGGGTTTTCGCCAGGACTGGCCCCCTTTAGCTTTTTCCAGTGCGCCCTTTCGGGTTTTCACACTGAGGGGTACCTATTTTTGCCTAGGGCGCCCTTTCGGGTTTTCACACTGAGGGGTACCTATTTTTGCCTAGGGCGCCCTTTCGGGTTTTCACCTTAGCCGGGTTAAAGCCTTTTTGCCCTTGATTGCTCTTCTAACAGAAACAACCAAGTCCGCTGGGGTCTCAATATTTTTAACCCCGTTTTTTTCTTTCTTTTTTTTTTGTCCTATAATGCCAAAAGGCGAGGAAAAGGTGGCACTCCCGTAGGGACGTGTGTGCCGCAGATGTGGGACAAGTGGGTAGATTTGATTGTCCGGGTGGGACGAATGAATCAAATCTGTGAGCCGAAAGGCGAAACGGGTTGGTAGCCTGAGAGGGCGTACTGAGATCGAACCCGAGAGAATAGAAACGAGCCGAAAGGCGTAATGGGTTGGTAGCCCGAGAGAGTATACTGAGGCCAAACCCGGTGAGATCAAAAGGTGTAATGGGTTGGCAGCCCGAGAGAGCATACTGAAGCCAAGCCCGGTATGACAAGATGGGTGGATTCGACTGTCCTAGTGGGACGTAATTAGCCAAATCCAAAACTGAAGGTTGACCGAGCTAGCAACCTGAAAAGGGTGTGCATATGCCAAGCCCGGCTAGAACAACAAAGGAGTTGGTTTAACAGTCCGAAAGGGACATGCGGGTTAAACCTAGAGGCCGATAGGCGGGATGGGTTGGCAGCCCGAAAGAGCATACATAGGTCAGATCCGAAACGACGACAGGAAGGGGTTCGACAGCCCGGGTGGGACGTATTAGTCAAATCCGTGAGCCGATAGGCAAATAGGGTTGGCAGCCTGAGAGGGCATGCTGAGGCCAAGCCCGTGGGGACAAAGGAGTAAACTTGACGATCCCGGTGGGATATATGAGTCAAGTCTAAAGCCAAGAGGCGAGATGGGTTGACAGCCCGAGAGAGCATGCAGAGGTCAGACCCTGAAGAAGAAAAGGGGTGGATTTGACAGCCCTAGCGGGACGTGAGAGTCAAATCCGAAAGCCGATAGGCGAATAGGTGGGTTGGCAGCCCGAGAGGACATGCTGAGGCCAGACCCGGTGGGACATGTGTCGGAAGACACGATGGATTGGTAGCCCGAGAGAGCATACTGAGACCAGATCCCAAGAAGATAAGATGAGCCGAAAGGCATGATGGGTTGGCAGCCCGAGAGGGCGTGCTGAGACCAATCCTAAGGAGGTTAGATGAGCCGAAAGGCATGAAGGGTTGGCAGCCCGAGGGAACATACTGAGGCCATTCCCTAGAATGAAAGAGGAGCCGAAAGGCATGATGGGTTGGCAGCCCGAAAGAGCATACTGAGGCCATTTCCTAGAATGAAACAGGAGCCGAAAGGCATGAAGGGTTGGCAGCCCGAAAGAGCATACTGAGGCCATTCCCTAGAATGAAACAGGAGCCGAAAGACATGAAAAGTTGGCAGCCCGAGAGAGCATACTGAGGCCAGTCCCAGTGGGACAAGAGAGTAAACGGGTTTAACTGCTCAGAAGAGACATATGAGCTGAACCCAGAAGCCGATAGGCGGAATGGGCCGGCAGCCCGGAAGAGGCGTACATAGGCCGAGCCCGATGGGACAAAGTATGACACCGTCAGAATGCCAGTGGGACTAGGTGTCATAGAACGACATGTAAGGCGTAGCCATGGCATCAATATGATTTTTTTTTCGAGATGGGGTGGAGTCATTGACTTAGAGCCACCCATAGAATAGACAGAGAGAGGATTCTTTTTTTTTTTCACATTACCAACCTCACCGCCCTTTCGGGTTTTCGCCGAGGCTGGCCCTCTTTAGCTTTTTCCGGTGCGCCCTTTCGGGTTTTCACACCGAGGGGTTGCCCATTTTTGCCCGAGGTGCCCTTTCGGGTTTTCACCTCGACCGGGTCTGTGGCCTTTTTACCCTCAGCCAACCGTTGAAGGCTGACTGAGTCCGCCGGGGTATCAGTATTTTTAACCCTTTTTTTTTTTTTTTTGAACCTTCACTGAGGGGAGGTATTGTCCTGTGAGGACTGCTGCAGAAACTCTTGCAGTGGCGCATGGTAGAGCTTCATATGCTTGCCGTTGAGAGGAGGGAAGGGATTGTCTCCCTTGTGGTCAAGGACCGTATAGGCCCCTCCTTCGTAGACCTTCTAGATGACGTAAGGCCCACGCCAATTGGGCTGGAGTTTACCGCTGGATCTTCCCGCGAGAACCTCCTTTTCTTTGACCATGACAAGGTCACCTTTCTTGAACGCCCGTTGCTTGACTAGCTTATCATAGGCACGTGTCATGCGGGCTTGATACACTTGTAAGTGTTTATAGGCTTTGAGTCTTTGACCTTCCAAGTTGGACAATTCCTCGAGCCTTCTTTCAATTTCAGATTGGTCTTGACCTGGCAATCTGGCGTGCACAGCAACACGGTAAGATGCTAGCTCGATCTCCACAGGGATCACTGCTTCAGCTCCGTAGACCAGGAAGAAAGGGAACATCTCGTAGGGGTTTTGTAAATAGTCCGGTAGGCCCATAGGGCTTCGTGGACCTTCTCGCCCCAATCCCGCTTGCGGCCACCTACTATCTTGGATAGCAGCTTGCAGAGGGTTTTGTTGAAGGCCTCGGCTAACCCATTGGCCTGGGGATTGTAGATCGACGACGCTCTCCAATCAATATGGAACTTGGCCGCCAGAGCATAAACAGTCTTGTTCTTGAATGGCGTGCCATTGTCGGATATAATCCGACTGGGGGTGCCGAATCTGTATATGATATAGTGCCGCACAAAACGAGCAACTATCTCCCCTGTAACTTCCCGTAGTGGAACGGCTTCCGCCCATCTGGAGAAGTAATCGGTGGCAGCGAGTATGAACTTGTGCCCCTGGGACGATGGTGGGAATGGTCCCACAATATCCATACCCCACTCTGCAAACGGCCAAGTAGGCGCTGTTGGATGGAGCGGGTTAGGTGGCCGTCGAGGGACTGGGCCGAATGCTTGGCATTGGTGACATGTACGAGCGAATTGATTGCAATCTTCGTACATGGTGGGCCAGTAAAACCCTTTGAGCTTGATGCTATTCTTCATCTTGGCTTCTGTCTGGTGAGCTCCGCACAATCCGGAATGAACCTCGTGCATGACGGTCTTCGCTTCCTTGGACGAAAGGCACCGCAGGAGGACTGATCGGTCTTTTCCATGGACAAGCCTAAAGAGCAGACCGTCAATCAGCTGGTAGGATGTCGCCCTGCGTAGCAGTTGCACCCTCTGAGCCCGATCAGGAGGGAGCCAGCCGTTCTTTATTTTTATAATTGGCTCGCGCCAATCTTCTTCTTCAGGAGCATTGTCCTCTTGAATGTTGTCGACCTCATACACAGTGAGGCCGGATTCTTCGTCGAGCACACTTGGCATGACCCTCCGGTGTCTGACTGTAATATTCAATTCTCCCTCAGGCGGGAGTTTCAGGGCTGCTGCCAACTTTGCAAGAGCATCAGCCTGAGAGTTGCTGCCTCTGGGGACATGACCTATTTCAAATAGATAAATTTTTTTCTTGAGCCTCATGACGGCTGCATGGTAGGGGACGAGCTCCTTTTTATGGACATCATAGACGCCCAGTACTTGTCGGATGACGAGCTGAGAATCCCCGTACACTTTGATGCACTTGATATCTATCTCCAGTGCCAGTTGAAGCCCAATAATTAGTGCTTCATACTCTGCCTCATTATTAGTCAGCGACTTCATGAGAGCGCAAGAGTTGTGGAGGATGCCGCCTTGTGGAGATACAAAGACTACCCCCGCGCCTGAGACATAGTCTGTAAGGCCACCGGCCCTTTTGATTGTCCGAGAGGCACCATCAAAATATAACTCCCAATGTGGGAGGTCGAGGGTGAGGACACCCGACTCCATCTGTGGTGGGACTTTTTCAGAAGACTCCCCGATTTCTTGAGAAGGCACTAACACCTCTTCGTCGGGCAACTCGAAGTTGAGTGGCGAATCTTCTGGCACGGGGTGCGCTGCTAAGAACTCCGCTATTCCTTGTCCTTTGATCGCCTTGCGTGGGACGAAGGTGATGTCGAACTCCATGAGGATAAGCGCCCATTTGCCGAGTCTACCAGAGAGGACAGGCTGGCATAACAGAAATTTGAGTGGGTTGCATTTTGAAATGAGCTCCACCCGATGGGCTAGGAGATAGTGCCTCAGCTTCTTGACAGCAAACACTAGAGCTAGGCACATCTTTTCCATGGGAGCGTACCGATGCTCAGGCCTGATCAGTTTTCGGCTGAGGTAGTACAGTGGCTGCTCCTTGCCCTCTTCATTGATCTGGGCTAGGAGAGCTCCCAAAGAGGCATCCATGGCAGCAATATACAAGATAAGGGGTTTCCCTCTGACGGGTGCCCCTAAGACTGGAGGAGTCAGCAGATACTCCTTGATTTGCTCGAAGGCCTTCTGACAGTCTTTGTCCCATATGAAGGGTGCTCCTTTCTTCATCAATTTGCCGAAAGGTAGGCATCTTCCTGAGAGGTTGGAAATAAACCGCCTAATATAGGCGAGCCTTCCCTGAAGAGATCTGAGCTCTGTCAAGTTCTTGGGCGGAGGTAGTCCCCTTATGGCCTTGATTTTGTCGGGGTCGATTTCTATGCCTCGATACCTGACAATGAAGCCAAGGAACTTGCCACTGGAGACGCCGAAGGCGCACTTCATCGGGTTCATCTTGAGCTGGAATTGTCGGAGCCTTTCAAAGACTCGACGCAGGTCAGCTAAGTGATCCTCCCGTTTCTTTGTCTTGACGACCAGATCATCAACATAGCATTCGACAAGGTCATGTAGCATCTCGTCGAAGATCTTGGTCATTGCCCTTTGATAGGTTGCGCCGGCATTCTTCAGACCGAACGGCATCCTTTTGTAGTTGAAGATCCCCTTAGGAGACCGGAAAGCCGTATGGTCTTTGTCTTTGACGGCCATGCGGATTTGATTATAGCCCGACGACCAGTCCATGTGTAACGACCCGAGAATCCGATTACCGGGAAGACCCGATAACCCGAGACTCGTACCGTCACCCACGAGCCCGAAGACTCGGAAGGGTTAAAAGGATGGTGTGGAAACTACACAAGTATCACAAATAATTGCAGAAATTAAACAGTTATAATATTAAGCAGGAAATAAATTAACGTTTTACATGGTCCACAATATAAAATAACGACAACAGCAGGAACAGTCCACGACTAGTACAGTGATAAGAAGGAAAAGTACAGCTACACGGGGCATACCCCGGCTCTGACCTCTGGCACTACCTCTGGGCACCCGCACCACGCTGCGCTCCTGACGCGCTCCCCGAAGGTGGCGTCTCACCTGAAACACGGTGAAAACACGCAGGGAATGAGTCTCGGAACAAGACTCAGTAGGGATCACTCGAACCCTACCTCGTAAAACGAGAAACCACTACTCTAGCGGTAGGAAAGTACCTCGGGAAGGAAAGCCCTGCACTCTACAGAACTAGACCCTACGGCACGCAAATCGACACACGTGCCACTGTACGAGAAGACCGAAACCAACGGTCGAACCGTAAAACCCGAAGGTCGGAAACACACGAATGACAGTCTGCCACTCCGTACTCGACAGGAGTACCACCCACTAGAAGCACAGCCGGTAGCGTCCCCTGACGTCTTACACCGCACCGCAGGTGAACCGCCTGACGTGGTAGGTCCTACCCGAGGCGCAAACACCGTACAAGTAACTCACAACAAGTGACTAGCTGGGGTCACGCCCGTCGACGTGCGTCCACAGTCCCCAACCACGTGTGCACACACAGACCACGCGTCTTAGGTCTGGCCCTCTGACCGGTTTTCCCCTGACACTGGACTCTGATGTGACGAGGGGCCCGACGGTAACCAGTCTAAAACCGTCCTCAGGGTAAGCCCGTACACCACTCCCTGGTGCAACTAGCACACGCGTACTAGCAGGCTACGACTAGTGGAGGGTCACAAAGGAGTAGACTCTCAAGTCAACGGAAAACGACGTCCGAACCTGACGAAGTACGGGGGCTGTCCCACGTACCATCACCGTCGTACGGTGACCACGGTCGGGAAAGAAACGGACTCACCGCCCACGGCCAAACGCATGACCAAGGCAAACGGAACCTCCGGATACCAAAAACACGGTCACGGAACTCCACGGGGTGCCCGGGACGCACACACGGCCCAAGGGGAACACCCAACAACAGCCAGATCACGCTAGGGATACCTAGCGCGACACGGGACATCGCGCTAGGGCCTCCTAGCGCGACAAGGAATGTCGCGCTAGGGACGGCTAGCGCGACAAGGCATGTCGCGCTAGGGATGCCTAGCGCGACAAGGCTGATCGCGATAGGACCCCGTAGCGCGACAGGAATCGCCTCCTGTTCATCTTCTCCGATGAACGCGCTCGGTCGGGGCAGCGCGACCTCCAAGAACGCGCTACTGGAGTATAGCGCGTTCTCAGTCCGCGGCCGAAAACGGTAGAAACGCCCAAAAATTCTAACCACGCCCCCATGCCTCCATAGGAGGGGGAATTCAAGGGGAAGACCCCTGGGGACCCCTAGCATGATTCTAGGCCATCAAAACATGAAATCATGCATCAAATCTATAGATCGGGCGAGCTCTCCCCAAATCATGGAAAAACCCAAAAACGCTCAAACGATCCCCTCTCGGCCTCCCCGCGGCCTATAAATCGCGGAAAAGATCGGCATGAGGTTAAGGAACGTCACCCTACTTCAACGGAGCAAATGCTCCGCCGAATCAATCACGAATCACGAAGAACGCTTTAAACTTCACGAACTCCCCACGCTTCCCACGCACGCCGCACGCCCACGAGCTCGCCTCGCCGCCACCCACACGTCCGCGCCGTCGCCCCGCCGCCGTCCGTAGCCGGAGAGGGGTTCGCCGCGTCCGAATGGGAGAGAGGGAGAGAGGAGGGTGTCACGGTGGGAAGAAACGGAGGAAGAAGAAGAAGAAGAAAGAGAAAGGAGAAAAGAAAAAGAAAAAGGAATTAGGGCTTTATAGAAAATCCGAATTTTCGAAAAAATACCGAAAAATAGAAAAATACATTTCCGGAATCCTCGAAACGCACCGATCGCAACGGTACCACTCGTGCCCGGGTGAACCGCCCGGTTCGCCTGCAGCGAGCTTCCGAAGAAAAAGCCGAAACACACACCGGGAATCGGAAAACACACGCGGAAAAGCCGTGGAACGCCTCCGGGCCTCCGAAACGACTCCGGATCGCGCCGATCCGAACACGAAAGATGTCCGAAACGAAATTTCGGACACAACAGAGCTGGACGCTCCGAAAATCAGATCCGGGACCCACGAAGAAGGATCCGAAAGGTCCGGGATATTACACCATGAAAGACAAGGCTTCGTGACCAGTGGTCATATCAACCATTGTCTCAGTGATTGGGACAGGGAAGTCGTCCTTTGGGCATGCCTTATTCAAATCCCTGAAGTCGATGCAGACTCGGACTTGGCCGTTCTTCTTCTTGATAGGGACTATGTTAGCGAGCCACACAGGGTACATGCAAGGCTCTATGAAGTCCACATTGAGCATTTTGTCAATCTCAACATTGACCTTCAGCTCCAGCTCGTGGCGCATACGCCTTTGGGCTTGCTTGACTGGCTTGACTGTTGAAAGTATTGCCAGCTCATGTTCAGCCACAGAAGGGTCGAGCCCGGGCATTTCTTTATAAGTCCAGGCGAAATAATCCTTGAACTCTTCTAAAAGCTGTCGATACGACTGCCTTTCTTCCTCACTGAGGAGAGCACTTATGAAGGTGGGACGATAGTCACTTTTGCTTCCAAGATTGATTTCGATCAACTCGTCCACAGTTGCTTGACCACCGTCTTCAAGCTCCGGTGGAGCTGGTTGGAGGTCGACGAAGTCTCCCTCGTCATCAATGTTGGCTTCATAGACATCAAATTCTTCGAAGCACTTTTGCTCGTGGCTTGAAGCCGAAAAGCTCGCTTTGTTTTGCGGGTGGTTAGCAGGCTGAGCTGCTCCTTCCTCTGAGGGGTGACCATTGTCAGCTCCTGATGAAGGTGATGGTGTCGTAGACACATCGGCGGACTCCCTTGCAGAGTCATCTATGTTGGGCTCAACTTCAACTTGCCCGTTAGGGAGAGGTAGCAGTCCTATGGTGTTGACTGCAAAGTGGATCTCGAAGTCCTTTTCCTGGTCATAGCCAAGGCCCCTTGTATCTTTGCGGGAGAAGGGAGGTTGCTCGCGGACTTGCGGAGGGTTCCATAGCTGGTGGAAGTATGCCGCTCGAGCAGAGTCCAGAGTTTGCGGGATGTGCTGCTTTTTACACATCTCCTTGATATACTCTGGCATATCGTCCATCTCCTGGACTGGCTCTGGCACCACATCGGCGGGAGTATCCCAGCCGAAGTCATCTTTAGGAGGACACGGTGGGACTAAATCACCTTTGTAAAAGATGATCGGTTTGACCTCCTTACCCTTGTTGCGTCTCCTTCTCCGTTGATAGGAGACTGTAAAGGTCTTCAACTGCTCTACCTCCTGTTCTTCCCATTGGGACACGAGTTGAAGGCACTTAGGCGGTAAGGAGATACTCCCATCAATGACCCGGCTGATAAGGTTGGCTTCAAAGTCCATACTCCGCCTTTCTGGTTGGGTCGGCTTGGAGGCGGCACTGAGGCTCAGCCTGTGCAGCTTTACCATGTCTTGGTTGACAGTGAAGAGCTGCCCTTCTTCAACTTCAGGGTCCACCTTTTGCTTCCCTTTACCTTTTAAAGGCTCGGGGATTGTTAAGGTGGGCTTCCCAAAATATAGTGAAGCATCGGCCAGATGGCACTCATTGGGATGGAACGGGGCTTGATCTGCGAAGACCGTATGTTGCTCCCCTTCCTTAGCATATTTAATGCACTGATGCAACGTTGAAGGAACGACCCAATTCTCATGAAGCCAAGGTCTTCCAAGCAGCATCTTGTAAGATGTGTCGGAGTTGATGATATAGAATGTCGCTTGGGTGACGAAATCGCCCAAAACTGGTTTGACAACAACCCGACCAAACGCCTCCTCGGAACCCTGATTGAATCCCGAGATCTTGACATAAGTCACCTTTTGCAAATAAGGTGCCAAGTATAGAGACTTGAAAGTCTTCAGAGGCATGATGTTGACAGCTGCTCCGGCATCTACCAGGATGCGATTCACATCATGTCCATTAATCGTCCCTTTCATGTATAAGGGGCGATTATGACACGGAGAGGACATCAACATGTCTTTGTCCGTGAAGGTGATGTTTGCTGTGAGTGCTTCATATGCTTGAGCTTGCAACTCTGCAACATGGGCTTCATACGCCTCTGGATCTTGAAGTATCTTGACAAGAGCCTCTCTGAGGTCTTTGCTCCAGGCAATGGCTTCCCAAATAGTGACATTTGTTGGGAACCGCTTCATATGATGAATAATTTTGCGGTCTGCCCTGGCACGGGTCTTGTCAAATGGCGGAATGATTTCCGCCAAGGTCTTCGGCACCTGGCGAGACTTCTCCCGTTTAGGAGGGCGCTCCTCCGTATTCTGGCCTTCCGCATCTTCCTGGAATAGCGGAGCCAAAGACTCTTCTGGAGGTGGCAAAGGTTCTTCAGGCTGGTCTTCATTAGAAGGACCTGCTGGACTTACGGGCTCGACCCTGTTGGAGGGGCCGGCTTGCTCTGACGCCTCCTCGTGCTTTGGCGACTTGGCTGGCTCCTCTTCTTCATCGGAGGAGGTGATTGTGAAAGGGACACCACCCGGCTTAGCCGTTGAAGTGGGGCCTGAACCCTCTGAGGGGCTGAGGATGAAAGGGATTCCCCGAACTTGAGTTTCTGGGACAGGACCCGGCTTCTCCCCTCTGAATATTATGACCCGGTCAAGAGTCGGGAGACCTTCACGTCCACGTCCTCGGCCACGACCTCGGCCACGTCCCCGGCCATTTCTCGCCGAGCGGCGCCGATATGTCGCCATAGGCGCCTGGCCTCCAGCGCTATCAGCCGTGGGACAATAAATATTGTCGGGTGGCGGAATCGCCACCATGTTGCAAGAGAGCTCTTGCAGCATTTCCTCGAGCATCTCTACAGTGAGCTCCTCATCTTTGTAGAATAAGGAGAGCTCCTCCGGGATTGGGAAGTCTTCACCTTCTTCAAGACGGTGAACCATTTCTCGGAGCCATTGTAGAAGACGAGCTTTGCGCCCAAGCTTGTCCCAGGGAATATATTCGTCTAGCGTGACGACCCTGGTGGGATGAGGGGGAGTGTACTCCTCCTGCTCATCTATGAGCTTTTGAAGTCTTTGTAGAGGAGTTAGCTCCTTAGGAGCCTCCATAGCAGCGGCTTGCTCGGCTTGCTTCTTCAACCTCCTCTTCAAGTTCTTCCTGCGATTCTTCTCCTGCTTCTTTTGGCGTGTTGCCTCTTGAGAAGAGAGAGGAGTTTGCTTCGGCAGTGGGACTCGTTTGCCCCCAGAATTTTGCTTCTTGCTCTGGGCTGGCTCCTTAGGAACCTTAGTGCCACGACTTTTTCTGGGGGCAATCTTGGTCCAATTGACCTCCTCCGGCTGAGCTTGGAAGGTGGCATTGATTGCCTGAGCAATTATTTCAGGAGGCAACTCCTGGAACTCTGCCAGTCCACAGTAGGGCCTCTGGGAGCTTTGTAGTTCCACCGACTTTGTTTGGTCTGGTGGGTTGGCTTGCTTGAGCTGCTGAGGCCTTTCTACAATTGGCGGCCTTGCTGAGCTGACAGAGGCCTTAGCCGGGATCTTTGCGGGCTCAAGGGGTTGAGTCCTTTCCCCGACTAATGGCCTTGCTGACTTGGCTGGAGCTTTGGCTGAAGGCTCTGACGTCTTGGCTTTGCCTTTGTTGTCTGGCCGAGAGTTCTCTCTTAGGACGATGCCGGGCTGATTCGACCTGGGACGGACCTTGGAACTCTCTCCCGCAACTTGGCTTCTTGGGTTCTGGACCTTAGGCCCTTTATAGGTGGCCGTGGCCTTGCCTTTAGTGAGTAATGGGAATTCATCATTTTCCGTAGGCTCACTTGGCCGGACTAATCGGGAGAAAGCTTCAGTTTCTCGCCGGGCCTGCTGGAGTGTCTCCCTGGCGGCCTCTGCAAGGCGTAACCTTGTCATGGAATTCCCCTGATGATCGACAACCCCTCTCTGGATGAGGGCTTCAATGAAGTCTTGAACCTCTGGGCATTGCCGAGTGGGGTGAGACACCCTTGCATGATACTTGCAATAACGGGGGTGACTCTTGGCCGTCTCATTGTAATAAGACGGCGGGTCATGTGTCAACACCCAACCCTCCTCCAGAAGCTTGTCAAAAATCTTCTCAGTGTCCTCCTTGGGGAAAGAACACTGGTGAGAGGGTCGCCACCCTGGATACCAGAGTGTGGACTTGGGGGATTGGGAACTGGCTCCCTGGGAACTAACTCCCTCCTCCTGCGGCTCGGGGAACTGGAAGGCTGCTGCAGCGTGAATGACGTTGACGGAGCAGTGAAGACTCCTTCGTGCATGCGGCTGCGGTGGGTCGACTAGAAATTCGCCCATATCCACCTTCCCCCGCCTGATTAAGTCTTCGGCGAGGTCCTTGAATGGCTCACAGTTGTGGATAACATGGCCAACAACTTCATGATATGGGCAATAGCCCTGATGAAAAGCAGCACCTGGCGTCTGCTCCACGGGTGACGGGGTAATCAACCCCGCCTGCTTTAGCTATCTCCTTCGCCCTCTAACTCGAACATGGCCGCTCTGATACCACTTTTGTTGGAGCAAATCTGTAGATAGCACAATGAGATGGGAAACTCTACTTTTTCTGCTACAAATCAAAGTGCTAAAAATACAAGAACAAAGGTTAAGAGAGAAGATATGAGCAAGGAGAACGCGTACAAGAGAATTGGGAAGAACAGAAAAAAATGATTGCACTTAACAAAATACAAAGACTAAGACCTTTTTATTTGCTCTTACAAACCAGTTCGTTGGCTACCATCTATCCATACTCTATACCACTAAAAACATGGATGCAGTTCTTAAAAACGTGGGATAGACTCGTTTCTATACATGGACCATTTCTGCACTACGTGGAATACAATGAGAATAATGTTATGGCTCGGTAAACATAAAAGAGAAAAAAATAAATATCTAAAACTATACTCCGAGTTTTTAGCATCACTCCTCAACAGAGGAGTGCTACCTTTCGGGGCATCTAGGTCGGGAGGGCGAGACGAGCAGTGAGGTTGAAGGTTATGTGGAGCCGACAACATACGAAGAGCCGATGAGGGATGAGAAGTTGGCGGTGGAGTGGAACCTCGAAAGGGTTCCGCTTTATGGTTTGTGGATGTGTGATATGCTTGGTGCTAGCGTTCATAATGTAGATGTGATGGAATGGGCGAGGGTATCTGTTGGACACGGAAAAAATCTAAGAAATACTCTTATCGTAGATAAAAGGTAGATTTTCGTTCTTTTTGAAAAGCAACACTCCTCTGCGTAGAGAGGGTTCCGTGGGTGCGCATAGTATCAGACGATTTGGGTTCGAGTGCTGGACCTTTCCCCACTGACCGGAGTCAGTGTTGATTTACATCGGCCTAACGTCCGAACACCTTTGTTTAACTGTCAAAGAGGTCCCAAAAGACTTCTACAGAGGTTCTGATGTGGAGGGCAAGCTCACTCGAGAGACTCTCCATGACCACTCATTTTACCACCAACACATAGAAACAACTAGATTAGGGCTAGGTCTGAGCAAAACCCTAAGATTTAGGCATAGAGGCGCAAATATGCGGAAGCCATAGGCATTTTTAAAGCAAGGGAAGTTTTCTAGACCCCGGGGGGTATTTTGGTAATTTTCCAGGCCAGGGACATTTATGAAATTTTCTGGGCTGGAATGGAAGTGAAATTGGATCTCTAACTCCCCAAGGCGCTGAGGCTCTTTCTGGAGGGTTTCAAGGGCTCTGAGGCCATGTTTAGGTTACAGGGGTATTTTGGTAATTTTACCAGACCCTAGACCTAGGTTTGGTATAATACCCGAGTGCTGGACTGAGCTGACAACACTTCAGGACTGAAGGAATGACAAGGGGCTTCATGGAAGGCACACATTTGTCAATTCGGCCGAAGGAGGGGTATATACACAATTTTCCAAAGTCGGGGGGTTTTCTTATAATTTTCCCACCCGAGGTTACATATAAAATATGCTGAATGCTTTTATAATTCCATATGAGTACAAGGGTTGTCGGCGAGTTGTCGACTGTACAAACGTCCGCCTTGGAGCGGGAGATAGGGACGTAGTCCCAATTACAAAAGATTGCAGGGTATAACTGCAAATTACAGGACTTCGGTCTTTTACAATCCCGGGAAGGATATTTTTGTAATTTCGCCATTATAGGGGGCAGAAATACAAGACTTAGTCGTCCCGAGACGTAAAGACTTACAAACATGGCCTGCTGAGGGGCATAATTTACAAACAAAGCCCGCTGAGGGGCATAAACGTAAATATACCTCGTAGGGGCATAAATACAAGACCCGGGGACTTACCCCACACGGGCCAAGACAAACGAACAAATGCTTCAAGTGTCTTCCGTAGGTTGTCACTTGTGTCTTCTCTCCTTCTCCTTGTGTTGCCAGAAACAACAACACGGCCCACTGAGGGGCAAAATTACAAATATACCCTCATAGGGGCACCTACACAAAACCCGGGGACTTACCCCTCGCGGGCCAAGACAAACGAACAAAACGCTCCGGGTGTCTTCCGTAGGTTGTTGAGTGTAGTAGAGCTTCCCCCCCCCCTTCTGGACCTCCAGGGGTCTATTTATAGAAGTGGGGAACCTCCCCGGGAGTGTTCGACCCCGTACGGATCCAACGGGATGAAAATGACCCCGGGGAGGTCATATTTTGATTTGCGTGCGCGGGAGAGGAACCTCCCCGGGGTGGAGAGTCCCCGGGACGGTCTAGGACCGTCCCGGGGTCGCGGACGCCCGGGGGAAACCCGCCCGGGGTCGCAGCTCTCCGGGGGGGACCTCCCCGGGGTCGCGACCCCCCCGGGGACCTGCCCGGGGTCGCGGACCCCCGGGGGGACCTCCCCGGGGTCGCGCGCTCCCGGGGGGAACCTCCCCGGGGTCGCGGCCCCCGGGGGGGACCTGCCCAGGGTCGCGACCCCCCGGGGGGACCTCCCCGGGGTCGCGACCCCCCGGGCAGGACCTGCCCGGGGTCGCGGACCCCGGGTGGGTCCCTCCCGGGGTCGGGCGACCCCGGACGGGTCCGCCCGCCCAAGGGCGGCCCCGTGCGGGTTTGCCCACCTCCGGGCGGACCCGTCCGGGTGAGGGCGACCACGTACGGGTCCCTCCGACCCCGGACGGGTTCCTCCGACCCCGTACGGGTCTTCCATCTCCAAGTTAACCCATTTCTGCTTCAACTAAATAAAAGCGGAGGTATTTTTGCAAAGCAAAATTTGCTGCCCACAGTATCAAAAGAACTGGAGGAGTTGGCAGAGGTGCTTGATGATATGTGCATGAGGAGTATGCTTGCTGCTGGTCTTCACAACGTAGATGTGATGGAAGGGGCGGAGGTAGAAGTAGAACAAGAGGAGGAGGAAGAGGAGGAAGCTGCCAACATAGACCACTACGTGACACGATGGTGAAGTGGAAGAAGCGACAGCAGAAGAGGACGTGGAAGAAGCAACAACAATAGCAGAAGTGGAAGTGGAAGAAGGGTTCTTTCCCTACGTCTGTGTCTTTGTGTGATAAGACACAAGAAGAAGAAGAAGAAGAGATGGAACGGGAATAGCATCAGATGAAGAAGATGAAGCAGGAGAAGATCCCGCTCAATGGCAACGAGCGAGAAGAAGTAAGAGAAGATCACATGGAGCCAGGAGATGCGGTTCAGGAACATGTCGTGTAAGGAGAGAGGGTGACAAATGGGACGGACCTGGAAGAGGAGGAGGTTGTAGGTGGAGAGGTGGTGACAGGGGACACGGAGCAGGAAGAGGTGGAAGGAGATGAGGTTGAACAGGAAGTGCCAGGCGAGGATTTTGGTTTCTGCATGGTGGGGGTTTGTGGGGGACTACGTGGATGAGGAGGATTGGTGTGTGTTGCAGATGAGTGGAGATCTGGAGATGTGAGTAATTGGGTGCTGCTCAATATTAAAAAAAATCTGATCTTGAAATAGAATACACTGTTTTATGACAAGAGATTGCTGCATGACTCCTCCCTCCATCCCCCCAAGGGCCCCAACCCAACATATGTACATATTTTCGTAACTATCAAGTTCCTTCAATGAAAAACGCGGCATCTCTGTGTATTGCTGCATATTCCCTTCCTCCATGCCACCAACATATGTACACGTTTTAGCGTTTGTCATAAATCATAGAGATTGACCATCTCATTGTCCTCTGTGTGTGTGTCCCCAACATATGTACATGTTTTGGAAATTGTCATAGATCAGAGATTGACCATCTAATTGCTTGAGCAATTAGATGTCAGTCTAATGAACTCTCTCTTTCCTTCTTCTTGCTTGAGCTGATGTACGTATTGCTTAAAGGAAGACCAAACAGGTTAGTTGTATCCAACTGTGGAATTTTTTTTCCAAGACTAAAGGAGAAGCACACAACTGAAATACAATTCAAAGGTCTCTTGTCCATCTATTACCATCTCCTATTAATTGGTTTCCTAGTAAAATTTTTCTTGTTAGGTGATCTAATTGACTAGTATTTATATGTCCTCTAAATGAGAAGAGTTTAATTCTCAATAATTGTAATTTTCTATTTAAATTAGGAGTTATTTTTTGCACACTCCAAGATCTTCGACTTCAATCTTAATTGCATCTTTAATAGCTAGTATCACTTCTTGCATTGTTGGCCTGAGAATTCCACGACGCTCAACACTTTGGATTGCCATCTTAGCGAGTCTCCAAATAGATTCAACTTGAAGACCACCCTTTAGGAAAGTGAGGAGGGAGAAATTCGCCAGGCCCACTACGACCCATTATTGACCGACCCACAGTTCAAGACGCCGCCTACCAAGGCCCACCAAGGCCCACTCAAGACTAGCCTAGTATCTAGGCTCGTGCTCCACGCACGTTTGTCCCCCACATTCCTTGCGACACTTAATCAAGTAGCCATTACCAAAATAATAGCGAGAGTTGTTTCAAGGAACTAACATGCATCGAGTCATCACCCACGTCTCCACGTTACCCGCCAACAACTCCACTCCTATAGCTCTCAGAGAGCGGGCGAACGGGTAACCGACGACTCCACGATTTGGCAACCCATTACTCCACTACAACGCATCTACTAAGTCATGAAGCAATTGAAACATTCAGGCTCAAGAGAAATCCTATAAGTAAGACCCTAGATAGACAACCGGGGGAAGGTACGCAACCTGCTCACAGAGACCACCAAAACTATTTCTTACACTCCAGAATCTCCATTCTCTTCCTACGAGTACTTCTCTCCACGCTCTGAGCACTCTCTTCCTTTACTCGAGCACTTTTCTGACTTAAGCATCAGAGGGTTGTCTCTTGGGATCTCTCTCAGGGCTCATTCTGATGTGTTTTTTATTGGTTATAGGTTTCCTTGGGGCGGCCTACCTCTCTCCCATCGACGAAATCATAAAAATGTGATACGAGATTCGAGAAATCAGATTTATGTCTCTACACTTTTTGGAGACAATACCTCTTGGCGGCACCAATATTCATCTCGCATCTACATAATGACGCCGTCTATGGGAACTCATGGCCCAATAAGCAAAAGCCCATCTTTGCTAGGGGACTAATGTGGAGGCTTTAAAAAGAGGACCATAAGATCCCAACTACAAAGATGGACATATGCTTATAAGTAAGGCTCAAGTCTTTTCATTTTAGGGCCCTTTTACCATTAAAAATGACAAAACTCTAGCCGCTCCCGGATGTAACATGGATAATATCTCAAAAAATAAACCCAAATTTGTATGTATACATGGAGAATCTATGATGCTTATTAATATCCCCTTTATGAACAAAGGACCGTGCTAACAAAATAATGCACTCGTTGTTATAAACATCGTTTGTTAATTATTCAACACCTCATGGAATCACTGTGAGAACATCTAGGCTATGATACTCTAGAACCTCAATATCATGGTATATGTTAAGCATAGCTCTAGTTTATACAAGGACATGTGACAGTCAAGATAAATAAATGTACTTGAATAAAGTAAGGTCCCTTTTTCTTACTCTTCGAAGAAATCCGCATTATGGATACCATTTATTAAAATTTAGAACAACTTTATGTATAGTTCTTTATCAACTTTCTAAGATAAAAATAAAAAGAATGTTTATTCTAAATTTTATATGTTTTATCAATGGTCAATGGTTTGGACAAGTGACACTCCCATTTATATATGCCTAATTAGGTGGCACAAATGGGGTGTTAGTTTTTTGAACATGAGGTGTGTCTTGGTGGTTCACCATCCCTCTCCACAATGGAGAGGTTGTGGGTTCGATTATGTCCCTCAACGTGCAGAGCAGGATCATCCACCTCTAGGTTATTTGCAAACATCAATCTATTAGTTAGCGGGATCTCACATCCCGGTTTATGAAAAATTGCGGAGTGCCAATTTCAAACCCTGGTTCCCTCCTTTTCTCCCCATATCTCCCCTCAGTCTAAGACCACCAGGCCATGAACAAAAAATAAAACATACAAATAATGCAACAATCTCTATATTTTTAGTGATATGTATATAAATAAATATAAATATAGTGATGACGGATCTATATTTTTTATTCTAAAATGATTTATATGCAAAAAATTCTTCTATTTAATATTATGCCCGACTCTTCATTAGTATTTTATAATACATAAGTTTAATGTTTTGTGTTCAAAGCTAGTGTTTGGTTCAGCCTAGGCAATGGAGAGAGGGGTTCGTTCAGGTAGGACGGGGTGTGGAGATTTCACACTTGCGGAGGCCTTTTTATTGTGATATGCTATTGCAGGTGCATCGGGGGATTCTATGGCTCACTCTTTTGATGCGCAGTTGGCAGATGGCATCTGGCCATCTACTTTTAGGAGGAACCTCATTCTTGGGGAGATACTGTCACGTCCCGAGCGCGGAAGCTTACCCGTGACGCGACAGTCCTTTATATAGAACCAAAACGATCTAGCTAGTTAGGGGAGATCTTCCTTAGACAAATTATAGAGTGCGCAATTTACTAAGACTTAACTTAGAATTTTACAATAGTTTTAACCACTGATGTATTTCAACAACTCAATTTGCCAAATACACCTACTTTATTGATTTTGAAGGAAAATACGACATGTTGCAATTCATACCACTAGGCTCCAAGCCCTAACTCTAATCAATTGGTACAGCTGACATAATGAATCCACAGGGCTGACTTTTGACAAAAGGAATACAACCGACATAAGTAGGATTACAATAACACAATTAACATACAACTCCAATCCTACACTCATCACTCAGATTCATCCCCTTCCGTGTTCTAGCCGATATCCAAACTACCTGAAAAGGTTAGAAAACAACCAGATGAGCGAATCGCTCAGTAGGAATTATATCTCAAGATTTAACAAGCTTTAAGTGAATTACAAGTTCATTTAATGTAGGTAATCTATGCATGCAGACAGATAGATAACAAGGATTCGTAAGATCGACAAGAGTAGAAAGTGAGAGCATATAGATTTCGCATTTTCAGGCAGCAGTAGTAAGTGATAGCAAATGATATCAAGCAAGTGATAACTGAGGAGTAATAACTGGAATAACAACATGTCAATCAAGTAATAGTAAGCAAAGTAATTTTAAGTGTGTATAGCTGGAATTGGCTATTTATCAATTTCATTCAAGCAAATACTTTTACCCTTCTGCGGGCCTCAAGTCAATCAGTCAAGTAATATCACGTGAATGAGTGGAATGCCTAAAGTCTAGCAAGCAAGTACTCCGGTGCAATGCCAAACACCGTGGTCAATAAACTCCCATGGGCACAAGTACCTTCGGGTGCTCCTCCCAGGACCAGACCGGGCCCCATATGCACAGCATTGGTCATGTTTGTCGACATCCACTCTCATTTATAGCCAATATGAGATTTCCAAGGATTGAACATGTAGGATTTATCAGGTGGATTTTATAGAATAGAATCCAAGGGCGTATTGTTATATAGGGATGAACTAGGAGTAAAACCAACAATGTTTGATACACAGTGAAACTGGTAAGATTGGTGCCTTGTAGGTTACCTGACATGTTCAGAAATGACATCCTCACAACGGGGTGCCCTTCCTGTGAACTATATAGGGTTTAGGAAACCCAATCAGGGATTACATGGCGTCTCTCAGGCTGCCATTTATCGGTGAATGGCGTCCAGAAACCAGGCGCATCATTCGGGGGTTCATGGTCTCGGAAAAACAAAACTCGGGGTCCGTTTAATGAGTTTGTGAGTTTTTTTGGTGTTATCGAAGAAGCAAGGAGAGAGAGAGAGAGAGGCAGGAGACCCCTTCAGATTTCAATTTCATTCACTGTTACTTTATGTTTTTGAGTATTTTAGTTTTGTTTAGTCATTTACATGCTTATATGATTTTCATTTAAATTTATTGTCTTCTTCAAAGTTATTCATATTTAAGTTCTATACATTTTTTCTTTTTATCATTTCCTCTAATTCCTCTTCGTTTTTAAGTTATTGCACGTTTTTCTAAGTTCTGTCCTGGCACGTTACTATTCATCCGAGTTGATATCTTATTTTGTTCCTCCATTTTGAAGCCCTTCCAATCCTCTTTTATTTCTGAGTTCTTTATAAACATTGTTCCTCTCTTGTAGATCTAAATTTTCTTCTTCTACCACTTTCTCTGATTCTTCACCGTTTTAAAGTTATTTTTATTTTCCCATGGTTCTGTCTTTTACAAGTTTTCTGTTCCTCCGCGCTGATAGATGTCAGTGTTTCATGTTTTTCACCATCTTCCTCTCATTTTCTGTCTCTGCACTCTTCGTACAATTTCTTCCTAACTCTCAGATCTTAAACTTTGTCTTCTGTCACTTCTTCTAATTTTGTCTGGTTTTAAAGTTATTTCTTTTCCTAACTCACCCTATTCTCATTATAATTTTTCATATGTTCTTCTATCTATTCCACCCGTTCTATACACTAGTGTTGACACTTGCACACAAGTGTCGACACTAGGTGTTGACACTTGCTGGTGTTGACACAAGTGTCGACACTAGGTGTTTGTAGGTGTCGACATGGAGGTTTAGCTTGTAGTTAGATTAGGCTAACAGATTATTTGACAGATTAACTAATAGATTAGGTAAAACATGATAAAGTTAATCATGTAAACATGTAATTAGATTAGGCTAGCAAATTTATTTAACAGATTAGCACAATATATGGGGTGGGGATGAGGTTAATACTACTAATACTTATTTTACCATAGATTAGTTCTGCTAGATTAGCTGCTGATTAGGTTAAAGCTTGAGAATACCTACTAGCCCATTTACTTAAACATAGTCTATCTAGAATATAGTGTAATCATTTAACGTAAAACATGTCTGTAACACAAGTAATGTGAAGATTTAGCCCATCATACGATTAGATTAGGTGATCTAACTTACTAGCTAATATATTCTAACATATTAGCTAACATTTACTTGATCTATATTCTAACAGATTAGCTAACATTTAACATTTACTTGATCTATGTGAAAGCATGATAGAAATTGTTGTAAACACAGCATAGTTGTCAAGGCGGGCGCCTAGGCGTCGGCTAGGCGCCGCCTAGGCGCTTAGGCGCTCTTGAAAGGGCAAGGCGCTGTAGCGCCTTATTCATACTGGAAAAGGCGACCTAGGCGGTCGCCTAGGCGGGCTAGGCGCCAAGGCGGGCGCCTAGGCGCCAAGGCGGGGCCAACCTTGGCCTGTCCGAACCGGATCCGACCTTGTTATGTACATTTAACTCTTTCTTTTTTATAATTTTCTTGATGTTATTATATTCTTTTGTAATTTTTCTAAACTTTTTACATTTATTTTTGAATCTTTTGCATTTACTTCTAAATTTTTTGTAATTTGTTGATACAACTTAGTTTTCTATAATTGTCACATAATTTAATTACAATAGTTTCTTCATGTAATTTATTTTTTATATTTTTCACATTTTTTATTCTTGATTTATATATTGGAGGATATATATTTTTGATTTTTTAATTAGTGGCCGAAGTGTCGCCTAGGCGACGCCTAAGCGAACGCCTTGTCGCCTAAGCGCTTAGGGACCCCGTGAACGCCTTGGGTCGCCTTGTCGCCTTGACAACTATGAAACACAGTTTATCGTATGGAACATCGCATGGAGATGAGCTAATACTATTTTTTTTCCTAGATTAGCTATCTTAGACTAGCTAATCTTTGGTTAAAAGCCTGAGAACACTTACCTTGTTGGAAGATCTCTAGCAGTAGCAGAACCCTTCTAGGTGACTGTGTAATCCCTGCAGAGCTTTGCCCCAACCTTAGCTAACCTAGAATGGGGGTAGCAAAGGGTATGTTATAGGGTATGGTATGACCGGATAGGGGGGCAAGATCTGGAATAATGGGGCTTTACAGCTTGTACAGGCTGGAGAGATAAGGGATAATGTTTGGACAGCCAATCCATGGCCCAAATCGTAAAGTCTGTCTCCCACATTCATACACGATCCCTCTTCAATGTGCACACTTTCAAAGTCTGTACATCCTCAAAGTCTATACATTGGCTTCCTCAAAGTCTGTACATCCTCAAAGTCTATACATTGGCTTCCTCGAAGTCTATACATTGGCTTCACAAAGTCTGTACATCCTCAAAGTCTATACATTGGCTTCCTCAAAGTCTATACATCCTCAAAGTCTATACAACATTGACTTCACAAAGTCTGTACATCCTCAAAGTCTATACATTGGCTTCCTCAAAGTCTATACATTGGCTTCACAAAGTCTGTACATCAACACAAAGTCTGTACATCGGCTCAACACAAAGTCTGTACATCGGCTCAACACAAAGTCTGTACATCCTCAAAGTCTGTACATTCCTCAAAGTCTATACATTCCTATCTTTACCTACGTTACATCCTCAAAGTCTATACATTCCTATCTTTACCTACGTTGCTGCAACACAAAGTCTGTACATTCCTATCTTTACCTACGTTCACCAGCTCAAAGTCTATACATTGGCTGTTTGCATATAGGTTTCTGCCTTGGTGCAAGTTTTGCTAGCCTATAACGTATAATTATTTGGCACAAAAGGTAAATGGTGGATGCTGGGATTGGAACCCTAGTCACTAGGTTCAAAGGCACATCACTTAACCAACTACACCAGGAAGTCACTTGTTAAGTGAATAATCTTTACATATGATAACTCCGTGTTCCAACTTCTTACATAAGCTTCCTATAGAGTTTATCTAATATATTTTTTTTATTTGGGAAATATTATTAATAATTTTTTTTTCATTTTTTTTATACGGGGTGCTACAGATACACTAGTTGGAACATCTTCGCTTTCCTCCTACACTTCATGCATGATGCTAGTAGAGGAGACAGATGGGTGTGGAGATAGGAGTGGGAGAGACGATTCTCAATTAGATCGCCTTATTCCCTCATCTTAGATGGAGGAGTGTGACACTCCTTAACACCATAGGTTTGGACCCCCAAATAGTCCACTCAAGATCAAGTTATTGATTTAGAGGATTCCCATGGTCATCTGTCCACCTGCGATAGAGTGATTCCTTTCTTGCAGCATATATTCATTTTATGCTGTTTGTGCGGGAATGGAGAGGAGGGTATAGATCATTTGTTTGCAAGATACCCTTTTGTGAATGACATTTGGGCAAGGATTGATCAGATTTTTCATCAGTCGCTTAGTCATTTTTAGGGGGTACACCATCTTTTCCGAGTGACACGTGAGGTGGAACGTAGAGGGAGACTCTATGATTTGGTGGCACGTCCTTCGTGTCACTCTATGGGTCAATGGAGGTGAGATCGGAGGATAAGATTTTTTTATTTTACTTGTGACATGATGATTTTTTGGGCAAAATATTTATATAAAATGGAGGCTCATAACTCGTAAAATCAGAAGTTTGGAGAATACCAAATTTTTTAAATTGATGGACATTTTACTTGTGACTAAATTGATGATTTTTAGTTACTTCATCCAGAACTTTGAAAAACTAAATTTTTTAATAGAATTTTAAAGGAACGGAGAATACCAGAAGTTTGGAGAAAAAGTGTTGTAGTTCCTTTCTATAAAAACAAAGGAGATATTCAAAGTTGTAATAATTATCGTGGAATTAAGCTTATGAGTCATACTATGAAACTTTGGGAAAGAGTAATTGAAAAACGCCTCCGTTGTATGACTACTGTATCGGAAAATCAGTTTGGTTTTATGCCAAATAGATCTACTACAGAAGCTATTTTCTTACTACGGCAGCTAATGGAGAAGTATAGAGAGATGAGAAAAGATTTGTATATAGTTTTTCTTGATTTAGAGAAGGCGTACGATCGAGTACCGAGAGAATTGATTTGGTGGACATTAAGAAAGAAAGGAATCTCTCAAGGATATGTCGATTTGATTAAGGATATGTACGGCGGTGCTATTACCAGTGTTCGAACTATTGCTGGGGAGACTGCTGAATTTTCCGTTTCTATAGGTTTGCATCAAGGTTCTGCACTAAGTCCGTATCTCTTTGCCTTAGTTCTGGATGAAGTAACTAAACAATTGCATGAGGATATCCCTTGGTGTATGCTTTTTGCAGACGATATTGTTTTAATTGATGAGAGTATTGATGCTCTAAATGCTAAGTTAGAGCGTTGGAGACTTGCCTTGGAGTCTAAAGGTTTTAAAATTAGTAGGAGCAAGTCAGAATTTATGCACTGTAATTTTAGTAATGGGAGAGTGGTTCAGGAAGACATGGTTCTAATTGATGGACATAACATTCCGAAGAGTAGTAGCTTTCGATACTTAGGGTCTATCATACAAGAGAATGGGGAGATTTATGATGACGTTACACATAGGATTAAGGCAGGTTGGTTAAGATGGAGAAGTGCATCAGGTGTCCTTTGTGATCGTCGTATGCCTGTGAAACTCAAAGGGAGGTTTTATAGAACGGCTGTGAGACCTGCTATGTTATATGGTACCGAGTGTTGGGCAGTACGAAAGGAACACATCCACAAAATGTGTGTAGCAGAGATGAGGATGTTGAGATGGATGTGTGGCAAGACTAAGAAAGACAAGATTAGGAATGAGCGCATCCGTAAGGACTTAGGGATAGCTCCAATTGATAGTAAAATGAGAGAAAATAGACTCAGGTGGTTTGGACATGTGTTTCGTCGCCCTAACTCAGCGCCGGTTAAAAGATGTGATCAAATCTTAGTGGATGTTAGTAGAAGAGCTCGAGGAAGGCCTAAAATGAGATGGTGCGATGTTATTAGGAAGGACATTAGTTCCTTGAGTTTAAATATGAATATTGCACTTGATAGAAATCTTTGGCGGAACAGGATTCATGTAGTCGACCCCAATAATTGGGACAAGACTCTGATGATGATGATGATGATGATGGAGGCTCATAACTCGTCTATTTTCTTGTCCTTGGGTAGTTAATTGGGATGCACCTTTTCGGTGCAATGGTTTTTGTATTGAGGATTTTTGAGAAATGAGAACTTATACGCGTTCATCCATTTCTTATTTCAATATATTAGTGGTACTTTCAAAAAATGCTTTTACTAATCCACTATTAGTCTATTAAAAAGGCCGCCGTTTAATTAGTTGCAGACCTGATCACGTGGGCGGTTCAACCCGGTTCGGTTCAGTTCTCAGCCGGCCCAACGGCTTTAGCGCAGAGAGAGAGAGAGAGAGAGAGATTCCTATTTAGGGGTGTCTGCTCCGGCCGGCGGCGATTTCTTTCGAAGGGGTCGGAACTTTTGCAGATATCCTTCTCTCGTCTCTCGTCTCCTTCTTCTTGCTATCCTTCTGGCTTCTTCCGATCCTTCTTGTTGTTTGTTGTAGTTCTTCGCAGGCGATCGAACATGAAGACCACCAAAGGGGGTAAGGTAATGAACCCCACGGACGCCTACCGGAAGGAACTCCGCAAGAAGGAGCTCAAAAGGGTAGGCCCCTCTTGCTCCCCTCCGTTTGCCTCTTTTTCGTCTTTCGCCTCCCATTTGATTGTGGGAAGCTGGGCTAATCTCTGGAACATGATTTGTGCGTGCGTTCGGGGTCTTTATGTAGGGTTTGTGCGGGAACGCCCTCTCTTTCATGTTCGATTGTTGTAGAAAGGGGTTTCCTTGCTGCCGGTGGGAGCAGTCTTCTCGTTAGGTCTTTGGATGGCGGGGCTCCGGAAGGGTTTTGAGTTGGTTGACGAATGGATTCTCTGTGCTCTACTCGTATGTTCACTCTCGTGTCGTTTAACGCGAGCAGTCGGTGGGAACTGCATGTCAACATTTGGATCTTGCATGCTTGGAAGGAGCTAAAATCGCAGCAAGTTGGATGATTTTGCCTCAAGTTTCTTGGGTGCTCATGTTTTGGTTGTGTGTGTGTGTGGACCAGCCAGCTCTGACATGGGGCTTCGCTCCCCATTGTCCTGGGTTTTCATCCCGGGTCGATACATGAGATGTCTAACTCTGAGGTGTTCCCGCCAACTCAGGTTCTTCGGGGGTGGCGCGGCCGGGGGGGGGGACGGTGCTATTCTTATGTAATCTGAAATTCTTAAATTTCCAGTGACCATCAAACCCTTATCTGTAGACATTTTGGATGGCAGCCATTTCTCTAGGTTTTGTTCTTTTCTCACTACATGCTTCACTTTCCTCAATTCTTTCTGCTGAATTCAGCTTTGATCTATGGTTGTCAAGGCATGGGTGACCAAGGCGGTGGCCCACCGCCTTATTGCTTAGGCTACAAGGCAAGGTGCCTAGGCGAAGCCTAGTTTATATAACTAAGTACATTGCAAGAGAACTACTACTATATTTTTTTTGGATATAAGTTCTATCTTTAGTTAATAGAAAATTTGATATCCACAGATCTTCAACATATACCTATATTTTATAAAGCAAAATCAGAATAAATGGCAAACAATAACAAATTAATAAGGAGAAAATTAATAAGATTTTGCGAATACCTGTCAATTAATATAAACAATTTAATTTAAAAATTGGTATTCAAATAGTTAATCTCTATATTAAAAGGAAACATAAATATGACACATTTCTGAATAAATTATAAGCACATCAACATAATAATTTCATAATTTTTCACTTGTGAATTATAAAAAAGAGACACAAAAATAGTACGAGCTTCAAAAAGTGCATCATGCAAATATGAATTAATGTCCTTAAGAGGAGGGAAGGGGAACCGACAGGGAGAAGAATCCCAGAGAAAGGGGAAAGGGAAATGAAAATCTTATATTCTCTTTTCAATCTTGACATAATCATTTGCCATTTTTTCAAAATTACCCCTGAACTTTTGCCCAAATACTAAAACAAACCTCAAATCAAGGAGTGGATGTTCTGCCAATGCAGGTTAGACAGGGCCAAGGTGGCCTATGTGCAGCAATGGAGTTAGGTGAGTGCTTTAATGCGCTGCTCGCCTAGGCGCCTGGTCGCCTTGGAGCGCCTTGTTGCCTAGGTGACGCCTAGGCGACGCCTTGAAGACAATGGTCTCCTTCACGAACAAGGTTTTGTTTCCCCATCAAGACTGTGGGCATTGTTGTGGTCCAAGGATGTCGGTCAATCCCGTCATACTTTTTGCTTGCAATTGCCTTAAACTAAAGCAACATTCTTCTCGAATTACATGGCAGATATGCGAACAATCCAAAGAGAAAGAGGTTTGTTAGATGGCAGCTGCATTATGAGCACTATTTGGAAAATTAGGAATGAGGAGGTTTTGAATATTATTGAGATATGAAACAGTGGATTGTGGATAAAATAACAGTTTGAAGGTCGGATTCTTATTTCTAGCTGTGTGATATAAGAGAGAATGTAGGTTGAGTTGAGATGGAACAAACATGGAATGAGGGACTTTAATTAGCTATATAGAGCAAATGTGGAAGGAGTAACATCACAAGTGGAAGGGATAACATCATAAGTGAGACATAATGATGGTCCAAATTTTTAATGAGAGTTAATGTGGTGTGGTGGTATGTACAGTTCATAATTAATTGATAGTTCGTCTCTTCGGAGACATCCGATAAAATTGGAACGATACAATGAAGATTAGGATGGCCCCTGTGCAAGGATGATGTGCACAAATTGAGAAATGGTCCAAATTTTTAATGAGAGTTAATGCGGTGTGGTGGTATGTACAATTCATAATTAATTGATAGCTATTGAGTTCGAATCATAATAGATACATGATATTTGGTGCAGTGGGATAAGGAAGGGAGATTTTCTGTCACCTTAGCATACATCTTAATTTCTGATGGAGGAGAGAAAAAATACATAATTGTGCAGCTTCTCTTATCTCTCTAGACTATTCTAGAGAGAGAAGCTCTGGGATTTTAGGGCCACCATGAGGCGCCCGCCAGAGGCGACTTTCGGGGCGAATTGACTACCTCTCAATAGTGATCGCTCCCAGCGGCCCCTCTATGGAAAGGCTACTTGGAGGGGAACCATGGGAGTGACTGGTGGTGGAAGGGAGAGGTTCGGGGGGGAGGAGGAGGAGATTGCTAGGAGGATGAGCCAACCCCTCAGGGGCAACAACACCGTGTGCTACCGGTGCCACGGAAGGGGCCATACACAACACTATTGTTGGGTGTTGGCGGGGAACATGGCTATGACAAGCTAGGGGGGGAGTCATAAACACTCGTCGTAGGGGGACGCATGCGGAGGCTGTGAGGAGGGTTAGGCCGGAGCTACAGAGCCACGGGGGCGGACAAGACTGTCTTCATATAGGATAGATGTCGTAAATGTTCATCGTTGGCAAGGAAGATTGTATGTGGAGATGCTTGAGGGTCACCCCAGTGGAGGGTACTGTTGATTCCGGAGTGGTCAAGGAGCTCCTAGACAGGCTGCGACTTGATGGCGCCACATGGGAGATCAGGAAGGTGTCCAACAACACGTTCCTGGCGATCGGCTGAAGTGCTAAGGAGGCCGCGACAGTGGAAGGTAGGATTCTCTGACTACAGAGGTGGACTTTCGTGAAGGGAACCTACCCTAACCCACAACAGGCCAAGATGTCGATCTACTTGCATGGGATTCCCTTCATTCTATGCGATGAGGAGGGTATTGCTTTACTAGTGACAGACTTTGCTACGGTGGACATAAGATCCCCTAAGGTTGCCCCCGTCATAGAAATCACGACAGTTGTGGTCATTGTCTGGACAGGCACCCGGTAGATGTGCCATCGGCGATCTCCCTCACCATCGTCGGGGAGGTTTTTGTGGTATAGGTGGTCATTGACTAGAGCTACCAGCAGCGGCGGCTGTGGTTCCTAGGGCAACCTGCCATCCGGCACGAGGAGGAAGAATGCCCTAGAGGGGTACGTAGCCGGCCTATGGCGAGCGATTCAAAGTTTGAATCGCCTGCCCCGAGCAGCTATGGGCCGGTTTTACAACTTGGGCCAAGTCATGCGATCCCAGTTCAGACGGCCATCGCAGTGGGCTCGGCCCACACCCATATCACGACGAGTAATTGGACAGACCTAGCCCATCTTCCTCAGGCCCGAGATTTACCTAGAACCGTTTTGGCTCGTTGTATCAGGTTGAATGGACTTGACCATGTTCATCCCTATCGCCCAATTGTCCCTCCATCATACCTAGCCTAGCGGAAGGCCCGCAGGTAATGGTACAAGGCCGGCGATGGGTCGAGGGGGACTGGCACACTACCGACGGATCCTCTGCGTGTTTCTTTGTCACCGACGGGTGGCTCGATGGCCCCTCCAAACCTCCCCGTGACGATGGCTGACTTCTTACGAGGCACCGAAGGAGGACTAACGACAATTGGGACCCAACTAGTCGACCTCTCTGACTTCCTCCAATTCCGGGAGAGGATCTCACGGCCTTACTGGACCTCTTCGAGACTGACGCAGACCCCCTGAGAGAAGATTGGTGCTGGGTCGATGGAGGGTTGATGGCGACAGTCTTCCAACTGGTTAGGCTTCTCCGACATCCTTCGTCTAAGGCGGGCCTCCCTGCCTCCCTATGATCGACAGAGGAGGCTGAGCAGCTGTTGAAGACGGCCAGGTCATGGGAGGAGACCATAGGGTCCTCCAGGGGGTGCTGCCATGCTGCACGGAGTGGGGAGCCACCCCAGGGAAGATAATTCAGAAGCTCTGGCTCTGGTCCCAATTCCGACGGCATACCTTGTACCTACCCTGATGGCGACATTGATGGAAGTGAAAGGAAGGATGATGGGGAAGTTGGTCATCCCTGGTGGAGCTATCTGGAGGGAACAACTGGCAGAACAACTATAGGGGGTTGATGGGGGAGAGGATGATGTGGAGGGAGAGTAAATAATCTCGGAAACACTAGGAGGATGTGGGGTAGCAGACGGAGGGGATATGGACGAGGAGGGCCGAGAGGAGAGGTGTAGATTGGGAACGGAGAAGGTCAAGGAGATGATAGGGGAGGTGAAGAGGCTGATGGAGGTACAAGTCAGGGAGCTAGTAGAGAAGGTAGGGATATCCTTCGTTGGGATAGAGAAGGATTTGAAGGGAGTTTTTACCAAATCTAGAAGAGATGGCTAGTAAGCATGGCAAGGGAGGCGAGAGGAGGGAAATCGCAAAAGAGGGGGGAGTGGAGAGAAGGTGGGGTGAGTAGGAGGAGGGTAGGATTTCCATTGTGTCTCCATGAGGATTGTCTCATGGAATGTGAGGGGCGTTTGTGAGGGGGAGAAGAGGAGGGCGGTGAGGGAATTAATAAGGAGATGCAAAATTGACATACTTTGTATTTAAGAGTTCAAATGTGAGGGTGATGGGGGGGTTTTATGACGGAGTCGGGGTAAGAAGGCTGACTAAAGGGGTGTCCTCGCCAGCTGTAGGGAGGGTAGGGGGCATTATGGTCATGTGGAACTAGTTTGAGGTTGAAGAGGTGGTGGAACATAGGCAAGTGGGAAGTGGGGTTGTCTCTCTCCATTTTCGAAGCGTCAGGGAAGGCTTTTCTTAGGACTTCTTGGGGGTCTATGGGCCACCGAGTAGAGAAGGCAAGAGGCTTATGTGCGTGCTGGAATATCATTAATCTTTAAGCATGCCATGGTGTGTGGGAAGGGATTTCAATGCAATTGCAGCTGATTGGGAGAGGTCTGGGAGTAACCTTCACTGGGGGAGATGGAGGACTTTAATACCTTTATTGCAGATGCGGTCTTGATTGATATTAGACTGACAAATGCTCAATACACTTGGGTTTAATATGAGAGTTGACCCTGCTTGTTCACGCCTGGGTAAGTTTTTGGTTTATGTGGATTGGGAGGATCCCTTCCCCAACATGAAATCTTGTTGTTTGACAAGATCGGTATCCGACCACAAGCCCATCTTGTTGAAGACTTCATGCAAGTTTAAGGGGAGACAACTTTAGGTTGGAAAAGTATTGGTTTAGAAAAGTGGACTTCATGGACACTGTCAGACAGGCGTGGAGTACCCTAAGGCAAGAGCAGGCGGCAATGGCTACTTTTGTGAATAAGATGAAGCATGTAGCGCTGGTCTTGAAACAGTGGGGTGCGACCAAAGTTCTACTTGGCAAAGCTACTAAAGATAGAATCCTTGATCAGCTAGAGGGTTTAGATTATTTGGAGGAGGTGGGGTTGCTAGATGAACCAGACAGACAATGTAGGGACTCACTCAGGGCGGAGTATGAAGAGATCCTTTCTAGGGAGGAGATCTACTAGAGGCAAATATCTAGGGACAAATGGATCAAAGAAGGCGACAGAAACACTGCACATTTTCAGAGAGTAACCTTAGGGAGGAGAAGAGTTAACTCTATCAGAAGTATTGAAGTAGGGGATCAATTGTTTTCTAGAGATGCGAACATCAGGAGGCAAGCGAGGGTCTTCTTCTCACACCTATTCTCAGAGGAGGACATGACTAGGCCGCACATAGCGGATGATCTCCTCTCATGTATTTCTTCTGGGGAAAGGGTTGTCCTCTCCCGCCTTTTTTTGAGGAGGAGGTCCACGAGGTCCTTTTTTTCACTTGCAAGTCTGAAAGCCCCAAGGACCGGATGCTTTTCCTTTGTCCTTCTTCCAAAAATGCTAGGACATTGTGAAGGCCGATTTCCTATGTGCAGTAAAGGAGTTCTAGGACGGGAGGGCACACCTAAGGGGCATCAACAAGATCACACTATTTTTGATTTTGAAGATACAAGGGGCACAAAGTTTTTGGGATTTCAGTCCGATCAGTCTTTTGAATGACACTTACAAAATAATTGCCAAGTTGTTGGCTATGAGACTTGATGGTTTGATGGACAGGCTGGTGAGTGGATATCAAGGGGCTTTTATCAGGGGCCGACACATACAAGAGAACTTCTTGGTCGCCCATGAATCTCTGTATGTTATGAAGAGTCAGAGGAAGAGAGGAATGGTTCTCAAGTTAGGCTTTGAAAAGGCCTATGACAAGGTCAAATGAAGCTGCTTATTTGATGTGCTTGGTAGGATGGGTTTTGGTGAGAGGTGGATTGGATGGATCAGGGCTTGTGTTTCTACAACCACTTTTACGGTATTGATCAATGGACAACCTTCATCGTATTTTTATAGTGGAAGGGGCCTTTGGCAGGGAGATCCCATGCCCCCCCCATCTATTTGTATTGGTTGCCCACATTCTTAGCAAGATGTGGTCGAGAGATGAAGCACAATGGCTGATCAAGGGGGTTCAGATGGGAGCTGATAATCTCCATATTACCCACTTGTAGTATGCAGATGACACCATCATGTTCCTAGCAGAGGGTGAAAGGCAGTTGTATGTTACTAGACTGATGTTGGAACTCCTAGAGGAAGTCAGTGGGCTGAAGGTGAATATCAGCAAGAGCCAGACCGTGAGGATTGATACGGAGTAGAGAGATTTGTGGGCTGTCAGATAGGGGATTTTTCAATCTTACTTGGGCCTACCTTTGTCTACAAGGGCCATACACTTTAGAGATTGACATAGGTTGATCTAGAGGTATGAATCCAAATTGGCAGAGGATGGAAGGCTAGGCTTTTTTTCATATGGGGGAAAACTTGTGCTTTGCAAATCGATGCTGAATAATCTACCCATCTATCACTTGTCCATCTTTCAGATCCCGAAGACAGTTGCAAGGAAGGTTACTCTATTCAAGCTAGGTTCTTTTGGCATGGTAGTGGAGAAAGGAGTAGGTGGTGACATGACGTAGCTTGGGGTAGAATCTGTAAGAAGAAGGAGATGGGGGGTCTTGGGCATCAGAAGCATGAGGGACTTCAATCAAGCTTTGCTTTGTAAATGGCTGTGGAAGATGGGCATTGCAGATAATGGGTTGTGGTCCCAAGTCATCCGATAGAAGTACTATCGGAGGAGGAGGGAATAGGAGCTCACCCCAGCCTCCCGATACAATGCCTCTCCTATTTGGATGGGCATTCTACAATGTTCAGACATCTTCTAGGTGAGTACAAGAGTCCGCCTAGGTAATGGGCAGAGGTGCCTCTTCTGGGGAGATAGAAGATGTGGTGACTATACCCTATAGGAATCTTTCCTGCAACTGTATGCCATTGCTACTACGCCGGATGCATCAATTTCCTAGGTGTTTGACTCGTAGCTTTCAGGAGGGGCGTGGTCCCTTTCTTTTAGAAAAAACCTAAGGATGGAGGAGATGGAAGAACAGGAGGATCTGTTGTCTTTGCTAATTGATTTTGCCTTAGGAGTACACAGCTCTTGGTGGTGGTAGTGGGATAAGGAAGGGAGATTTCCAGTCACCTTAGTATACAACCTAATTTCTGATGGAGAGAGGAATGGATTGGCACCCTACATATGGACACCTAGAAGCCCATTGAAACTAAAGCTACTTATATGGAGAATTTCACATGGCTGGCTTCCCACTTGCAATAGACTGGCCACTTTTATGACAGGGATCCCCACGGTGTGTGTCCTATGTGGGGATGAGGAATCAATGGACCATCTCTTTATAGAATGCTCTTTCTTGAAGGAGGTGTGGACTGTGGACAAAGGTGTTGAGAAGATTTCCAGAGGTTTTCACCTTGCAGAGTAATGTGTACCATTTCATCCAGCATTGGCATAGGGTTGGTTGTTCAGGGGTGATAGGCACATCTGGTGGCTCATTCTCCATCTCACCCTTTGGGCCTTATGGGGAGAAAGGAATCGGAGGATCTTTAGGAGAGAAGCGGCAGCGGCTGACAGGATTGTTTCTTTCATTTTTTAAAGAGTGAGGGAGTGGGCATTGAATCTTTGTAATGTGGATTCACACAACTCCTCCTTTTTTGCTTTGTTGGGGGCTTAGCGTTACCTTGACGTAGCAATTTTTGTAGAGGGATCTGTTGGGTCACAATTTTTTTACACTTGTATATCCCTTCACTTTTTAATTTAATACAATACAGTGGTACCAACCCCTTCCAAAAGAGAGAGAGAGGCACGGCATAAGATGGTGTGCTATTTCAAGAAAAAATGAAAAACTTCTTTATGTTATATTTATCCAAAGTGTTTTGATAGGAAAGTAATGTCAACTTTAGATTGAAGGAGAACATAATCCTTTTTCTTTAACATCAATCATTGTTGTTACCGTGATGGGCTGTCTTTGAGTGGTTTTTATTTCGAGGCTATTTCATCCACAAAAACTACTTCATTTTTGTTTAATATTTGAAGGTCTTGTACCTCAGTCTTCACCTATTTGGTAGGATTGCCATAACTTTTTTTTTTGAAAGTGGTTAGTACCACTGTATATATATAAGAAAAAAAAACTATAAATGTAGGGATTTTTACATATTAGTCCCTACAAACTTATCGAATTACCGATTGATCCCTCAAATCTGACTATTATTTAAATGGTCCTTATAATCTTCAACATTTTACAAATGAGTCCCCACAATTTGTTGCCGTTCAAAAAAAGAATATTACGTAGAATATTCCATCAAATATATGAGAAAAGACCAAAATAACCCCGTTTACTGTATACTCTCTCTCTCTCTCTCTCTCTCCCCGAGTGACTGAGAGTCGGAGGACGAGGGAACCGGAGTTGGAGGGGGATCAGAGGGGGGGAGGGGGACCGAAGGGGGATAGGAGGTGGAGGGGGTGTCCACCGGAGGTGGAGGGGGATCGGAGGGGGGTCGGAGGTGGATCCACCAGAGGGGGAGGGGGGTGCTCGAAGGGGGCGGAGGGGGGCATCCACCGGAGGTGGAGGGGGGTCCACCAGAGGGGGAGGGGCTGATCGGAGGGGGGGACCGGAGGGGGGGCGTTCACCGAAGGTGGATGGGGGGGATCGGAGGGGGAGGGGGGAGGTCCACCGAGGCTGGATCGAAGGTGGAGGGGGGTGATCGGAGGGGGCGAGGTACACCGGGACAAGATCAGAGGTGGAGGGGGCTGATCGGAGGGGGGGAGGGGGAGGGGGCAGGTCCCCGCTGAACATCTCCTCCAAGCTCAACTTCCACTACGCCGCCCTGGACGAGCCCGACAAGGACCAGGTCCTCCGGTGGCTGCGGGCGGATCACCGGTGGTTGCTGCCATTCTTGTCCTCCTCCCCACCCCCGCTTCTCTGCCAACGCAGGATCTCTTCCTGTACGTCGCCCCCTTCCTTCCCCCTCTGGTGGCCTGATTACTGGATCGGCGTGGTGCTGCCTCACTCGTCTCTGAAGGTAGACTGGAGGTGGAGGGTGAGGGTACTGGAGGGGGGAGGCGGACTGGAGGTGGAGGGTATTGGAGGGGGGGGAGGTGGTACCGGAGGGGGAGGCGGAGGGGGAGTGGTACTAGAGGGGGTGGTGGAGGGGGGAGTGGTACCGGAGGTGGAGGGGGAGGGTACCTGAGGGGGGGGAGGTGGACCGGAGGTGGAGGGGGTGGTACCGGAGGTGGAGGGGGAGGGTACCGGAGGGGGGGAGGGGGACTGGAGGTGGAGGGGGAGGGTACCGGAGGGGGGGGGGAGGGGGACCGGAGGTGGAGGGGGTGGTACCGGAGGGGGGAGGGGGACTGGAGGTGGAGGGTACCGGAGGGGGGGGGAGGGGGACCGGAGGTGGAGGGGGTGGTACCGGAGGTGGAGGGGGAGGGTACCGGAGGTGGAGGGGGAGGTTGACCGGAGGGGGGAGGGGGACCGGAGGTGGAGGGCGAGGGGGAGGGGGGAGGTGGACCGGAGGGGGGAGGCCGACTGGAGGTGGAGGGGGGAGGGTACCGGAGGGGGGGGGGAGAGGTGGACCGGAGGTGGAGGGGGGAGTGGTACCGGAGGGTTACCAGAGGGGGAGGGGGATTTTCTCTCTCTCTCTCTCTCTCACACACACACACACACACACACACACACACACACACACACACTCACTCACACATACACCACAGTAACTGAGGGTAAGTTAGTCTTTTTCTAATGTACGGTCAACTTAACCTTGATCTAATTGATTTTTTTTTTAATTTAAAATAACGGCAGGGATTTATTTACATAACGGAGGTAATTATAGGGACTTTTAAGACAATAGTCAGATTTGAGGGATCAATCGGTAATTCGATAAGTTTGTAGGGACTAATATGTAAAAATCCCATAAATGTATGGGGGGAGTGCTCCCACACAACTCCCAAATATAAAAGATGGCAGACAACTCTCTGTCTCGGGAGCAAAGAAAAGAAACGAACCTAGCACCTGCCCTTAAATTATGGCAGGATTGCCATAATTTAAAAGATATTGTTGATCATCTTCTTCCTTTCTCTTTTCTTCTAGAAGTTGTGTGCTAGGATATTCTGTTGCCACCATGGCTCAGAGAAGTGCTGGTGCTGACTGGTGGGGAGAAGCCTGAACAGGGCCAGCATCCTGGCCTTGAAATTGGCACAGGGCAGGCACAATGCAAGCGTCACCATATGCACAGCCACATATTCTGGAACTTCCTGCAGTCCCCTTGTCTCCGGCAACTTGTTCTCTATGTCTTTCTTTCCGCCCTGCTCTCCAAATCCTCCTCTTCCCCTTCTATTTGTGAACCAACCTCCTTCGTATCCTCTCTTTCTTCTCTTCTTTGCCTTCTTCTTCTTATCTCATGTTTGCTCTTCTTGAATCTTGTCTGCTCCATGATCCATTTTCATTGATGAAATGGCTTAGTATCTACTTTTTAGATATTAGTAAGGTGTTATATGTGAATTACCATCTTTTTGCTCACCTAATTGTCGATATCGTGTTGAATTTTCAAAGATCACTATTTTTCTCTGTTTTCAACAGAACAAGAAAGAAAGGAAGAAGGTCCGTGAGGTTGGTATCCTAAAGAAGGATCCTGAGGCCATCAAAGAGCAGATTCTAAAACTGGAAATGATGAGTAAGTAATATATCCCTTTGACACATGCCAAGTTTTTTTTTTTTAATGACGGGGAACCTAGCAAGGCTTGTGAAATATAGACAGACCTACAATTTTGCAAAAATTACTATTATATCTCCCTTTAGCAGCCAAATGGATAAATGGGACATAAATTCTGAAGTCCGTTTGACATTTTGAACTATCCTCTCTTGTATATGATTTAGGAATGTGTTCCTTGAATACTTCATCTTTTTTGTCTTTTTGAAAAGTGGGTAATACCACTGCCATATTAAAATTGCAAAAAAAGGGATGTATGAGCGTAAGAGGGACACTCTTTGATGCAGAGGCGGACGGTGCTTTGGACAAAGCAAGAAAGCATAAGAAGAGACAGCTTGAGGACACCTTGAATTTAGTTTTGAAGAAGAGAAAGGTACTTACCATTTTCTGAATTAGATGGGCATCTGGTAGTGTTGAACAATATAGTTGTTGTTATTATTTTTTTCTCATTTAATGTGAATATATGATTTCTAGTTAGAATACAGGTAATCATTTTTTGGTCTGTTAACCAATCCTTTGCTGGACTTTACTTTCTTTGAATTTTCTTTTTGGTCTGAATCAAATGATTTTTTTTGAAAGTGGATAGTACAACAATTGTATTAAAATGAAAAAAAGAGATGTACAAGTATAGGCAATGCGCTCACAAGAAATCACTATACAAAACACACCAAGGAGGTGTCGGACACACTAGCCCCCAGCAAAGCAAAAAGAGGGGAGTTGAGAGAATTTACATTACAAAGCAACCCAGCCTATTCCCTCTACTACAAATAAAAGAAACTAGAGAAGCCTCGGCTTTGGCTTCTCTCTCGAAGATCCTAGTATCCTTTTATCCCACAACGACCAAAAGAGTGACGTGCAAAATCAACCACCACACGATGCAGTCTCCTCCGATGGGCCACCTCCTCCCCCATGCCTCAATGAACTGGTGCACGTCGCACTGCCAGTGAAGAACACAGCGAGCTCTCCTAGCCAGCCCATCCTAGACTTCCTGAGAGTAGGTGCATCCAACAAAGAGGTGGTCCAAGGTCTCATCCTCTCGACCACATAGGCAACAGGTCGGTTGAATCCCTAGGAGGAATTGGAGCAACCTGTCACAAGTGGGCAGTCTCCCATAGGAGATTCTCCAGGTGAGGAGTTTCACCTTCAACGAGCTTCGCGGCTTCCAAACTTGAGAGGCGAGGCTATGGCGCATACCTCCATCTAAGATGATGGAGTAGGCCGATCTCACCGAGAAGGTCCCCTCCCTGCCCCACCTCCATGTCTAAGTGTCCTCTCTGTCGAGCTGAGGAGCATAGGCAAGGAGGAGATGTAGAAGGTCCTCAAGTTGCACCAGCTCGTCAATCCTGAGATCCCTCCTAAAGGTTGGTGTCCAAGTGCTTTCTGAAAGTTGGGAGTCAAAAGCTTGGGCGAACGACCCCAAAGGGGCAGCAGAAATTGCAAAAAGGTTGGGGAAGGAGTCCTCCAACATGAAGTCACCGCACCATTTGTCCTTCTAGAAAAGGCATTGATCGCCTTTCCTTAGTCGGACTTGCACGCCAGAAGAGATAATGTCCTTGCAACTCCAAATGTCATGTCAGATTGGTGAGGATCGATGCTGCACTGGTGAGTCTAAATCCCACATACTCCTCCTACCAAAGTAACTTTGCCTGATAACCTGCGCCCACAAACCACTTGCCTTTCTCAAAGGAGTAAGTTTAGCAGACAATTTTTTCTCTAGCAGGTGACAGGGCGTCAAGACCCGATGGCTTCCCTAATGCTTTCTTTTATAGGTGTTGGGAGATTATTAAACGTGATTTATGGTGTCATCTGAAGGAATTCCAAGAGGGAGGACTCACTTGGGGGGCATTAATAAAACCCTTGTGGTCCTCATCCTGAAGAAGAAAGGGGCACAATGTTTTCAAGACTTTAGGCCTATCAGTCTGAAACTGAAAAGATTATCACCAAGGTCCTGGCACGAAGAATGGAGATAGTTATGGACAGAATGGTCAGTGGTTTCCAAGGAGTTTTCATCAGGGGAAGGCATATTCAGGAGAATTTCTTTGTAACTCCCGAATGTCTCTATGCTATGAAGTCTTAGAAGAAGCAGGGGGTGGTTTTCAAACTTGAGCAAGTTTATGACATGGTCAATTGGCAATACTTGCTTGATGTGATGGACATGATGGACTTTAGGGATACTTGGATTGGCTGGATTAGTGCTTGTATCTCAGCCGCCTCTTTTGCTATTTTGGTGAATGGGAAGCCTACCACATATTTCCACAGTGGCAGAGGACTCTGTCATGAAGATCCCATGTCACCTCTCCTCTTTGTTCTAGTGGCTCACATCCTTAGTAGGATGTGGATGAGAGTGGAGCTTGCAAGGTTGATCAGAGGTTTTTAGGCTGCACCAGGTGGTACCACCATCACTCATTTGCAGTATGCGAATGGCACCATCATATACCTAGCAGAAGATGAGTCCCAATTTTTTACAGTCAGATTGATATTACAATGGCTGGAGGAGGCTATTGGCCTCAAGGTGAACTTCGGTAAGAGCCTTGTGGTGGGTGTCAACATAGAGGGTAGAGCACTTGAGAGGGTGGCATTCATCTTGTACTGTCAAATAAGAGTTTTCCCTCTCTCCTATTTGGGCCTTTCGCTGTCTTCAGGGTCTCCCCTTTGTAGTGATTGGCAGCTTATAGTGCGGAGGTATGAGTCTAGACTTGCAAGTTTGAAGGCCAGACTCCTCTCATATGGGGGAAGATTAGTGCTATGCAAATTAGTGCTAGATAGTTTGCCCATATATTTTTTGTTTGTTTTCTAGATCCCTAAGACGGTTGCTAAAAAGCTTGAGTCTATTCAGGCTAGATTCTTCTGGCATGATAGTGTTGATACATGCAGGAGTTGGCATGATATGTCCCGGGGCAAGGTATGTAAAAGCAAGGGGATGGGATATCTTGGTATCAAAAATATTAGAGATTTTAATTTGGCTCTTTTGTGTAAGTGGCTGTGGAAGTTGGGGGCATGGGAATGTTGCTTGTGGGCTCATGTTATCAGGCAGAGGTATTATGGCAGAGCAAGGGCTTGGGACATGACATCGGTGCCTCAGCATAATACTTCACCTATCTGGCGAGGTGTCTTGACAGGCAGGGATTTCATGGTTTCTAGTGTCCGGGTCCGGTTGGACAGGGGGAACAATTATTTATTTTGGAGAGACAGATGGCGTGGGGATTTTATCTTGGAGGAGTTGTTCCTGAGGCTCTTCGCTATTGTTGCAGCTCCTATGGCCTCATTTCATAGTCCTTTGATTTTCAGTTATCAGGAGGGACATGGTTGCTGGTTTTTATAAGGAATCTTAGGCCAGAGGAGATGGATCAATTGGAGAGTTTGTTTACCTTCCTTCTTGATTTTTTTCCAGAGATTGATAGAGAGGACCAGTGGTGCTGGAGGTGGGACAAGGAGGGTTGCTTCTCAGTTAGGTCAGCTTACTCATGCTTATCCGATGGAGAGTTGCGTCGTAGCCTTGCTTCATAGATTTGGGCTCCCTAGAGTCCTTTGAAGGTGAAACTTCTTGTTTGGAGGATTGCTCATGACATGCTGCCTACTTGTGCTAGGATTGCTATGTTTCTTCAGGATATACCCACAATGTGCCACTTATGTGGAGAAGAGGATGAGACGTTGGATCATCTCTTCGCATGCTGTTCCTTCTCATGGGTGGTGTGGACTAAAGTCCCAAGGAGGGCTTATTGTAGCATCGTCATGCAAGGGAGTGTTCTTTTGTTAATTGACCTTTGACACGGGAGATGGAATCTCAAAGGGGATAGAGTTATTTGGTGGCTGATGCCTACTTTGTGGGCTTATTGGGGTGAAAGGAACAATAGATCGTTCAGAGAAGCTCGAGCCGTGGATAGAGTGGTTTCTTCTATTTGTGAGAGAGTGAGGGAGTGGGCGGACCCTTCTTTGTAATGTGAACTCTCACAATTCTTTTTGTTTTGGTTGTCTGGGGGGTTAGTGCCAACCACTCCATCTTGGTGTGGGAGGCATTTTTGTATAGGGATTTTTGTGATCTTATTGTCTACACTTGTATATCCCTCTTTTCTTTTAATACAATAGTGGTACTAAAAAAAACAGTTTGTTCAGACTCACCTCAACTTGGGGTTGGCCAACTATGGACCAATTCCAGGTTTCTAGCCTATTCTGGGTGATCAGTTTCCTTTTTAAATTGAAATAGGGGTCAGATTTCCTCCATTGAAATTGGATCGGCATTGGCTGATCTCAATATAGATCTACCAGTCCAGATTGGGATCAGCCAATTTCACAGACATTGATCCCCATGTTTGGGGGGGGTTTCAATTTCACAAGCGGTGTCTCCCCTGGCCCTTCTCTCTGGAAAAAGTGGATTGTGCCACCAATTTATTGCAAAAGAATCTCTCTCTCTCTCTCTCTCTCTCTCTCTCTCTCTCTCTCTCTCTCTCTCTCTCTCTCTCTCTCTCTCTCTCTCTCTCTCTCTCTCTCTCTCTCCACCAAACACTCACACATGCACACAGGCATGCACATATATCTTTCCATCGCTTGAGGGAGGTGGCTTATTTGATCACAGTGTAATGATCTTAGGTTTGATGAAATGTGGCCTTACCATTTAGCAAAGATGACTGAGATGGGGCATATGATTAGGATATATGAAAATTCTGTTAGTACCGCCTTTTATGCTGTTTCTTACTATTGCTATGTTGATAGGATTATCCTTCTTGTGTAGATTATTGCGTTTAGTGCCATATTATTACTCATTGTTTTTTTAATACCGAACTTGTTCTCTTATAATTATTAATATTTTGCATAGGAATATGAAGAAAAAATGCGTGAAAAGGGCGAGACACCAGTGATGTTCAGGTGAAGTTATTTAATGACCCTAATTGATTAATGCTGTGGCATCTTTCCTCACATAATGTGTTCCTCTTGCAGCCACTTGGGTCCTCCATGCAGACGAACGACAGCAGAAGAGGAGGAGAAAGTGAAACATCCAAAGCCAGAGGTAACATCATTACAAAGCTGGTAAAAGAAAATTGGACATGTAGTTAATACGTGCTAACAGATCTTTTGATACAGGATTCTGTTTACTATCATCCTACTCTAAATCCAACAGGAGCACCACCTCCTGGAAAACCTCCTATGTACAAGTCATCAATTGGTAGCTATGTCATGTCTTCTAATTTCTTTTTTAATTATTTCGTTCATATTACATTTATGCCCATTCAACCTTTTGTGGATTTTGTACATCAGGACCCAGGATTCCTCTGTCTGCTTCATCAAGTACTGCAGCATCAACTTCAAAGTCAGAATCAGAAGAAGCAGCTCTTGCTGTTCCACCTCCACCACCTCCACCGCCCTTGCCAGATTCTAATCAATTAGCATCCAATGATTCTACTGTCCCTTATTCTTTGCCTCCACCTGCGACAATCCCATCGAAAGTTTCAAAACTGGCTAGTGATTCAAGTACATCATTGCCTCCACTGTCAATACCACCTCCACCTCCAGGCCCTCCACCAAAAGAAAATATTGGTGTCCGCCCAATGATGCCACCACCACCTCTCCCACTTATTCAACAACCTATACAGCCCACTCAAGAGAAAGTTGAGAGACAGGACACTCAACTTGGTGTCCCTGACAATAAAAGTGGAGGACCTGGTCAGGTAATCTGTAACCACCAACTGGTTTGACCCATGGGCTTTGGTTTCCCTTACTAACCATTCTTGTTATGCTGGTTTGTATTCTTCCTGTGGGTGCTTGCTGGTAATAATATAACTGTGATACTTGTGTCAATTTAGTATTTTTTTCCTATATTATTAGTTACCTATATTTGCCACTTCGTTTCCAATTCGCTCCTGGTAAAATGTCCTTAAATATTTCCAAAACTTAATTTCTTGAATGATATAATCATGCACATGAATCAGCAGCTGACTGCAGTGTCCAGAGGTTCTCTCTGTAATTTGTTGTCTGCAATAGTGCAAGAAGCTTCCAGAATCTACAGAAAAAAGCCGTCAAATCTGCCTTCAAATGTTGGAAGATTGGCAATTTAGTTCTATAATAATTATAAGGTTTTCTGTTTTGCAGGTAGTAACTGCACTCCCTCCACCTCCACCACCGCCTGGGTTGCCACCAAAGCAACAATCTGGTGCTGTGAAACCTGAATCCAGTCCTAATAATGTATTGGAGACTAAAGACGTCACCAAGATGATTCCACCACCACCGCCTCCAAGGCAGCCACCACCAGGCCCCATCAGGTTTCCCTTGACCCCAACTTTGCAACCTGATGTGTTACCACCTGGCGTCTCACATATTCCTCCACCACCACCATTGGATATGAGGCCGCCACCACCACCGCCGCCAATTCCTGGAATTCCTGGTCAACCTCTTCCCCCTGGAATGCTTGCCCCATTACTACCGATGCCACCTTTTGTTGCACCACATGGACCAGTCCCCATGTTCAGGCCACCAGTTGTTCCAGGCCAACCTATTACTCAAGAGGATGATACCACCATTAAGCCGCAGAAGCCATCTTATGTTAAGTCAGCTGCATCAACGGTTGTCAAAAGACCACTAGCACAGCATAACCCGGAGCTTACATCTATGGTAAGTTTTGATTTTTCCCTTGCTAATTGGTGTTGGTGTGCCTTTTTGTATGCAGATAATTGTAGTATTTGTTTCCATCCTGGTAATCACTGGAAATTGATTATGACAATCTGGTACGTCTAGGGTCTTATAGACCGTGAAGGATCACATCCTTTGAATCAGTAACTTGGTCCTTTTGAGTACTTAGGAATTAGGATTATGTGCTTTGAAGCTGCTAATCCATTCTTTGTTTTTCCCCTTTCTCAAATACAATAAATCAGATTCCTGCATCTGTTCGCGTGAGAAGAGAAACTGCAGTGCCAAAGGCGAAACCAAAGGCCCATCTGCCATCAGCGAACACTGGCGCCAGGGCATCTGCCCCTGCTGCTGTTCTGAAATCAGAGCCTGGAACTGTGGCAGCACCCAAGCCACCGAACATGGATGACTCATATATGGCCTTCTTGGAGGACATGAAGGCACTTGGTGCTCTCGATGGTTAAGCTGCTGAAGATAGGTGTCTTGCATGCGGCAACTTCTGACAACCAGGGTTCAATATGCAGGAAATTGTGGTGCAATGGGGCGTTGGTTTTCCTTTAACATATCTTGTAGGCTCTTTTGTTCACCTGTTCACTGGTAGCGCCATTCTTGTGGTCTCTGTCCGGCCAAACCTTCTTGGAACATGTGCTGTAAGATGGTGATTTTTTCCAACACAAATCCAAGGAAATATAATGGTCCCTATTTTATGATACCTGGTAAGGAATTTATGAGTTTTCTTCCAGTGGAGGGCCTCCTGCAGTATTCTCTGGCCTGCAGGATGTCTTACAGATCTTGCTTGTGACATGTAACTGTGCACCAAGATCTCTCTACGTATATTGTTTTTCCGTTTGACAGTTTGATGGACTTCATGCCCTTGTTAATGCTTTATTCCTCGTCAAGCTGGGATGTTCAAACTGTTCTGTTCCTGCACATGAAGGATAAATTCAGTATCTTCTACATTTTGTCCCTCACATGGACTATCAGTTCTCTTTTTTGAGCAATGCAAGAGGATATGGCGATGTGCAGAAGATGAAAGACTTACATGACTTACTGCTGATGTTATTCCGTTGTGAGTTTTTGTCATTACATGGTCCCCCCCTTCGGTGTTCTCATCTCCTTGTATGTTATGGGTGTCTCTGGCAGCTGGTAGCAGCTATTAGTGTTGGACATTTCATATTCTGAAGACCGATGATACATATGCTTGACATAAGCTAAGTCGTCGGTGGATAGTAGAAGATTGAAACATGTATGTGCCGCAATTGTACAGCTGCGGTGAGAAATGAATGGTGTAACTTTTTTAGGAGCCCAAAAAATGTTTTGGAAGCATAACATAAGCATGCTGGTGTAGGCTTTGTAGAACAGCTATATAAGGTGAACTGTGATCAGTTTCATAAAAAATCACACTCTAGCATTCTTTTTTTTTTAATTTTATTTTAAGTTTGGGGTTCAGACGGTTCTGACCCCTAATCAAGTTTGTCGGTAGGCAAGATTTGTCGACTCGTATATACTGTCTTGACTTGGGATTGGCTTGATCCGATATGAGTCGGTCAGATTCGGGTAACTCGGACTGACTCGGTCGAGTCATATGTTCGAGATCTTATAATGACTTGGGATTGTTTATCCTGTATTTTAAGGTGCAGAATTACTATTTCACCAATCAAAAGTACGAGTGATTTATTTACTTTATTTTTTATATGTGATTTATGATTTAATTTTTGAATATTGTATCATTGTGAGATAATTAATAAATAAATAAAATTGATAATATTGTTTAATGCTCTTCATCGATGAAATATAAGATATATCAATAATGTTATATCACTACATGATCGCTATATTTTTTTATTTGAAAAATTAAATTAAATTAAAATATTATATTATTATTTAATAATTTATTATTATTTATATGATATTAAGGCGATCACGTATTGTATTTGTCCAGAAATGATATGACATACTAGTCACTTTGAGTCGGCACGAGTTGCTTCGGGGCGGACAGAGCATGGGGTATAGGAAATGTTTATTTGGCGGACATGAAAATGTGATGTTATAATAAAATTAAAATGAGTAATTAAAATAAGACGTGCTTATAATAGTGGAGCTTGTCTCCGATCATCATTTAAGATTATGAATTAGATGATCCAATCTAATAAAATTTTATTGTCGCGCGGAATACCTCTCACCAAATATGAGATGCTTTTGCTCGGTAGTTTATAAACAATTCTTATTGTAATTACCAGTTTTCAATACGAAATTATTCTAATAATGAGAAACGGCCAAAATCGCTGGAACCTGTGCATCTCCTATCGGGTCTTGACAGTATTGCAGGCTCTCCTCATTTTGTACAGAGCAACCTTGGGAAATTGGCACAATGAATGCCAACATTAGATGCTAATTAAGTTCTGCCAAGAAGAATAAGGAGATCCTGTGGAAATAATAGGCTCAGTAAATCCAAATGTATTCACTAGTGTTATTGTGTTATTACTAGTGGGACGGGTTTTTTTTATTCACTAAATTCTCATCCCTAATGGAACACGTACAAATCAATGTCCTGCTTAGCAATTTTTTTTTTTTTGTAAATTTTGAGTCCCAACGGCTTCAGCTACGTGCAGGAGGAAATAAATAGTTTATTCTCCCAAGAGCATGCATGTGTACCGAAAATCTCATGGTAAAACCCGACGTTCAATCGATTGGCCCTGCAGGGATGGCTGCCAGGATCGTCCATGCGTGATCTATATATATATTCGGCCACCATCCATACGAGGGAAGAATTCCCAATCCTCTTCATCCATTCCTTCTCTCAGAAATTGTTGCTGTCGCAGTTGCTTCTGCTAGCTGCTGCAGCACCCACCAACTCGGCAGATCATTTCCATTAGATCCATCTCCTTCATCACGTTGTCACACTGCAGCAGCTGTGTGGCTTCCTTCTCCCACATTGTTATCTCGAGCGAGCTTGTGTAGCCTCCGGGTGGCTGACCGAACGTTGGTCCGACGGCGTCGTGGCTCCCGGGGAAAACCCCATCCTCAAGTAGGAGGACATCGCCAAGATCCCACGTCGGGACTAGCAGCAGGCTGCCGTCGTCGTCACTGCGGTCCTGGTGGGGTTCTGGTGATATACCTTCCAGTGATATGGCTGGGTTATTGTGTGTGCTTGTATGGTGGTTGTCCTCCGTCGTGGATGTTGCAGTACTGTGAGCTGCAGCAGCCGGTGCCATTAATGGGAACGCTGGGTTCAGGCTCTTGATGTAGTTCTGGAGGAGGGAGCTGGGCTTGGGGTTCCTGGGGTTGCGGCACCGCCGGCGGGCGAACTGCCGCCGCTTGGTCGCATTCCAGTGGTTCTTGATGGAGTTCTCCGTCCGGCCGGGGAGCTGCTTGGCGATCTCGGCCCACTTGTTGCCAACTTCAGTGTGTGCTTGGATCAGGATCTTGTCCTCCTCCTCGCTCCATGCATCTTTCTGCTCGGAAATGTGGTGAGTTTGATCAGTCGTTGGCAGAATCTCATGTACGTACTGGGGACCTATGAATTTGACGATCAGTATACTTAGTTAACACAGGTTTTGATCTTCTAGCCACGCTTTGATACCGGGTCAATTATGCCGGGGTTAATTAACCCGGATTAACTCTCCATTTCAACTCTCATGTTGATTTGATAAAATGTATTAGTTGATCAGATTAAAAGTGGAATATAAATCAGGGTTAACTCTAGATTACTAATATATCCCACCTCAATAGCTAGGTGGGTTAGGTTAACTCTTTTTGTTGTCAAACCAAAAGTGGTTTAAATGGGGGATTTTTTGACCCATTTAATTATTCTGGGTTATTCTAACTCTTTATAAAAGGCAGGCCTAGAGTATGCATCATATTGTTTATCTGACCTTTATGATCTCTTGATATGCATCCTGTGATGAACATGAAATTGCTGATTGTTGGGGGACCTATATATGTGAAGGAGAAAAGAAAGAGGAGAAAAAATTTTACCTTGATGTTGGGCCTCAGATGATTGTGCCACCTTTCTCTGCACTGTTTTCCAACCCTTCCCTTCAGCTTCTGCGCAATGAAGGACCATCTCTTCACCCCATGTTGTTCCACTAATCTGGCCAACAATCTTGATGAAACCAGAAGAAACAAATACTTATTCATTGCACTATCATCACACTAATTAACTAAAACCGAGGCTCGTAGTTCTAGCTAGGGGGTGGGGTGGGGGTGGAAATCACCAATTTAAAGTTGAAGTTCTTACCCATCTTCATCTTGAGTCCATTGCCCCTTAATCGTATTGACCTTCCTGTGGCCTTTGCTGCCATTCTTATTGGCCGTGGCTTTCTTCTCACTCGCACTGACCCTGTTGAAGAACCCATTTTCCATCTTCAAGTGAGGAGCCTCCTCCAATGGCTCGAAGCATGTTAGTGGCTTGATGTCATGGACTGTTGTTGTAGCATGACTTTGATCCAACTCCGTTGGGTAGGCTACGACAGTCTTAAGCATGTTCGATAAATCGACGCCATGGAAGCTCTCTACGACACCGTCGTCGTCGGCATCGTTGGAGAGGGCACTGCACACTGGGACTTCGAAATCTAACACCCGCTCATCTGACATGGGATTGAAAGGGTCGAGGAGAAGGAACTCCTGGCCGTCGTTAGGGTAGTATGCCTCTAGTAAAGAGAGTTCATCATTCTTCTCAAGTCTGGAGCTCAACAACTCCATTTATGCGAGTGGAAGAGGAAGGAGATGTAAACGGTAGTAACGAAAGAGGGAGGGATCATCAGGGCGATGGCATTAGCCTTGCCATCTTTGATCCCCATGTGTGTCCTTTTTAAGGGGATCAAGAAGATATATGGGTGTTACAGGGGACACCAAATATAATGACAGCACATTAGTACCCATTTACTGTATGTATTAATGCCACTCTTTTAGTTAGAAGACGAATGAAACGTACGGTTTGTAAGAAATGGCCTAACAAATTGCTGCCCATTAAATCGCCATGCACCCTCCCTCGGTTCCCTCGATGAATGATTATATTAAGTGATGTTAAGAGAGCATTATCTGTGTGCTTCTGCGCGCTGCGACGGCAACCTGGTGCTTCTTATAACCGAAGCTGAATCAATGGCTCTTATTTCTCTATTAAAATTCTCTACTATATATCCTGATTCCCATTGGTTGGGCTATTTATTATTATCATAATGCCCACAAGTAGCTGCGATGAGCTCTGCACATGGGTCGAATTAGGCTGTCGAGATGGACAACCATCTTGATAACTAAACCCCCCCCCCTTCATTAATCCTAATAGAAGAAAAGCTATTTTATTGACACTGGGGTACCCGTTTAGTGCTGCATGCATGTTTCTAACCGGAGTCAATAGGAGACTCTGCAAATGAAATGGTACACTCACTTCAGTCATCTAGATGCCCGTTATATATCGTTGTCATGCATGTTAGGCAGAGAAGGCATGCAGACGGGTCCCTAGATCTTGGGCAGAATGAAGACTAGAAAACATGAGTGTACGTACGTTACATGCAAAGCAATTGCATGCAGAGTTTTACTGAGTGAGCACATTGAACTAGAGAACTCCTTAACGACTGCACTATTACTCTTATATGAGGCACGGTGTTGGGTTTCGGAGCTGCATGCACATTCCGGATGAGAGTAGGGTTCTCCTTCTTTCGTTGTTTCCAATCTTGTGTATTGGCTCCGGCTGCCCAAGTTCCCATGCATCTCTTAGTTAATGGCTGCTAATTAGATTCCACAACTAGGCATCTTTTGTAGGCATGGAAATGGTAGCCAGTATTCTGATGGTTCTCTTCATTATTAATTTTCTTTCAAGTAGATTTTAGATATAGTTTTTAAAAATATAGTCTAAAAGCTGTGTGATAGTATTCCCAACAAATCCTAACTTTAGTCGAGATTTAAGGATAGGCCATTCAAAGTGTCTATCTTTATCGATCTCCAAGCTATTTGGCAAGTGGAATAATTAAGAGAGGATAAGATAATTGATGACATAGGGGCTAACTTATTTTATAAAATTGTTAGAATGAGTTATCCCTAGATTTAACTTCAAAAATAAAGAAAAATTAGAATAAGTCAGACCAAGTCTAATCGATCCATAGATATCCTCGATACCAAATAGACCCTCTTATCTCCAAATTTAAGTCACAAATAAGGACAATTTAATTTGAGTTGGGATGTCCTAGAATTTTTTAGATATATCAAATAGGGATTATAGAGGATAAGTTAGGTTTATCCTTTCTTATTCTGATATCAAATGTGCCCTATTAGCCTATTAGGGTGCGCGTGTTATATATATGATATATTATGTATTTCTTTGTTCACTATACCGTCGCTAAATCAAAATTAGATGACTCGTGTTAAAGATAAAACGAGGAAAACTAATATTGGATTATGCACCATCCGATCGAATACTAATAATTATACGGGATAAGAAATGGTATCAGTAGGCCTCTTTCTCATCGTATTGGGGGTAGAAAATGTGTAACTTCATAGTTTATTTGGTGAATTTCACAACATGATTATGACAGTTACAATAGTCAGCTTATCTCTAGCAGACTTATTCTTCCACCCCCACACCCTCCCCGGCCCGATCTAACAAGTTTTATCAGGAAGCTTCCACAAACATGCGGTTATATACATGACCAAATAAAAGTAGAGACTAGAGAATTTAATGTACTTCTTTAAGACTCATGCCTCCACCTTAAATTATTCTTGCCTGATGAAAATAAAAAATGTGTCATTATTCCTTATTCTTTAAAACATCTCTAACTCCTCAAGAGGGATGTTTGCATGAGCTCTTACACCCCTAGTTAAGACTTTCCCTATCAAAATTAATGCACAAATTTAATTAGTGTTTTAATTTTAGTCACCAGCTCTTAATTACGAACCCTTTATAGCAGTCACTTAATTTGTTTGGATGCTTTCTTTATGCACCCTCAGTTTTACGCAGTGAGGCATATTAATTTGTTGGATAGAACAAAGGCTTGAAAGGAAGGACATAAACAAGTCATCTCTTGGGATAGCAGATGATCACCTGATCACAATTACACCATGGATAGAATTATATGTCATGAGGATGTACCAAATAAACTCTTACATCAACTCAAGTCCTGATCACTGCCTTCTTGTTCTGGTTCAGTCATGCAAGCATATCTAAAGATGAAACCAAGAGGGAGAGGCCAATGTGGATTGATGATAAGGACATCAAGGCCTCAAGGGGGCTCAGTGGTATTTGCACCACCTCCTCATCTTAATTTGGGGAAGCCTTGGATTTCAAACTCCACCTTCCTCGGTTGCACTGAGAGGTGAGATTTAACCCCTGGATTTGAGAGGACCTATGTCAAAATGCTCTCCACAAATGGCGGGATCTATAGGAAACTTAGTCCTTGCGGCATGAGACCTCTTGATCTAGATTAGTCACCCAAATAGACAGGATTATCACCTTTATAGGTGGAATTATCACAACTATGTGAAAATACCTGCCTACTTAGGGGAATACTTGAGTAATTTCTTAGAATTTGCAAGTACTCCCGATTAAAAAAGAGTCGCAATATCTTGACGAGGCGATCGCTGGATAGGGAATGTGACGACAAGGAGTTTGTGTGGAGGATGACTGACTTGTTACTCTGAGTTAGGGCACCATGACAGCAGAGATTCTGCATGGGCTCTGGTATGGGGGGTCAAGATTTTTCAATAGAAGCATACTAGAGTTTGAGTGGTTGAAGCCACATCTTGCCACTAACACATTCTAGTGTAATTACAACCAGAGAGAGAAACCATACACAATCTTAATATCTTATGATAGTCAATATCCAATTCTATGCTCGAGGATAACGCATAAATTATTATCCGACATATTCTGATTCTATGTTTGGTAGAATCTAACGTGAATGCCAAACAGCAATCACACGTAGAAAGCACATGCATGAACATGGGGGAAGTCAGGAATGTGGGAGATCAGACACTTAACCAGACTCTTATAACATGGTATGTTTCAGACAGAGATCTTGTATCTCATGAGTGTCGAACAATAAAGGTGACCTAACAAGGAAATACATTGAGATGGAAAGTAATAACTAAATTATGATTTTTTAAAGAAAATTTTAAATTTATGTTATACTGCAGATACCAATGTCGAAAGGTAATGGCAGGGCCCAGTGGGAAATTAGCTTTAATGGGCCTTCTATGGGTTTGGGGTGGGCTGGGCCCCCCTTAGCCGGCCCGGCCCGGCCCGTCTTTGAACTCCACGACCGCGAGTCTCTAAAAACTCCCGTGCAAATATGGGGCGTCTTAAGCCTGCTGCCGCCGCCGGCCGACAAACGGTGCCGGAGTTCCCTGCGCCACAGAGAGAGAGAGAGAGAAAGAGAGAGAGAGAGAGAGAGAGAGATGGGGAAGAAGGCGAAGAAGCCCGGGAAGGGAAAGGAGAAGACGGAGCGGAAGACCGCCAAGGCAGAGGAGAAGCGCGCCCGCCGGGAGAACAAGAAGCTCTCCGAGGAGGACGACATCGACGCCATCCTCGTAAGGGAGCGAAAGGAGCAACCTCTATAATGGGGAGGGGGGAGAGGGGGCATTTGTTAGCTTCTGTTTGTTTCATCGCATGTGGTGATTACATGCTCTGTTGTCTTCGTCTCCTTCTTCTTTGTGCTGGGCAGAGGAGCATACAGAAGGAGGAGGCCAAGAAGAAGGAGGTGCACGTGGAGGACAACGTGCCCCGGCCATCGCCTCGGTCCAACTGCTCGGTGGGTGCTCGCGTCTCAATGTCCAGCTCTCTCTCTCTCTCTTTCCCCCCTTTCTTTCGTTCTTCCGAAAGGCGATTTTAGCTGTTTTGGCAATGTGATGTGTTGCAATTATGATGCCGCTAACCGCTACCTGCTCAAAGCTTTATAACGAATAATTTGAAGCAGAAAATGAGTCTAACGATGTTTAATTTTTAACATTTCGAGTGTTTCCTTATTTTGTTTTAATGGCTTGGTCTTCAGCTAAACATTAACCCGATGAAGGAGACAGAGTTCATATTGTACGGGGGCGAATTTTACAATGGGCAGAAGGTGAGAGCTCTTTCTTAGTTGTTAGTTGTTACGTTTATTTTTGAGGATGATGCAGGTTCATTTTTGTCTTTCTAGACATCTTATTGTAACATAACATCCATGCACTTGGACAAAAGGAGACTTGCATCATTTGTTTCCTTCCAGTAATCTTGTGAGCCTGTGATGGTGTTTGGTTCTTCCACAATGCGCAATGCAGGCTTAGCTATTGAAGTTATATCCTGATTAGTGTTACTTGTTAGATTATTGAACTGGTTTTCATTGTCTCCTCTGTTCATCCTTTAGGTTAGCAGCCCAGAATTGAAGTGGATGCATTTGCACTGGTTGTTTAAAATGATCAGATTCTTGCACAATATTTGCAAGTCCACCCCTCCTGATATATGCTATTTTTAATTTTGTTTTCAAAGGAGGATTATACTATTACTATTAGTAGTTTACCGGTGACTGGAAATGGAGGGAATTGTCTGAGTACCAAAGTAACAACAGACAAATTCCGTAACATTCATTTATAGAACTTGGAATTAGGTGTGGCTGGTGTTTGTTACATTGAGATTGTGTCAGCAGTGCATCATCATGGGCAAAAGAGGATTCATTTATGAAAATTCCGAATATACTCCAAATTCTAGAGGGCTTTCTGATTGCTCAAGGCCATTCTGATTCTTTTTTGAAATAATCACGAAGTTAAGTCTCTTAGTTATTAATGGATTATTTTACTGCTGCAGACCTTTGTTTATGGAGATCTTTATAGATATGATATAGAAAAGAATGAATGGAAGCTGATCTCAAGTCCGAACTGCCCCCCACCTCGTAGTGCTCACCAGGCAGTGGCATGGAAGGATCATATCTATATATTTGGTGTGCATTCTTATCCCTGATCATCATGTTTGCTGTTTATGCATAACTAACTTACCAAAGTGTAGAACACATTCATCTTCTTTTTTATTTTCTTTCAGGTGGTGAATTCACTTCCCCAAATCAAGAATGTTTTCATCATTATAAGGTGATCTACTTCTTTTAATGCTTCCTTCATTTTCAATTTCATCATTTTTCTTGCCAATCTTGCCCCTTACTCTACTTTTCATTTTGTAACTATTTAATGCTAACATATCACTTTTAAATCGTTTACTGTTAACAAATGCTAATGCTGTACATGTCTTATTTGTCATTCACAAAATATTTCACTCACTAAGTTTTACAGTTAAATCATTAAACTTCAGTGTCAAAATCAATTGTTGAATGCTAGAAATGCTTGGGTTTTTCATTCTTCACATGAGGCATGCCTTTGGCTGATTTGTTTACATACTCTTCTTGAGTTCTGGAAAGAGTGCACTTTCACGTTTAGGAAACAATTGGTGAACTTTGCTTTGTGTTCACATACTTGCTCATAGGGTGTTGTTGAAGCCAAAAATTTTGATGAAAAAAAAAGAAAAGAGAAAAACTAGCACAAAAAGAGGCTGGCCACCACCTCCGTCATATGGGGGGTTTGGACCGGTTAAACCCCCCATTGGAGAGTTTGGACTGGATAAACCCCTCTCTTTTGGCATTTGGTCCAATTAAAACCCTAAGTAGGGTACTTTGGACCGGTTAAACCCCTAAATAGGATATTTGGTCTGGTTAAAACCCCCTAGTGGGGTATTTGGACCAGTTAAACCCTCCATCCCATGGGTTTGGACCGGTTAAACCTTAGTGAGGCTTTTGGTCTGGTTAAAACCCCCAATTGGGGTACTTGGACTAGTTAAACCCTAGGTGGGGGACTTTGGCCCGGTTAAAACCCTAAGTAGGATACTTTGCTCCGGATAAACCCCTCATTCTTGGAGTTTGGTCCGGATAAAACCCTTGTTTCGCCCCTTTGGACTGGATAAAGGGTGTAACTGTGCATAAATGCTCTTGGGCTCTATAAATACCACAGTGGGACCCCCAGGTGAAACACACACAGAAGACTAGAAGAGAGATCGCAGAGAGACAGAGCTCTGGAGATTCTTATGCTTGTGCTTTTGAAGGCCCACCCTTTGGGGGGGTTTGTGCTTGTGTTGTGCATGTGCTCACAGTGAGGTCATGTTATAAAACTTTCCTCCATGAGTTTGCGCACATTGTGCCTTGTGCTTTGTGCCTCAACCAAGGAGGGTGTGCACCCAAAAAGGGTATGTTTCACATATACCCCTGGGTTTGCGTATATGCCCCCGTTGGTTGTGCCTTATGTAATCCCTTGCTCTACATAGATGCCCTTGTGGCTCTATCCCATGCGACATTCCTTGGAGAGGGATTATAAGAAAATTTTCTTCCAGGGGACTCTATCCCTCCGAAACCACCCTGCAAGGGGCGCTGCCCCCTTGACCACCACAACTTGACTGGGCAGGTCGATCCCCGGCGTTACGTTGACGGACGCATGAAGCTGGACCATAACCCATGAAAGTTCAAGAAAGAGAAACAATCTCCCGAGAATCATTGGCCGGCGCACCTCCACCAAGGTGGGACTTGGGCCTCATGTCAAAATTACACAAATACCGATGTGTTGTTCAGAAATTATCAAGATATCCCTGAACCTCCTGGAAATTATCAAAATATCCCTGGAGTTCAGAAATTACTAAAATATCCCCGGAGTCTAGAAATCATCAAAATGCCTCTGAGCTTCCAAGAAAACTACAGACAAATCCTACCCCGTCAAGAAATTGCATAAAAATCCTGAACTTTGCAGAAATTGCACGAAGCCCCTGTTCTTTCTCAAAGTTTCCAAAATATCCTTGTCCAAGGTCATGCCTCCTGCACGGCTCAATGGAGTGAGACCATGCCACTTCTCTGAAGCGGTGTGCGCTCTCCTGAACTCTACTTAAGGTTGACCAGAAACTGTCAAATCCAAGAACCCTGATACTCAGGGAAATTACTGGAATACTCCTGTTGGGCTGTTGGCGGGGAAATTACAAACAAACCCTGGAAGGCCAATAAATGGCAGATAAGTCCAGTGAAATCTTGAAGCTGCAAATAAACCCTGGAAAGTCAAGAAATGATAGATATATCCAGGGAAGTTCAAAAATTGCAGAAATATCTAGGAAGGGTCCAAAATTGCAGAAACACCCAGAAAGGGTCAAAAATTATAGATGCACCCAAGATAGGTCCGACAATGATGAAACTCAAATTCAATGGCTAGATCTTGACCAAAAGCAAATTCAACGATCCGATCGTGGTTGGGAGTATATCAAGCCGTCCGATTGAGGACAAAAGCAAATCCAACGGTTCGCTAAAGATTAGGAGCAAATCCAACAGTCTAATGGTGACTAGAAGCAAATTCAACAGTTTGACCGTCTACGGAAGCAATCCAAAGATCCAAATGTAAGCAGAAGCCTACTCGGTGATCAGATGGTGATCAGATGTAAACCCAAAGACTCGATTATATAATTGGGACCAAATGTAAAGGTCTTAAAAAATCAATTGTAATCTAAATTCTCTGTGTTCAATGAATGAACGTCTTTGAATTTCTTACAAGAGTATGAATCTTTAATGGACGATCATCAAGATCATATCCATTACACAAAACTCACAATATCACAACGGATATTATAGAGGCTAAAAGTGTTCTTTGACAGTTAATCAAGGGTATTCAGATTTTATGCCGATGTAAATAAACACCGACTACGGTTGGTGGAGAAATGTCCCGTGCCCGAATCCTAAATCATCTAATAAACTAAATACACGGAATAAACGATGCACACGTTATCCAAATAGCTAACCAATGTGCATCAATGTTCAACAAACTGAACATCATTATATATATTTCTTCTGAAATTTTCCGTGTTCAACAGGTGTGCAAAAGGGACAACATCAGTTCTTCATGAATTTGGACTTGCTTTCATTTCAATTAACAGGCAACACAGCGTCACTGAAGATGGGTTCTGTGTAGTCAGAAGCTTCCAACATATACACAGGGGAAGCAGATGGCTTATCTTCACTATGCAGTCATGCAGATGATACCATTATGTTTGTGGAAGATGGTGAAGAACAAGTGTGCATAATTTGCCGAATGACAGAATTCCTAGAGGAAGCTACAGGCCCCAGACTGCACTGCCTGTCCTATGAAAAAAAATAGACAATTGGTTTTGACTTTGGCATCTTGCTTCAGCAGAAATAAGATTCACTGCTCAGTTCCATCTCGATTTCCATTTATGTGTTTTCATTTGTAAAAAATTTCATTCTGATCTTTTTTTCTTTAGTGGAGACAACTTGTTTCACTATTGGAACATACTCCCATGTTTAACATGATCAGTGATGTAACCAACTCGCTTTTCAATAAGAAAAAGAAGAAAAACCTGAAAAAGTAAAACAAAAATTAATCGGCTTTCTTAAGCATTAACACCTCAGGATAGTGAAATCAAAGGAAACTAAGTGGGATCTTGAAATCAAAGTATAGTGGCATCATATGTATCAGGTTGCTAGAGGCAGAACTCAACATGGAGCCGTATGGGACTTAGCATTTGGATTGGTTCGTGAAGCGATGAATGTGGTCTTTGGAGTGTCCTAATCCATAATTTGTTCTACCTCATTCTCATACATGTGGTACTGTTTGCATATGTGAATTGCAATTAACATGCAGAATAATCTTACTGAAGTGTTTGTGTTGTTTCCTTAATCGAGCAATATGATTTATAAAGCATATTTAAATTTATAACTGTAGTATTCCTTTGATTAGGACTTCTGGATGTTGGATTTGAAATCAAATCAGTGGGATCAACTGCTCTTGAAAGGTTGCCCTAGTGCAAGATCAGGACATCGCATGGTATGTTATGGTGTTCTCATCTTTCATACAACCATAATCCCTTATGCTGATTGCTGATTGTTTTCTATGATATTCTTTTTTTTTCAGTTTTACAAATGGTATACCTGGACTGCTAGTACTATAATTTGTCTGATAATAGATATGCATGATTGCCCGTCAGACTTGTTGATTGGTGGTTTAAATTTTAAAGTGTAGGGTTTGATGACCGGCAATGAGAAATATGGGGTTGTGGTTGAAAGATGTTCAACTAGTTATAGAAACCAGAAACCCAATAGCTACCTCTGCTCTTTTCAGTTTTCTATGTAACCTTATTTTGTATTGTTTACCATAGAATTGCTTATTGCAGTCAAAGCTGAAAATGGTCGGATAGACATGGGTAGGATGCTAGATGCACTCTGCATATTTCCTAGGTACTGGAACACTACAAGTGCATAAAATTTGCCAAATGGAGAATCTAGTAGAAATTAATAAATACACTTAAATATTCTATGAGTTGGCATCAGAACTGTAGGGAAACATGAAGTATTTGTTCCTTGATATGTGAATTGACAGACTTGTGAGAAACACCCTAGTTACTTAAAGAAAAAAGGTATCATATCGGTGAATAGGATTCCCTTAGTTAAATTGCAGCAGGTTATCAAAGATAAGAAATTTGTTGGACTTATGCGAGGGAGCTCTCTAAAATGAATCTTTCTTTGCTGGGGAATGTGGTGTTGGGATCTTGTTGCTGAAAATAATCATGTTTAGAATGATGCCATTGTATTGAGATGTTACCACCCATAACTTCAAGTTATGGCCAGAAAGATAAAATGTTGTGTCACCACTTTGGAGAGGCATCTTGTTTGTAGCTAAATGCATGAAAAATTATCTAAGGATTAATGGAGGAGATGGCACCAATCTTTTGGCATGATAGGTGGGCAGAGCACAAAACTCAGGAGTTGTTTCCTGATCTTTTCAATGTCTGGTTACATGAATGACCGACCCTTCTTCATGCTTAAAATTATGGTGGTGGTGTTGGGCCAGAATGGTTTCTGGTTGTGTGTCATTGAATAAATTTTCGATAATGCTGACAAAATGCTTTGCCTCTCCAGGTATTATACAAGCACAAGATTATTGTTTTTGGAGGTTTCTATGATACGCTGAGAGAAGTAAGGTTGTTGCTCTATTCCTTGTTGATGGCCATGACGTTTGATTTGTTGATATCATACATCATTTTTATTGTCATTTCTTCCATTTTTTGGGGGGTCATACTATAGTTTCTTAGGTTCTACTATTTTTTCAGAACTATGTAAACCACTATATTTCCATTTATATAGCCAGGAGTAAAACCTGTGTCTGACACAAATGCCTAGCTATTCTATAAGCATGCTGTTTAACAGCCTTTGTAATATGTTGAAACATGAGCACAATTATGTATTACAGGCATGAACATAAAGCCATGCACCATCAGTTTTGAATTAGGTTCATGACCATAAGTAAGAGAGGAATAGGAATTACTTGAACCTTATTTTGCAACATGGCTGACAAACTGACTCCAATCCCAACAGTGTGCATCAGGCCTTCTTCCCACTGAACAAGAGACTCCTTCCCCTTTCCTTGATTATTTTTGGAATTGAATAATACCACAGATTTATTAAATAGAAAAAGGGGAATGTATATGCATATGCTTTAAAAATCCCTCTATATAAAAGGAAAAAAAATGCACACCAAGATGATGTGTCACAATTATCTGACCGAAAGCACCCAACGTAGAAGTTTTTAAATCTTCAACCTTACATAAAAGCTACTCCCTGATCCTTCAACAAATGAAAGAAAACAGCCTCTCTGGAGTCTCTCTCTCCCAAAATTTTTTCTATTTCGCTCTCCCTAAACAGCCAAAATTGTCACATGTAGGGTTAGCCACCATACTACGTTATGACCTTTAATGCGTACTCGATACAGAGTTCTTTGACAACATTTTGAAGTCAGGTATCTTGCAATTCACTTTTAGCTTTTGACCATTTGCAGAGCTCAACATTTTTGTTTGCAGGTATTTCAATGATCTACATGTATTTGATCTAGATCAGTTCAAGGTGACTTTCTTGTATCTCAATATCTTGCCTTTAGTAGTTGTAACTTTTCCATATGCCATAACTGAGGTACTTTCGAATATACTTGTAGTGGCAAGAGATAAAACCTAAGCCCGGATGCATGTGGCCAAGTGCAAGAAGTGGATTTCAACTCTTTGCATTTCAAGATGAGGCAAGTTGATGGAAGGTTTTATTACTGTTGTTGTGCTATTACCATTTACTAGAAAGCTAGAGAAAGTGGTTGAAGATTCTTTCAATGCATTTTATAGTTTGCTTAGGCAATAGGCAATTCAACGCCGATGTCCAAAACAGTTTGAGGCCGGTTAGCACTGACTTGATCAGTTCCAATCTCCCATTGTCTTTGCCTTCCACCCAATGGCTTGGATTTTGTCCAATAGGGGGCTGGCAGTGTGCAAAGGAGATTCTGACAGGGCAAGGGGGAATACGATACACAGGTATTCATTTGGGGGGTGGTCAAGTCTTCTAGACTAGGAGCTCCATGAGCAGTAGCTAACCGCTTGCCACCATGCCATAAGGAGCACCATGAAGTCCTTGTGAGAAGGTGTCAGAATGCCAAGAGGCAGTGGCTTCTGATTGATTCTCACAATCCTTATGTTGCCATTCATTTTTCTCACGTGATGCGTCCCCAACTTGGATATCATAGGGTTTTTTTCCCCATCTTTCTCTTTCTTTCTTTTTTTCATATGGCCATAATTATTATTTGTCATTGTCATAAGTCTTATCCCATTGATACGTGGTTGGCTAGATTCAGTGAAGAAGGGAGAGGTTGGCCTGTACTACCAACCCTAAAATTGGGCAAAGCGAAAAAGATCAGAGTGTGAAAGAGCCATTTTTTTCCAGTTTTGTGATGCAGAAGTCACAAGTTTAACATGATTAGGGGTTGTATTTGCTTTATTTTCTCACTTTCTCACAATTTTTCATTTTAATTAAAAAACTGTCTACATTTTGATTCGGAGTTCTGATAGAGAGTTAGCAGCAATTGTCATTTGGATCCTAATATTTGTGTGTTGTGTTAATATGAAGTGGGTATTTGATGCTACATTTCATGTGTTCATTAGTTGATGACTGTTCTTTGAGATCTTATAGGCAAATAATGTGCATAGAATTAAGTTTGATGTTTCTTGTGCATTTCCCTGTTGTCAAATGATCTTTCAACAATGATTTAAAAGATTGAAACTTGATGGTTCTGGTCAACTGCCTGTCTGGTTGACCAATCCATTATTGACTTTTTAAATCCTGAAAATTTAAAACAGAACTAACATGTCCAGAACTTCTGAGGGTAAATTGGGAGTAAAGAATAAACTATTGTGTCTTTTTCATTAAAACAAAAGAGTTCCTAATGGTCGGCTTCCTTGTATTAGGGTTGTCATAGAGAATGTGGATTGTAATATCAATTTGGAGAGAAGTGATTGTTTTGGATTTATCTAGAAACTGATTTCGTTATTAATTTACCGCTTTTGTTTCACAGGCTAGATTCACTTATCCCCACACCTTTTCCTCCTTTTCATTTTTACCCACTCATGCCCTTGGACATGCAAAATTTCTCTTCAAAATCCAGAGACATTTTCACCATGTGGATTTTCTGTTTAAAAAATCTTCTTGTTTCCAAATCTGGATTCTCTTATTGATACTGAATTTGTCTGTTTTTTATATGTAGATATTTCTATATGGTGGATATTCAAAAGAAATTGTTTCTGATAAGAGTGGCTCAGAGAAGGGAATTGTTCATTCAGATATGTGGTCCCTCGATCCTCGGACCTGGGAATGGAACAAGGTAATTAACATGCAAGGTTTCAAATTACTTATTTTCATGTCACCGGAACTTCTTCCATGCTTCTCTATAGTGTTCTTGATGACTAGCGATAGCTTTTGTGCTCTGTGCTGGTCAATGTGGCAACAGAACTTGAGTTCATTGTGAAATTGGAGTATTTTACTATCACTGATCTAGTTTCTCGTATTGCATCTGTGTGGTTTAGTCCCATATTGGAAATCCAGGGGACTCTTTCCTCTATACATGTGGGGGATTCTCTCAACTCAACACCTAGATTTTGGGTTAGAGTTCGAGCCTCTAACATGGTATCAGAGCCTCGTTTACCTAGTGGATCTATATCCATATGTTGACACTTGGCCCTACCTGTGATGCACCCCAAACTGGTTGGTTCGGCGCGAGGGGGGGTGCTGTGACTTAGTCCAATATTGGAAATCCATAGGAGTCTTTCCTCTATACATGTGGGAGATTCTCTCTACTGAATGCCTAGGTTTTAGGTTAGAGTTTGGGCCTCTAACAGCATCCAACGTTGGAATGTGCCTTTTGTGTTTCACAAAAAGTGTTCCTCGCCTCCCCAAAGAAGCATGGGATGTGCCATCTTGCTAATAGACAGAGGTGAGATATCTAGAGGACTGAAGCAAGGTGAGGTATCTTTGAACAAACAAAGAAATAAATTCTCTAAATAAACTTATCAAGGACAGATAGTCTCAACAAAGTTCAGTCTCCATGTATGCCTTGCACAGCAGCAAAGAAGACATGGATACAGACTGCAGGCAAACCTAAGGCAACATAGTAACCAAAGATATCTGAACTCTGAAGAACCATTTTTTTTGGGGGGAAGGTGGATGTGAAATCAACGAGCTGTTGAAGAGATCAACAACTGCCACAGTCCAGAGAAAGTCCCTCTGGAATGCAGAGAACAATGAGCAGCAGCTGAAATTCTCTCCCAAAATTTCTATAAAATATTTGTAGACTGCCTACAGGCATGCCAGCACCACAATAATCCTTCTCCAAGTGCATACCAGAAACATTAAAGCAAATGGTCAGTCTTCAGATTCCCTCAGCTTTCTGCCAGCATTAATTTCCACGCCAACCCTTTCAATCAATCTTTTAATTCCCTGCATCCCAAATTCCTCCTCGTTTCATTTTTTTTCTTTTTTGAGAACCAAATACACCTTTCAATGAGCCCACTCCTTTCAAGCATTTTAAATTGACGTACCTTGCCTTAGATATGCACTCTTAATTGGTTGGACCTTCATTTATTTTCCAGTTGAATAATTCTTGCATGAAATTATCTTTTTGAGGCTGCTAATTATACTGCATGCCAAAAAATGATGCTTCATGAACATGGTTTGCCATCTGTTACAAGATGTCTGAGATCTCTCTCTCTCCAAAGGTCGCAGGAAACAGAGCTCCCATGCCGAGATCTTCTCTCCCCCCTGGTTTTCTCCTGCCTCCCTCCCCGTCTCTCTCTACCTCAGCCCCCTTGAGCTCTCTCTCTCTCTCTCTCTCTCAGAGTCTCTCTCTTTCTCCCACCCTTTGTCTTCCCCCCTCCCGTCTCCCCCTTCTCTGTCTGAGAGAGAGGGAGATAGAGATACATGTACCATTTTTGATGATTTTTGATGTATTCTTCAGTTTGTGATTCATGTACCATTTTATGTATCTCTTTTTGGTGTAACTTGATGTATATTGACATTGGTGCATGTGAATGGATTTGTTATTATCATTCCTCTTTATTTTGTAAAATTAAGTTGTCAAATAGAAAAATATGTTTGTGAAATTGAGTGGTTAGTAGAAAAAAAATAACATGTTCTTAGGAATATGCCATATATATGATTTTTTTTTTTTCTAAATCACCAAATCCGATCTCCTGAGATTTTTTGAGATCACTCCGAGATCTCTTCTCTTCTGCCTTTTCTAGATGGAACCGATATTCGAGACGGAAATCCTTGTTCATGAATGTGGCCTCATGTTTCCAATTGTCTCACCATCAGCCATATAGGAAACCAATAGAACCAGTAAAAGAGTTGGTTAAACAAGAATGTGAATGACTGCAAAAGTTTCACATAATGAAAGTACATAAGCTAGTGTTAGAAGGATTTTCAAAAGAAAGTGGACCGTACCATCAATTTTACTAAGTAAACAGAGGAAGTACAGCTAGAATAGGTGAGGAGAGGTTCCTCAACCTCAAAAGAAACTCTAAAAGCTAACAAACTCATTAAGCTAAGATCATCATCTGATTTTAAATACTAAAAGAGAGACCGAGAATATGCCTACACCAATGATAAAGGAAAGAGACAGCCCCAAGGCAAATATTTTCAAAAGAAATGGAACTTCCCCTTGAAAACAAAATCATTGTGCTCTATCCAAATACTCAGCAAACAACATGAGGTAAATGGCCTAACTCCTCTTCTTCCCACATGGAAGGAATGCAATAGGGTATAGATGAAAAGAGTAAATGGTTGTTTAGAGTGACTTCCAACGCTAAAGCTGTTTGAGCACAATGAGTGTACAATTTCAGCTTTGAAAATGAAATGAACAAGGGACAAAGAATGAGCACTTGATTCTCTTGTTGTTGCTGGCCATATCCGTTTGTTGAATGCTGGAGGTGTTGAGTTGCTTTCCCCTAGGTGAAGTATGAAGCTCTACAAGTGATGTCTTTCTTATCTGTTAGTGTCTATTTATACTAAGAACCAGCCCATTATTTGTTATATTGTTTGGCCTACAGAAGATCCTTCCATTGTATTAGTGTGCAGATCTGCTTCTTTATCTTGGGACATATTTTGTCCTCTTATTACATCCAAGTGTAGCCATCCTGTATCTCCATTAATTTTTGACTGCACGGAAATCAACTCTATATGCATAAAATGTAGGTTAAATGATTGATATTTCAAATTTATCACTCACTTGTTTCTGCTTTTTAATTTGATTTGCATCGATTAAGCATTTGCTTTTTCTAATTGGTTGTTGAACCCATTATTTTTCTCGGATCAACTAAGGTGTATGAAGATTAAATAAGTCGGACGATAGTCACAAAGTGACGCTAAGTACGGGTCGTCCTGACTACGGGTTAAAATGAGTCCCGAGAACTCTTGCTGAGTGGATGACATATAAGAAAAAAAAGGCCTCGCAGTAAGCAAATGTTGAAAGAAAATTTTCACGCAACTTACAAGGGGTCGGAGCTCGATTGGGAAATAATTATGGAAGATCGGGACCACCTTGTGCAGTAAGCGGTGCAAGAAGCTACAAAAGGAAGGCACAAGGCACGAGGGAAATGTCATTTTCCCTTCTCCCACGTGGACCAAGCATAAAAAAACAACAACTAAGGAATGCATAGAAAAAGGGGTTTTATAGGGGCTGGCCCCTCCTTTCCCTCAAACATGGGTTTTGGACAGTTAAACCCCCCAAGTGGGGGGTTTGGCCCGGTTAAACCCCCAAGTGGGGTGTTTGTTCCGGTTAAACCGCCACTAAGGGGATTTGTTCCGGTTAAACCCCAATTGGAGTGTTTGGTTCGATTAAACCCCCACTAAGGGGATTTGGCCTAGTTAAACCCTCACTAAGGGGTTTTGGATTGTATAAAACCCTCCAATTGGGGGTTTGGGACTGGTTAAAGCCCTCATTGGGCCCTTTTGGACCAGATAAACCCCTATAACTGCCCTTAGGTTCTATAAATACCCCCTAATGGGTCCCAAGGAAGACACAGACGGAGAGCAAGTTTGGAGTTTTGAAGGCTTGTGCTTTGAAGACCTGTGCTTGTGCTTTTGAAGACTTGTGCTTGCGTTTGTGCTTTAAAGGGCTCAGAGCGAGGGTATGTTACATAATTACCCCTCCTCGAGTTTGCACATATGTTCTTGTGTTTTGAGTAATGTAATTTCTTGTAAATGTTCGGGGAAAAATAATGTAATTTTATGAAACAATCAGGAATTATAGAGGCACCCCTAACTTTTACAAGAGGGTCCCGAGAAGTCTTGTAATTGTAAAAAAGTCCTGGACATTTCTGGGAACTGCATACAAGTCCCGCACATTTGCAGAAAGGTCTTGTAAAGTTCAAATTTTGTCTAAAAGGTCTTGTAATTGCCAATGTCATAGCAATGCCTGGTATTCTCTTGAAGAATTTATAGAAATGTCTCGGGTCTGCAAAACCCCTGGATTTTCAGAAATTGTATAAATGTTCTCATAAAAGTCTATTACGTTACGGATGTGTCTTATGGTTCGATCAAATAAGGACAAAGTTCGGAATCGACTCAACGATGTCGATTAAGGAGAAAGCTTCCAACTTACCCAAGTTTGACGAGCGGGTTGAGCCGTTGAGGAACAAAGTTAAAAAGCCACCCCGGCATTGTAACCAAACCCTAGATAGTGCTAAGTTGCCGTAAAACCCTAGTTGGTACCAGACTCTAAATCAACCCCAGTTAGCACTAAGCCTCAATTAAACCTTGATAAAAGGTCAGATTGCAAATAAATCTTAAACCTCTCAAAATTATTAGAACATGCCCACCTAGTCCGGACATTACAGAATGCCCTGACTTATCCCAAAACTACATATATACCCCTGCCTAGTTCAAATGTTGCAAAAACGTCCTAGCCTATCTAGAAATTATATATGTACTGTCAAGCCTAGAGATCGCAAAATAACCAGGGTTGTTCAAAAATCCTAAGCAAACCTGCATGACCTCAAAATAACCCAGTCTTCCTAAAAGAAATTGCAGAAAGCCTCACCCTTCAAGAGATGTTATGTGACAACCGTGAGTATGCCTTTGGCATCATGACTAACGTTGTATTGGCCAACTGTTTTCTTTGGCAGTTGATTAAGGGTATTCGGGCTTTATACCAATGTAAATAAACACCGATTGCAGTCGGTGGGGAATTGTCCAATACCCAAACCCTAATCGTCTGATAAACCCAATTCATATATTTAATAACACATGCTATTCAAATAGCTAACAAATGTGTATTGACGTTCAACAAATGAACATTCCTTTAAATTTTCCATGTTCAACATTGGTCGAAGTCAGATAGATTCAAGCATCAATCGATTAACTTGATTTCAAATAGAAGGGCCTAAGTGATATTGAAGTTAATTGATGTATTAAGGTTAATTGATACATTATTATCAGTATCTACTTGAAGTTGATTGATACATACTTTAATTGAAATGTTTGGGTGAGGACAGAGTGAAAAATTACTTGAAGCACTTTGGTGCAAGAGCAAAACAAATAGTTAATTGAAGTGCTTGTTCAAGATAGACTTACTTGAAAGAATGGACGAAGGTGCTTTGTAATGTGAACCCCCTTAACTCACCTCTTTTTGCTTTGTTGGGAGGGTAAACATCCCCACACCGCCTTGATGTGACTTTTGTATGGGGTCTCTTTTTGGGAGCTTTTGTTATACTTGACTACTTGTACACTTTCTTTTCATTTATACACACAGTGGTATTACCCACTTTCCAAAAAAAAAGACAGACTTACTTGATACACATGCTTGATGCACTTGACTGAAGCAATACTTAATTGGAACCTATTTTGATTAATTGAGTCTGAAAACTTAGCTTTATGACATGGACTCAGTCGAAGCAGTCTGTTTGTTGCTTCAGACTTTGACCAAAGCATCTATCAATTAACTTCTTGTTGAACCACACTACTGTAAAGCAAAAACTTAAGCAAAACTACAAAACTTAATTGAAGTCTTAATCTTGACAAGCTCAAAGCTGCTATAGGACTTCATTGAAACCTATATGTTCAAAAGCTTTCTCAGGCCTTAACCAAAACCTATCAATTAACTGCTTGTTCTAATGAGGAAGGCGGCTAGAAATAGTTATTTACCTAGACCGGAGGCTAATCGACGGCTAACTCAGGAGGTGGTGTGGTGATTGATCTCAATCATCATCATCATCATCATCAGAGTCTTGTCCCAATTAATTGGGGTCGACTACATGAATCCTGTTCCGCCAAAGATTTCTATCAAGTGCAATATTCATATTTAAACTCAAGGAACTAATGTCCTTCCTAATAACATCGCACCATCTCATTTTAGGCCTTCCTCGAGCTCTTCTACTAGCATCCACTAAGATTTGATCACATCTTTTAACCGGCGTGTGGTGATTGATCTCAATGCTAATGGTTATCCGCAAGGCCTCAGGCAAATGAATTAAGCTTTGATCGTACCCGGATACAGTTCTTTCCTCTGATGTCTCCAAGTTCTATTACTTGGTTTATGATGAAATCTCTTTGGTTTAGTCAATTGATTAAGGCCTGATTCCCTATGCATCTAGCTAATTATTTATATGCATCTAGCTAATTAATTATGTGTTCTGTCATCATTAAACTTATAGAAACCTAGGGATTGAACAACTGTACATGTATAGTGCACTGAAACTGTATTTTCACTGTTTGCTGGTCAGATATCATGTTAGAAGATCGTTGATCACCAGGGCAACAGCCAGTATCCTTTGAGAGACCATCCAAAAGCCTGGAATGTGCTTAATGCCAGAGAACTTTAATCTCTTGCCCTCTACACACTTCTCTAACCTTCTCTGTTTCAATGTAACCCACAGAGCCAACCGCCAGCACCAAGGGACAAACAAAATGGGGAAGAAAGGGGGGAGGGGGCTAAAGCAGGCATCAATGATGTTGAGAGGGAAAAGCAGGCATCTAACTATTATAATGGGCTCGAAATACAATTGCATAGGTGTGGACGCACTAAAATTCGCTTGTTCAGGTGGTTCGTCTATTAAGTGCGTGGGCGTGCCAGTCACCGAAGTGACAATTTGTTCGGGCTCCGAAGAGCCCATGATGCGCTCGACCTGACTTCGTCAGACGATTGTGTGGTTCGTGTAGGGACCAAAACCCGCCGCGCCATAAAGGTCACGGCGTCATTTACATCCCCCATACGAGGGAACACCCTTGATTAATCGCCGGGATTCAGGGCCTCATGGCCAAGAAATTAATTGCATGAAAGGTCTATTACGAGGTATTGAAATCCTCGCGCGAGGGCTAGAAGAAAACCATTCGCGGTCATGTCGGTCGTGTACTGACCATTTAATGTTCGGACGAATGTCCAGCTCGAGAAAATCGCGGTTGTCGCGGGAAAACCGGAACGCATGTATGCCGAGGTACGACAAATTTATTGTTCAGAGGAACGGAAGACATTCGGCTAAGTCTCGGTTGGAGCGGTCAAAAATCAGTAAATCTGTTGGCCCGGTGCAAGAGCAAGCTGCGACCATACTGCGGTGGGCCCCCTGCGGTCGAAACAAGACTTGCATGAGCGTCATTAATATTTCCGGTGCCAAGGGGCAACGAGGGAATATCCCTTGAATCGGCTGGAAAGCCCTATGTCTAGGGAAGCGGACGTTCGAAACGTGTCGGTCATTCGGGAGACCGTTTAATATTCAGACGGGTGTCCGGCTTGAAAATATCATAATCGTCGCAGGAGGACCTGGAACATATGCATGCCGTGATACGGCAAATACATTATTCCGAGACACTGAAAACATTCGGTTAAATCTCGGTTAGTGTAGCAGGAAACTAGCGAATTTATGGGCCCGGTGCGGGATCGAGTCGGGACCATACCGGGGGCGCCTCCCGCGGTCCAAACGGGGCTTGTGTGGGCATCATTAATGTTCCCGGTGCCGGAGGGCAATGGGGAAGAGTCCCGGGACTAGATTCCAAAACCAAAACATGTTCGAAGGAAGCGAGCTATAGGCCGAGGGTGTGGGTCAGACAATGACCATAATCGGGACGGACCCGAGGTCCAAGCACAGCCCCCAAAGGCCTTATTGATATTCCCATGTATAGGGTCCAGGGATGACAGGAGCCATCTCGTTCTATTCAGATTTCTGTCGGTCACTCGCGGACCACTTGATATTCGGACAAAGGTCCATATTGAAGGTACGACGTAAACGGAAACAAATCCGTACAAGTGTATGCCGAGTTTGCGGCAATTTCAACGGAAGGGGTGAACGAATCCCGATAGGGTGAGTCCGATTTGGCGAGCTATCGGCCCAGAGCAATACCGAGTCACGACCACGTCGGGGTGGGAGCCGTCGGCCATGTTGGTTGCTCACGGGTCTTTTCATGTTCAGACACAGGTCCGTAATAGAAATACGGCGGAAATCGAGGTGAACCCGTTCAAATGTCTGCCGAGCGTGCGGCAATTTTAGTAGTGGCTCGGAGGGGATCCAGCCTGAGAAGTGGGTCCAATCTAATCGGAATGTCGGCCCGAGGAAAGGTCGGATCATGGCCGTGTTGGGATGACTCCCAAGGCCCAGGCCCGGCCTACGAGGGCCATGTTATTGTTCCTTCAGCGCCGGGTCGCCGGAGAGACGAGGCTGCAATGTGGAATTATTAATACCTTATATTGTTTTATCATTATTACCTCCCTTTTTTTTTATTATCGTCACTTATTCCATTCATTCATTTTTTTTTTATATACGGATCTGTTTAGGTTTATTTATCCATCATAATTTTTATTGGCTTGTTAGTGCTGCCATTATATGCCCATATATATACATATATACATATATTCATGTAATTTTTTTCTTTGGGGAGAGAGTTGGCCCTTGGCGGGTTAAAAAGGGGGCTAGAGGGGATGTACCACTGAAGAAAGGTGGGCAGAAAAGTGTGCCGGCAAAGGGCTGAAGATCTGTGCCGTTGAAGGGCTTAAAGGGGGGAGTGCCGCTGAAGGGCTGAAGGGGGTGTACCGCTGGGGCGCTGGCTGGGGACTGTATCGGCGAAGGAGGGGAAGGGTGGCGCAGGGTGTCTGTTGGCAGCAAATTTTGCTTTGCAAAAATACCTCCGCTTTTATTTAGTTGAAGCAGAAATGGGCTAACTTGGAGATGGAAGACCCGTACGGGGTCGGAGGAACCCGTCCGGGGTCGGAGGGACCCGTACGGGGTCGCCCTCACCCGGACGGGTCCGCTCGGAGGTGGGCAAACCCGCACGGGGCCGCCCTTGGGCGGGCAGACCCGTCCGGGGTCGCCCGACCCCGGGAGGGACCCACCCGGGGTCCGCGACCCCGGGCAGGTCCTGCCCGGCGGGTCGCGACCCCGGGCAGGTCCCCCCCGGGGGCCGCGACCCCGGGGAGGTTCCCCCCGGGAGCGCGCGACCCCGGGGAGGTCCCCCCCGGGGTCCGCGACCCCGGGCAGGTCCCCGGGGGGGTCGCGACCCCGGGGAGGTCCCCCCCGGAGAGCTGCGACCCCGGGCGGGTTCCCCCCGGGCGTCCGCGACCCCGGGACGGTCCAGGACCGTCCCGGGGACTCTCCACCCCGGGGAGGTTCCTCTCCCGCGCACGCAAATCAAAATATGACCTTCCCGGGGTCATTTTCATCCCGTTGGACCCGTACGGGGTCGAACACTCCCGGGGAGGTTCCCCACTTCTATAAATAGACCCCTGGAGGTCCAGAAGGGGGGAGAGAAGCTCTACTACACTCAACAACCTACGGAAGACACTCGGAGCGTTTTGTTCGTTTGTTCGTTTGTCTTGGCCCGCGAGGGGTAAGTCCCCGGGTTTTGTGTAGGTGCCCCTATGAGGGTATATTTGTAATTTTGCCCCTCAGTGGGCCGTGTTGTTGTTTCTGGCAACACACAAAAAGAAAGAGAAAAAAAAAAGCACTACACAAGTGACAACCTACGGAAGACACTTGAAGCATTTGTTCGTTTGTTTTGGCCCGTGTGGAGTAAGTCCCCGGGTCTTGTATTTATGCCCCTACGGGGTATATTTACGTTTATGCCCCTCAGTGGGCCATGTTTGTAATTATGCCCCTCAGTGGGCCATGTTTGTAAGTCTTTACGTCTCGGGACGACTAAGTCTTGTATTTCTGCCCCCTATAATGGCGAAATTACAAAAATATCTTTCCCGGGATTGTAAAAGACCGAAGTCCTGTAATTTGCAGTTATACCCTGCAATCTCTTGTAATTGGGACTACGTCCCTATCTCCCGCTCTAATGCGGACTTTTGTACAGTCGACAACTCGCCGACAACTCATGTACTCACTGGAATTATAAAAGCATTCAGCATGTTTTATATGTAACCTCGGGTGGGAAAATTATAAGAAAACCCCCCGACTTTGGAAAATTGTGTATATACCCCTCCTTCGGCCAAATTGACAAATGTGTGCCTTCCATGAAGCCCCTTGTCATTCCTTCAGTCCGGAAGTGTTGTCAGCTCAGTCCAGCACTCGGGTATTATACCAAACCTAGGTCTAGGGTCTGGTAAAATTACCAAAATACCCTTGTAACCTAAACATGGCCTCAGAGCCCTTGAAACTCTCCAGAAACGGTTTCTATGCCTTGGGGAGTCAGGAACCCGATCCTACTTCCGTTCCAGCCCAGAAATTTCGTAAATGCCCCTGGCCTGGGAAAATTACCAAAATACCCTTGGGGTGGTAAAATTACCAAAATACCCTCGGGGTCCAGAAAACTTCTCTCTACTTCAAAAACGCCTACGGCTTCCGCATATTTGCGCCTCTATGCCTAAATCTTAGGGTTTTGCTCAGACCTAGCCCTAATCTAGTTGTTTCTATGTGTTGGTGGTAAATGAGTGGTTATGGAGAGTCTCTCGAGTGAGCTTGCCCTCCACATCAGAACCTCTGTAGAAGTCTTTTGGGACCTCTTTGATAGTTAAACAAAGGTGTTCGGACGTTAGGCCGATATAAATCAACACTGACTCCGGTCAGTGGGGAAAGGTCCAGCACTCGAACCCAAATCGTCTGATACTATGCGCATCCACGGAACCCTCTCTACGCAGAGGAGTGTTTCTTTTCAAAAAGAACGAAAATCTACCTTTTATCTACGAAAAGAGTATTTTCTCTTTAGATTTTTTCCGTGTCTCACAGTGTCCCAAGGGTGCACTGGAGAAGCGCCAAGTGAGTGTGCCGGGGAAGCCCACGGATAGTGTACCGGTGAAGGAAGGGGGGTAGCATGCTGACGAAGACATTCCAAAGAGCGCCGGCGAAGGGAGGAGAGGAGCGTGCCGGGCTAACTCAAAGTCTGTACATCGTCTGCTAGAGTCTGCACATTATCCATTTGCTACGACTCGAAGTCTGTGCATTGGCTGCTAGCACACACGCAGAGTCTGTACATTCCTCAGCCCAAAGTCTATACACTGGCTGCATTCATCAGCTCAAAGTCTATACATTGGCTACATTCATCAGCTCAAAGTCTATACATTGGCTGGTCATCGCAACACAAAGTCTGTACATTCATCAGACCAAAGTCTATACATTGGCTGCATTCCTCAGCTCAAAGTCTATACATTGGCTGCATTCATCAGCTCAAAGTCTATACATTGGCTGATCACCGCAACACAAAGTCTGTACATTCATCGGCCCAAAGTCTATACACTGGCTGATCGCTGCAACATCAAGTCTGTACATCGGATGGTCGCATGCACACAAAGTCTGTACGTCCATCAGCTCAAAGTCTGTACATTGTCTATGCGACCAACGCACAAAGTCTATACATCCCTCAGCTCCAAGTCTGTACATTGGCTATGCAACCGGCACACAAAGTCTATACATCCTTCAGCTCAAAGTCTGTACGTTGTCTATTTGCTGTAACTCAAAGTCTATACGTTGGCCAGCTCAAAGTCTGTACATTGTCCATTTGCTGCAGCTCAAAGTCTATACGTTGGCCAGCTCAAAGTCTGTACATCGTCCATTTGCTGCAGCTCAAAGTCTATACATTGGCCAGCTCAAAGTGTGTACATTGTCCATTTGCTGCAGCTCAAAGTCTATACGTTGGCCAGCTCAAAGTCTGTACGTTGTCCATTGGCTGCAGCTCAATGTCTATACATTGGCCAGCTCATAGTCTGTACGTTGTCCATTGGTTGCAGCTCAAAGTCTACACATTGGCCAGCTTAAAGTCTGTACGTTGTCCATTGGCTGCAGCTCAAAGTCTATACATTGGCCAGCTCAAAGTCTGTACATTGTTGTCACAAGCATATTAGGCCCATGCATTCGTTCACGGCATGTTTGAACATCCATTTCCAATGTACATGCTTCACTGTCTGCATTTGTGCAATCCTTCACGCAGAGTCTATACATTGCTTGTTGCTGTGTTCGTGTATCAACCTGCCAAGTCTGTACATTGGATTCCACTTCGGAGAAACGGTGGAAGAAGAGGTGAGACGGAGAGATAGATGAGGGAGAGTGAGACGGTGAGAGGTAGAGAGGTGTGCCGGCGAGGGGGGAATGAGACGGTGAGAGGGAGAGAGTGTGAGTGAGACGGTGAGGGAGACGGAGGGAGAGAAAGTGAGAGACGGAGAGAGAGACGGAGGGAGAAAGTGTGTGCCGGTGAGGGGAAGAGTGAGACGGAGGGAGGAAAAGGGAGAGACGGTGGAGAAAGGGAGTGAGACGGAGGGAGGAAGGGAAAGAAAGACGGTGGGAGATGGTGGGAGAGAGAGACGGCTGAGGAGGAGTGTGCCGCTGAAGGGCCAAAAAGGTGTGTCGTTGAAGGGCTGTTAGAGCGTGCCGCTGAAGGGCCAAAAAGGTGTGCCGTGGAAGGGCTGTTAGAGCGTGCCGCTGAAGGGCCAAAAAGGTATGCTGTTGAAGGGCTGGGTTGAGAATTTCGAAGAGGACCTACTCTCCCTCTGGTTCTTTTAAGGCTTTTCTTTTCTTCCTTTCTTCGTTATTTTTCTTTGCCCTTTAATGTGTTGTTCCATCTGTTTACTGCATCCTTTTGCCTTTTTTATGTGTTATTATTCTATTTGTTTGTTGCTTTATTTTGTCTCTTCAATGCGTTATTATTTCTAACGAAAATTTGGCAGCATCTTCACTCGACCCGAGTGTAAGGGAGATAATGGGAACGCGCCCACATGGAGTGGCGGAACCCGACGCTGGTGGTGGGCGCCCGAAGGCGGCAACACCTTTGATAAAACTTCGGGAAACCCGGGGAAAAGAACGGACGGAAGACTCTTCTATAACGGGCTGGGGGTGCACCAGGCAGGGGCTGGCCAGGGGTGTGTCAGCAGGGCATAGCCAGGGAGTGTGCCGTCCAAGCCAGGCTGAAGGTGCACCGGCTTTGGGGAAGCCCAGAACGTGCTGGTGGAGAGGAGACTTGTGATGCAAAGAAAAAAAAAGGGGGGGGTAGCCACCGAGCTATCCTACAAAGGAGGAGGTGGCCAACGAGATGAAACCCCTGAGGGAAACTGTGGTACTCGGAAGTAATCGGTAAAAGACCGTGAAAAGGGTAAAACGACAAGGAATGCAAACACATGGGGATGCACATGCACAAAACATGAACACCTGGCGAGCTTTTTATTCCTTTAAAAAGGGAGCAGCCCAAGAGGGGATAATACATCGTGGTAAACCAAAAAAAAAGAGGAAAATGGAGAAAAATAAAACAAGATACAGTGGGGAGGGGAACGGAGCACTAGCTCCTCCCCTCCCATAGCTCACTCTCTTCTCTCTTCTCTTCTTTCTTCTCTCTTCTCTCTGCACTCAGACGGTGGTGACGAAGCAGCACGGGAAGGCAAGAGCCTCTCCTCTTCTTCTTCTTCTTCTCTTCTTCTTTTTTTTTTGCTTCTCTTCACTCCAGCGACGGTGAGTGATGCACCAGGGAGAGCCCCAGCTTCTTCTTCTCTTCTTCTCTTCTCCTCTTTCTGTTGTGTCTGCCCTTCCTTCTTCGCCGGAATGGGAGTGGTTTTATACTCTCAGCAGCGGGAGCCCTCGAGCACGGCAGTCGGAGGCGGGAAGCGGCTGGTCATGATGGGGTTTGACTTCCCCCGTCCTGGTGTGGACACCAAAAATTGCACACCCAGATATCCTGCTCAGCCCAGCATCAACAACGGCACCGAGTGAAGAAGCCCCGGAGGAACTGGTCATCCGGACTCCCCAAATATGCACACTGCTGTGAAGCCGTCTCCGGAGTCACGACAGTGAAGAGAAATCAACCACCAAGAGCCCCCACAATCCATGGGCCTCGAAGAAAATTAAATGGGCCACAACTCATGCTCACAACGGGCTCAGAACTGCCCCTTTTGGCCCTTCAGCGGCACACTATTTCGGGCCTTCAACGGCACACTATTTTAAGCCTTCAGCGGCACACTTCTTGGGTCTTCCAGCAGCACACTTGTGAAGGCCTTCAGCGGCACACCTGCGAGGCTCCCCAGCGGCACGCCTTCCTCAGCCCCTAGCGGCACAGCGTTCAGCCCATCCACGTCGGTCAACGCTCGTAGCCCTCGGCGCGTAGCGAAAGCATGGCAGGCCCATGCCTGCACCTTGCTGGGCTGTCCTCGCCCCACCTACTCCCGTCCTCGGCATTCGTCGGCCTGACCAGGGGTATAAGAACCCCTCGCTCCGACGAAAAAGGGGGAGGCAGAGAGACGGAAGGATACACACAGAGAGGGAGACGGAGAATACACAGAGGCCTACACGGACGAAGAGAGAAGAGAGAAGGGGAAGAAGAAGAGCTCGCCCGTCCAAGCTCGGCATGCCCAGGAGGGCTCCAGAGAAGAAGAAGAAGCTGGAGAAAGAGAGGAAGAGAGTAAGAAAAAGAGAGAAAGAGAGAGAGAGGCTTCATGTAACGGGGAAGTGGGGAAGAGCAGGGAGCCGTCGCCCCTGCTCAACCCCAACACTTTCTTCCCCTCATCCTTTCCTCCCCCTCAAGTTCCTCTTCTTCTTCCCCCATCGCTTGTAGCTTTAGCTCCGGTGTGTTACAATGTATATGGCCAGTTATGGCCCTTTTCTCTTCATGAATGAAAACTCCCCCTCTTTGGGTTTCTTTTTGTCTCCGTTGGTTTGAATCACTATATGCGTTTGGTCGTCTCCTTCTTCCCCTCCGGCGGCTTGAGTCTCTTGCACCGATCTTCTCCCCCTGTCGTGGTCCCCCGTAGGGCCTCTAGCCCTCACATTTGCTCACATGCTCAAAGGGAGATGCCCTTCTTTTCTCCTCTGCGTACCCATGTGGTGCGGACACACGCCACTATACACACCGGTGGACGAGTACATGGCAGGACCCAGATATCTCGCGGAGGACGTGGACGTATCGGCCGAAGCCTTCACCTTCATTTCCCTTTTATTTGGCCTTGTTGGGCCCTATTTGGAGCTTATGGATCCTTATTGGGTTGTAATAGTATGTAAAAGGCTAATGGGCCTATGATCTTGTAATGGTCTAGAGTTAGTGGGCTTGTCTAATGGGCCTTTAAATGGGTCAAGCCCATAGTCTAGTGTGGGCCTTTAAATGGGCCAAGCCCATGGTCTAGTGTGAAAGGAGAATGGGATTGTGGGCTTCTAGAAGGGACATGTGTGAAAAGGGGTCAATATGAACAAGTCTAGGGGGTTGTGTGCTATGTGTGAAAGGGGATTAAGGGGTTGTTGGCTGGTGGCTAGTGGAAGGGTGCGCACCCCTCTCCTTGGTCAAGGGTAGGCAGCCACCCTCCCACCTTGTCTCCTCCCCTTTGAATATTCAAAGGGAGGAAGCTTCCTCCCCTCCCCCTTGGTCCATATGCGCACCCCTCCCCTCCCCATGAATCCAACACAGCTCTCCAACCCCCTCCCCTTGCTAACCCCTATATAAGGGCATGTATAGTGTTTTGTTAAAGGTTAATGAAAGTTTGTTGAGAGAAAATTGCATTGGAGAGAGATTCTCTTGTGTTTCCTTGGGTGTGACTCCCTTGGTTCTGTCCTGTGACGGGACAGAATTGGGTCGTGTGACTCGACCTTGTATCCCCCTCTTCCTCTTACCTTCTTCTTCCCCAAAAAATTCCAGTGATACCTCTGAGAGTTAGGAAGATTTCAGCGCTGGTTTCGCGTCGATCGGAGTTCGTGAGCGACGGCAAGACTTCTTGTCGTGGAGGTACGCGATTCGTTCCCCACTCACATTGCTGTTTAGTATGCTTTCTATGTTGCTGCGTTTGTGAGAATAGGGCCGATAGCTAGTTTCAAATTCACCGCGATTGTGAGTTGTGAGCGCCCGTTCCGTGGCTCCAATCGAGCACCGAGCGCGAATTAGCACCCTAGGCGACGGTGGTTTCTTAATCGCCGCGATCCCCACGTTTCCCTCGCAAGGGACGATCGTCGGGCTCAAGAGAGTCGCTGTTGAGAGACGTCTCCACCCGGAGAATACCACGGTGGTCAGCTGCCCGGCTTGCCTTAGTGTGCTAGTGCTGGCCGCACAACGAGTCGGTCGTACGTCTTAGCCCGAGTCGGTCATCCGTCCCGCATCAGTTTGGTATCAGAGCGTCGTTCAAGTCTAGGGTCATTTAAGTCCAAGGTTGCATTTGCATTCCTCTACTCGGTATATCAAAAGGTGCGACACGAATGTTAGGCTACGCCTATCGGGAAGGCCGCACACTTGCGCGAGTGATCTTCGGATCGATTATCTCCGCCTAGTACCGAATAGTGGGTTAAGTCTAGGTTCCTCAGCTTGCCTTCGTAGTGCATTCCGATCTTTGTGTCTTTGCATCGCATTGTAGGGTCGTGTCTAGTCCAAGAGAGTCTTGTCACCGTGTGTCTGCATGTCCACAACCCGCCACCCCCATGGCCATTCCCCGAGACCATGTGCCGTTCCAGCGACCTATAGTGTCCATTGCCATCCTACCAAATGGGTTGCATACGGAGATCGACTTCATTAGTAGGGTGTCGTCTAACTGTGTCTCACAAGACATAGTTGAGTCGCTCTCAAAGACTGGGGAGATTATTCTCAATGGTGGCTTTGCATTCGTAGAGTTCCAATGGAGGTTCGGCCCCGTTCTTTATGATGATGGAGCATGGTGCAAGGTCGACACACTTGCCGGCCCATGCATTATTTTAGGGAAAAATTGGTTGGAAGAGAGGAGAGCGACCTTTGACCGGGATAGGAGGACTTGCACCTTACATCCACCTCACCTACCCGGCGAGTTCATCATCCACGACGACATTCGGCTGACCACCACCATATCACCAGCCACCCAATCCCAACGGTTAGCTCCACCTCCGGAGTCACGCCCGCCACCACTCCCGGTGCCCGCCCATGTTTGCCATATCTCCGACCAGTGTCCTTCACATTCACCAATCTTAGAGGACACACATTCGGAGGATGTCCCACCCGGGCTTATTCAAGTGAGTTATGAGGCCGACCAAGAGTTGGCCGATGATTATCTCCCTGATGTTGAGGGGTTAGAGAGTGACCCAATAGAGGGCCAGTGTCTATTAGTCACCCCAATCCCATCGGTCATCTCGGACTTGTCCATCCCGTCCACTTTGTCCTCGGTGGATGTGCCATCTACCGACACCAACCTCCCACTACTACCCGTCTCTCCTACGGTAGCGCAATCGCTAGTGACTACCGTACCATTGTCGGCACTCTATGTTGACGTGGTATGGTTTGACTTCTACCATGCATACGAGAGACAATATCCGGACTTACCCTTTTGTGAGTGCCACACCCGACGTCCGGATTACTTTCCCGTCACCCGCCTCTTGATCCTCTTACACTTCCATACCCGAGGACGAGTCTTCTCAAATCGGAGACGGTTGACGAGGAGTGAGACTCACAACATCAAATTGTGGGTGAGTCTATCTTTCCACTTGGAGTATGCAGATGGTGTCCAACTTGTCTTTAGAGCGTCTGGTGGGCATGACCTCAGTCCTAGGAAGTCGTTAGGCTTTGTCGCCCCGTATGTCTGTGTCTGTTTGTCTCTCGAGTTTGTTTTCGTTCATGCATATGGTTTGCATTAAGTCGTGTCCCAATCAAAGGCCAGCCATGCGCGCATAAGGAATTAGCTGATTCATGCTACACGTCCGTGAGTTCAAAAGAGAGAGTACGTCATGATCAGGGTCATACCTGAACGGTTTCCTCTTGGGGCCGTAAAAGTAACTCTAGGCCCGCGATACCGCCCTTCCCGAGTCACGAAACAAGTGGGTTCAAATGCGTATGTTATTGAACTACCGTATGACTATGGTGTCAGTTCGATGTTCCATGTTTCTAGTCTGGTAGCATATCGGAACCCGCGGTGATCCCTAGTGAGTTTCGAGCTTTATCCTTCTATTGTGAGTGACACCTCACCCGAGAGTCCACCTCTTCCAGCCTCAACGCACGCATATAAATGTTATACTGGATGAGCAGGTGATCACCATCAGGAACGGAGCCGACCAACACTTCCCAGTGCGTTGGCGAGGATGCCCCACGATGAACAACGCCTCGATCACATACGGAGAGTTCAAACTCCAGGACCCTTACTCGACGGGGTCGAGTTCCTCCCACCCGGGGAGAATTGGTGCGGACACACGCCACTATACACACCGGTGGACGAGGACATGGCAGGACCCAGATATCTCGCGGAGGACGTGGACGTATCGGCCGAAGCCTTCACCTTCATTTCCCTTTTATTTGGCCTTGTTGGGCCCTATTTGGAGCTTATGGATCCTTATTGGGTTGTAATAGTATGTAAAAGGCTAATGGGCCTATGATCTTGTAATGGTCTAGAGTTAGTGGGCTTGTCTAATGGGCCTTTAAATGGGCCAAGCCCATAGTCTAGTGTGGGCCTTTAAATGGGCCAAGCCCATGGTCTAGTGTGAAAGGAGAATGGGATTGTAGGCTTCTAGAAGGGACATGTGTGAAAAGGGGTCAATATGAACAAGTCTAGGGGGTTGTGTGCTATGTGTGAAAGGGGATTAAGGGGTTGTTGGCTGGTGGCTAGTGGAAGGGTGCGCACCCCTCTCCTTGGTCAAGGGTAGGCAGCCACCCTCCCACCTTGTCTCCTCCCCTTTGAATATTCAAAGGGAGGAAGCTTCCTCCCCTCCCCCTTGGTCCATATGCGCACCCCTCCCCTCCCCATGAATCCAACGCAGCTCTCCAACCCCCTCCCCTTGCTAACCCCTATATAAGGGCCTGTATAGTGTTTTGTTAAAGGTTAATGAAAGTTTGTTGAGAGAAAATTGCATTGGAGAGAGATTCTCTTGTGTTTCCTTGGGTGTGACTCCCTTGGTTCTGTCCTGTGACGGGACAGAATTGGGTCGTGTGACTCGACCTTGTATCCCCCTCTTCCTCTTACCTTCTTCTTCCCCAAAAATCCCAGTGATACCTCTGAGAGTTAGGAAGATTTCAGTGCTGGTTTCGCGTCGATCGGAGTTCGTGAGCGACGGCAAGACTTCTTGTCGTGGAGGTACGCGATTCGTTCCCCACTCACATTGCTGTTTAGTATGCTTTTTATATTGCTGCGTTTGTGAGAATAGGGCCGATAGCTAGTTTCAAATTCACCGCGATTGTGAGTTGTGAGCGCCCGTTCCGTGGCTCCAATCGAGCACCGAGCGCGAATTAGCACCCTAGGCGACGGTGGTTTCTTAATTGCCGCGATCCCCACGTTTCCCTCGCAAGGGACGATCGTCGGGCTCAAGAGAGTCGCTATTGAGAGACGTCTCCACCTGGAGAATGTCACGGTGGTCAGCCGCCCGGCTTGCCTTAGTGCTAGTGCTGGCCGCACAACGAGTCGGTCGTACGTCTTAGCCCGAGTCGGTCATCCGCCCCGCATCACCATGCCTCTGCCTTGAAGCCCCCCCTTTTTTGAGCCTTCCCCGTCCTGCCAAGTTTCCTTTGAAGCCTGCCAAACCCAATACCCCAGCCCGGTGCACCCATGGCTCCCTGACCAGCACACACTTTGGCCCTCCCAGCCGGCATACACATAACCCCTCCCCTTGGCCGGCACACAGCCCTTTGGCCTTTTGCCCGGTACACCCCTCCATATGCCCGCAGCGACACACCCTTGACCCGTCCGCTCACCGGCACAGCCCTTGTCAGAGCCTTCCCCGGCACAGCCTGGCCACCTCCAGCCCGGTACACCACCCAATTCCCTGGCCGGTGCACTTCCTGCCTCTCTTGCCCAGCACACATCTTTGAGCTCCCTAGCCGGCACACCAGTCCTCTCCTTTTGCCCGGTGCACCCCTAGCCAGTCCTAGAATCGTCTTCCCCTCGTCGTTTCCCCCAGGTTTTCCGAAGTTTCTTTGAAGGTGTTGTCGCCCTTGGCACGCACCTCAGCTGTCGGGTTCCGCCACTCCATGTGGGCGCGTTCCCTGTATCTCCCTTACCATCCGGGTCAAGGGGAGATGCTGCCGAATTTTCATTGGAAATAACAACATGTTGAAAGACAAAAGGAAGCAACAAACAAATGGAATAACAATGTATCAAAAAGGCAAAAGGAAGCAACAAACGAATGGAACAATAGGTAACATAACTTTCTAACCAGGCAAGGCATGGCCGACAACATGAGAAGAACGGAACTTGTTGAGAACATGACAGATTAAACGTTCGATCCGTGAAGAGAGACTGAGCAAACAAGGGGGAGGGGAAGGGAGATTTGTATAAAACTACATAAAAGCTGGAGAAAAGAAGAAAAGAAAAGCCTTAAAAGAACCAGAGGGAGAGTGGGTCTTCTTAGAAATTCTCAACCTACTCCCTTAGCGGTACGCCCTCATAGCCCCTCGGCGGCACGCTCCCCAGCCCTTCAGCGGTACGCCCTTCAACCCTCCTCACCCACTCCCTCTCTCCCTCATCTATCTCTCCGTCTCACCTCTTCTTCCACCGTCTCTCCGAAGTGGAACCCAATGTACAGACTTGGCAGGTTGATACACGAACACAACAACAAGCAATGTATAGACTTTGCGTGAAGGATTGCACTAATGCAGACAGTGAAGCATGTACATTGGAAATGGATGTTCAGACATGCCGTGAACGAATGTATGGGCTTAATGTGCTTGTGACAACAATGTACAGACTTTGAGCTGGCCAATGTATAGACTTTGAGCTGTAGCAAATGGACGACGTACAGACTTTGAGCTGGCCAACGTATAGACTTTGAGCTGCAGCAAATGGACAATGTACAGACTTTGAGCTGGTCAATGTATAGACTTTGAGCTGCAGCAAATGGACAATATACAGACTTTGAGCTGGCCAACGTATAGACTTTGGGTTGCAGCAAATAGACAATGTACAGACTTTGAGCTGATAGATGTATAGACTTTGTGTGCATGCAACCGGCCAATGTATAGACTTTGAGTTTTAACAAATAGACAATGTATAGACTTTGAGCTGATGAATGTACAGACTTTGTGTGCAGCAACCAGCCAATGTATAAACTTTGGGCTGAGGGACGTACAGACTTCATGTGTGCTAGCAGCCAGTGTACAGACTTTGAGTTGCAGTAAATGGACAATGTACAGACTCTGCGTGTGTGCTAGCAGCCAATGCACAGACTTTGAGTTGTAGCAAATGGATAATGTGCAGACTCTAGTAGATGATGTACAGACTTTGAGTTAGCCCGGCACGCTCCTCTCCTCCCTTCGCCGGCGCTCTTTGGAATGTCTTCATCAGCATGCCACCCCCCTTCCTTCACCGGTACACTATCTGTGGGCTTCCCCGGCACGCTCCAAGCTACCCTCGCCGGCACGCTACATGTTGTCCTCGCCGGCACACTCCTTCAACCCCGCTTAAACCCCCCAACGCGCCACTTTTCCTTCCAAAATAAATATATATAAACATATATAAATATGTCATGATAATGATAATGATAATAATGACAATAAATTAATAAAAAAAATTATGATAAATAAATAAACCTGAATATACATATATGAGAAATAAACAAAAAAATGTGAAATAATAATAATAATAGTAAGAAAAAGGAAATGGAAAATATAATAGTAATAATAATAAACAAAATAGAGAAATCATCCAGAATAAATACATAAAAAGGAAATAAGCAATAATATATATATATATGCACATAATTTAAAGCCTAGATAAAGAAAATGGTAAAATCTATGCTGCAACCCCCCTCTCTCCCCGTGACCCGATGCTGAAGGAACAATCATGCCGCCCTTCCAGGTTGGGCCTGAGTCTTGGGAATTATCTCAAAATAGCCACGACCTGACCTCGCCTCGGGCCGATATTCCGATTAAACCGGACTCGTTTCTCGGGCCGGATCCCTTCCGAGCCACTACTGAAATTGCCGCACGTTCGGCAGACATTTGAACGGGTTCACCTCGATTTCCGCCGCATTTCTATTACGGACCGGTGTCCGAACATGAAAAGGTCCATGCGTGACCGATATGGCCGACGGTTCCCATCCCAATATGGTCGTAATCTGACATTGCTCTGGGCCGATAGTTCGTCAAACCGGACTCGTCCACGCTGGGATTCATTCCCGCTCTTTCATTGAGATTGCCGTAAATTCGGCACACGTTTGTACGGGTTTGCTTCTGTTTACGTCGTACCTTCAATACGGACCTTTGTCCGAACATAAAGTGGTCCATGAGTGACCGACAAAAATTTGAATGGAACGAGAAGGCTCTCGTCATCCCCAGATCCTTTGTACGAGAATATCAATAAGGCCCCCGTGGGCCACGCTTAGACCTCGGGTCCGTCCCGATTATGGTCATCGTCTGGCTCATATCCCCGGCCTGCAACTCGCTCCCTTTGAACACGTTTTCGATTTTTGGAGTCTAGTCCCGAGACTCTTCCCCGTTGCCCTCCGGCACTGGAAATATTAATGATGCCCGCGCGAGCCTCGTTCGGACCACGGGAGGTGCCCCTGGTATGGTCCTGACTCGATCTCGCACTGGGCTAATAAATCCACTAGCTTCCTGCTACACTAGCCGAGATTTAACCGAACGTCCCCAGTGTCTCGGAATAATATATGTTCGCCGTATCCCGGCATACATATGTCCCAGGTCCTCCCGCGACGATTACGATATTCTCAAGCCGGACACCCGTCCGAATATTAAACGGTCTCCTGAATGACCGATACGTTTCGAACGTCCGCTTCCCTAGACATAGGGCTTTCCAGCCGATTCAAGGGATATTCCCTCGTTATCCCTTGGCACCGGAAATATTAATGACGCTCATGCAAGTCTTGTTTCGACCGCGGGGGGCCCACCGCAGTATGGTCGCAGTTTGCTCTTGCACCAGGCCAACAGATTTACTGGTTTTTGACTGCTCTAGTCGAGGCTTAGCCGAACGTTCTCCGCTTTTCCGAACAATAGATTTGCCGTACCTCGGCATACATGCGTTCCGGTTTTCCCGCGACAACCGCGATCTTCTCGAGCCGGACATTCGTCCGAACATTAAATGGTCAGTACATGACCGACATGATCGCGAATGTTTTCTTCTCGCCCTCGCGCGAGGATTCCAAGACATCCTAATAGACTTTTCATACAATTAATTTCCTGGCCATGAGGCCCTGAATCCCGGCGATTAATCAAGGGTGTTCCCTCGTATGGGGGATGTAAATGACGCCGTGACCTTTATGGCGCGGCGGATTTTTGTCCCGACACGAACCACACAATCGTCTGACCGAGTCAGATCGAGCGCACCATGGACTTTTTCGGAGCCCGAACAAATTGTCACTTTGTGACTGGCACGCCCACGCACTTAATAGACGAATCAACCATTCCTGAATAGACGAGCATAATAAACGAACGAAAAATGCGTCCACACCTGGATGTCAGGGGAGTAGCCTGCGTGGTCCAACCTCTGGTTGACACCTCGGACAGCTCACTGCGCGCCAAGGATACGTAGGGCATGGGCGTCACGTCGTTCGGCAGTTGAAACGCCTTCACGCTGTGCCGCTGGTGGGCTCAATAAGTGTGCCGCAGGAGGGCCAAAAGGGCGTGCCGCTGAAGCCCCAAATGGGCGTGCCGCTGAAGGCCAAATGGGCGCATTTCTGAGCCCGTTCTCAGCCCGTTGTGAGCACGAGTCATGGCCCGTTTAATTTTCTCCGTGGCCCGTGATTTGTGAGGCCCTTGGTGGTTGATTTCTCTTCACTGTCGTGACTCTGGAGACAGCCTCACGGCAGTGTGTGCATGTTCGGGGAACCCGGATGACCAGTCTCTCCGGGGCTTCTTCACTCGGTTCCGTTGTTGACGCTGGGCTGAGCAGGGCATCTGGGTGTGCAATTTTTGGTGTCCACAATAGGTTCTATGCGCATGGTCTTAATATCTTATCCTCTTATTCTGAGATTATCTCTAAGAATTTTCTCATGGATCCAAAGATTCGACTAGGCTTAGAGAAATTCCTTGAGAGGAGTTTTGCAACCACTCTTTGTAGGGGAGCTTTTGACTAACTTTAGAGAAGTTCCTCAAAGGAGTCTTCTAAACAGTTTTTGTAGGAGACTTTTTCTGTAGGGAGTCACACCTTGTTGCTATGGTTGAATAAACAATTGAAAACAAAACAGTTCCGCTAGATTTACAGGTTTGTACTCAAATTTTCAGAACAACCAAGGCTCTGTGGCATGTGAAAAATCACTTGGAAGATTGGTGCACAGAATGGAGGCTTCTTAATCCTATCAAGGAAGAGAAGGACCTATTGGGTATGTGCTTTCCAGCCATGCTTTGGGCCATCCAGAGGGAAAGAAATAATAGAGTTTTTAGAGAGGAGTTCAAACACCGGTCTACTATTATCCAGAACTGCATCAACTACTTGCTGGACTGGCATTTCATAGTTAAGAGGGATATCTTGTCACCAATCACCTCTCCTTTTTAGATTGCTAGGGTGGAAACAATGCACCATGTAATTCTCATTTTCTTGTGGGGTGTGAGCTTTGCGGTGTTCTACCTCCTTGGTAGAACTTTTGTTATTTTTTTTTCATTGGACTTTGTAACCCTTTCTCTCTTTAATGAAATGTGGTTCTGACCACCTTCCAAAAAAAGATTTACAGGTTTTTATTGTGTGCTATTAGTTCCGTCCTTTCATTTTCATGACTTTAATTAGATGTTGTCATATGCGATCTTTTACCAGATCATCTTTAAGTAAATGCTACAGCATTATTGACATTGCTATGTGATGCTACCAGCATTGGCTAACACTTGCACTGCCCAGTCCCAGTGTATATGGACATTCCTGAACATCAAAATTTCTCCTCAAGTGTGGAACAAATTTATCCTTTTTACTTTCTGCTGGGTAGGCAAGTGAGATGGCCCAAGCATTTACTTGGCAAGACAATAGTTCTAAAGAAATGTGACATCCTAGCATGCTGCTTCTTTTTGCAACTGTACATGTTGTCTAATCTTTCCTTTTGTCTACTTTCTAATAGCAAGCTACAATTTTGGCAGGTCAAAAAAGGGGGAATGCCACCGGGGCCTCGTGCTGGGTTTTCCATGTGTGTGCACAAGAAACGAGCTTTACTTTTTGGAGGTGTTGTGGATGTGGAAGTTGAAGGTTAGTTTTTATGCCAAAAGCAATGCTACGGTGCTGCCCTTTTTGCCTCACTTTTTGCCACTCTCAGCTCAGCCATTCGATCATGAGCTTGGATGGTCAAGCTGAATGACTCAAGTTTGGTGCTCCTGAGCTCAGGAACACTGAACTTAAGTCATCTTTTCCTGCCGTCTGATTTTCAAATTGAACGGCAGGAAGGTGTAGCAAAAAGTTTGGCAAAGGGGGTGCCACCATAGCATCGCTCTTATGCCAAAGTATACATCTCCTGATCTACACACTTAAAATCTCACCAATTTTGTGATGCCTCCTCTGACAACTTCCAATTAGCTATTCCCTTTTTTGGTTGGGGGGGTAGGAAAGGGAATGGAAGGAGAGTGTAGTCAGAGGGAAGGCTGTGTTCACTGTTTTGAACAACTAAACATGCTTTATTTTACGTAATTCATTGTGGCATATTGTTTATTCTCAATTTAATATTGTCTTATCTGCAAATCATGAAACCCTTACCTGGTTCGTCTAGTTTTGCATTTGGAACTGGCTGGCAATTAAAGGGAACAAACATTCTGCAGAACCGGGCTGAACTACCCTTTCGTGCCATGTCCTGTGAATTGGGACAGGTTTCTTGAATTTTTAAACGTAAAGAATTCTTATTGCTAAGAGCATTTTAAAACTCTAACAATGAATTTATATCTTTTTTTAATGTGTTTAAGCTCTTTTCATATTCTATACATCTTCTTTGTTTTCTTATGTTATATGTATTTGTCGATACCATATATATGTATCTATCTATTTTTCTACCCATCTGTCTATCTATACATGTATATGCATATGTATGTATGTATCCGTATCCGTTTAATTCTACATCCCACCTGTTCTTCCCCCTTTCCCTCCCACCCTCCCCCAGGACCATAATGAAATATATGCAACTGAGGTCAAGCAGTGTAGTAGTTATTGAGCCTTTGGATTGACCACCTGCATCTTATTCCCTTGCACTTTCTATGAAAGTGTTGTCTAGGGTTCAATATTTGCACTCACAATCTTTGTTCAAGCTTCCTTGGGTTTGCATGAATGGCATAGACTATTGCTGCCTATGGATTATGCTTAATATAATTAAATCATCTTTCTTGTTCTTCCCTTATTTTGCCTGGACTGGTGTAACATTGGGATTTTCTGCTAATATCTTCATTTTTGTGTCTGTCATTTCGGGTGTTGCCATTGCTTCTCTGAAGCATTCTCTTCTCGATTACAATTTATTTGTTCTCATATGCACTCTCATCCCTTTTACCATGAACTTGTTCTTATGTGGCTTCTTCATTGCTACATTCTGCCTTATATAGCATAGCAAGTCTTATAGCCATGCTATATATAATTTTATTTTCTGAAGTGATCATAAAGGTACTTTGATCAATTGTTATTTGTTGCATCACATGATGCCTTCAACTTCATCCAACCTGTTTTAGTTTTGTTATAGTATCAGCAGCTGTTTGTCTGTCCAGCATATTGGAACTCAAACATGGAGACTAAGGGTCTAAAAGTCTCATTCTCATTGATGGTGATTCTTTATTTTCTTTAGTTCTTCAAAGACGCTTTCAATTTTCTGTTTTAGATCGACTAGTCTTTGAATGGCTCCTTGTTTGCTTGCACATCTTGCTTGGTCCTTAGTAGTGCTGTTTTTAGTAACATTCTTACTCCACCATTAATTTCACCAAGTACTGTATCTGTATTACTGGCAAATGGGATAGACAGACAAATTGCCAATGCTCGACATCATAGGTGAAGTCTGAAGAAACTTTTGATGATCTCATTCGTTTCTGAAAGCCCATTAAGTTACTTTTCATAGACACTATCATATGCCCTTTCTAAATGAATAGACAAGATCTACAAATTTTTGTTCTCCTCGAACACTGTCCATCAAGTTTTGCAATATGTTGTAGCTTGACCAACATTGTTTAAAACCATTGTGATTGTGCATGGCTTCATTCCATGTCCTTATCTTCATCAGTTATTCTCTCTCACAACTTGATACTGTGATTTAAACTTGATTTTCCTATAATCTAAGATTTTGGATACTCCCTTTGTACATAGGTTTGTACTAGGAATATATGACATAAGTATGAGTGATAGCTATTGTAGAGGTTCATTCCTAGTTACAGTTTTGTGGTTACTTCTTATTTTGGAAAGCCACACCTATCAGGAAAAGACTATACCGAGCAATTCGACGAATCAGAGTTCTGTCATCTTGGCATTTGGGTTAAATTTTAACCATGATTAAGTTGGAGGAAATTGACAGAAGTGCATGACAGTGGGTGGCGAGGACTAAAAAATAAAATATTCAGACATAAGAAAGTTAAAACCTAAATATCCAAGATACAGGGATTGAAACCTAAGAAACCCTTTCTAAGAACAAATTTACGATGGGGACCTTACTGACTGTATAGTTGATATACGAGCACCACCTTTTTATGTTGACAGTATTTTTACCACAAGATGTCAGGATTACAAAGAACAATTTGAGATATTAAAGTTTTATGAGTTGTGTTCACAATGGTGCTTGTCCATAGAATTATTTGGTTTATTTACTTAGAAAAATAAAGATTGAATTTTTTCTGTTTATTGTTGCAGGCGATGAAATAATGAGTTTATTTATGAATGAGCTATATGGCTTTCAAATAGACTGCCATCGATGGTACGTCCACATTGTTATGTTGAATAGTTTCTTTTATTTTTGGGTGAACATTCGTGGGCAATTTTTTCATACAGCAAATGACTTGTATTAGTTGCCAACATTTTATATGCCTTTTTCCCCCTGTTGGTTACTCTTTTGGGCTATTTAACACACATTGTTGCATATGTTTTACAGGTATCCTTTGGAGCTACGGAAGGTTAAAGCTACCAAGGATAAGGTGCTATTCTCAAACTAATGACCACGTGTATACGATGTATAGATTTTACATAATTTTGTTGTTCTATCATGTTTCATTGCCATTCATATTTGTTGGATTATTGACTTGATATTTGGCTGATGTTTCTTCTTTACTTTTGATGAATGTATAAGCTTTTTAATAACGCTACTTTTTTTATGTTTATGGCTAATACATCAGAACATGTACCCCAATACAAACTTCTTCTTTCCCTCTTTGTCCAGATACTTTCCTAGGCGAAGGGGGAATCTTTGAGTCCTTGATTGCATTAAGTTGGATTTCTACTTGCCAGTGGCTGGTTGTGCTTATGGGACTTCTGTTAGACCCTCCTCTGTCTAACTGTCTTGGTTCTTGGCACCATCTATTTGATGTATGACATCATGGAGGCAGTCAGTGGGAAAACTTTGCCAAATCCTTGGATCCTATATTGAGTCTAGTTGACTCCAGGTTAATGGGGCATGGCTTATGATGAGGATGACAACGAGGATGATGGTGATAAATGACTACTATTGTCAATGATTTTCATTTCATATTATGAAAAGTTGATTGTGCTGATAAATCATTCCTAAACCCTATCCCTTTATCATGGTGTCATCCAGGATCCTAGCTTAGAAAGATTCATCAAGAATTGTCACCAACAGTGAAGAAGTATGCTATTATTAAATTAGAAATTTCTACGAATTAAACTCCTAATTTAAATCTCGGAGTCTATTTTAGTGGTAGTATAAATTCATCAAGCTGTCATTGACATGCTGGTTGCCTAGCTCCTGCAACCAATGGGATGATGCAGAAAGCACTCAGGATGGTAATTTTGGTTGAAACAGAAGATATGATTTCTGGAGCCTTGCTCATTTGGTAATTGGACCCTGCCTGTGCTTGTCATGAACTGTTCTGGGTTCCAAAGGTAAAACATGTACATAAGATGTTAATTTTTATGTTGCTGGGGCTCGGATACATATCGCAGGTTCTGGAGTTACAGTCGAACTCTTTCATGCATTCTCTAGACAAAAAGTATTTCCTTTTTTTCCCCCTATGTACGATCATCATCTTAAATGACTTCTCATAATGCCTGTTGATGATATGCACTTTTTTATATTTTTATCCTTTCCAACAATTGGATATGTCAATGTAAGTCCAGGTTCATGTTAAATGTTCAATATATGACAATATATGACAACATGTGCTTGCTTTTATACATTCTCCTTGATGCTCTTTTCTTCCCCCCTACTTTCTCTTGCTCATTATTTTGTCTGGATTTGTTTTGTTAGGCTATATCTCGGGTTCAGATTTCTGTTTTAACATTTAATAACATAATTTTGTGTTGAATTTTCTCTGAAGATAAAAGGTACTAAGAAGCTCGAGAATGATGACATTCTTGACGTCAAGGATAATCAAAATGCAGTTCAAAAGCCTGTTCAAAATGAGCAGGATGAGAACTTGGAAAGTTGTGGAGCAGAAGGCAAGAACTGTGACATCCTTGAAGTTTCTCCTCACATGGTGAAATCTCTCACTCTTAACAATGGTGTGCCTTCAAAGAATTCTGCTGAAAACATTCTGGGATCAAGTATTAATTCTGACAAGCCAACAGACACCATACCAGAGGTTGGTTTGGGATTAATTGCTTATGTCACATATTGTTTGTTTTGTGCTGAATGATGATTCTTGAAATTTGCAACATTCAGATAGTGAAGCCTTGTGGACGCATCAATGCATGTATGGTAGTTGGGAGAGATACATTGTATGTTTATGGGGGCATGGTGGAGGTCAAGGATCGAGAAATTACACTTGATGATCTGTACACACTTAATCTCAGCAAACTTGATGAGTGGAAGTGTATCATACCGGTTTGCTATACTTCATACCACACTATGCCTTGTAACTTTTATGTAGTTGTGTTTATATTGTTCTATAAATGTTGAGAAATATATTTCGGCATCGACCATCCTAGCTGACAGAATTGAGATATTTACATACCATGCGTTTCTCACTGCACGGGCCTTTAATGGCCCATTCTTTTCCCCCCCTCCTTTTTTACTATATGGATTGCAGCACATCTTGGTAACAGGTCGAGGGAGAGATGGATTAAGTAAGAGGACAGAAATACTGCATACTTCCAGCCCATTGCCTCGGGGAGAAGAAGGGCTAATTCCACCACTTGTATTATAGTGGGAGAGCATTCTTTCTTTAGGGAGGAGGAGATCAGAGGGTAGGCGAGGCACTTCTACATCAGACTTTTTACTAAGGATGATTTTAGAAGATCGAAGATTGCCTCGGACCTTCTACCCCGTCTATCTATTGAGGAGAGAAAAGCCATTTCCCAAAGCTTCTCAGAGGAGGAGGTACACCACATGGTCTTCTCTCTTGCAGGGGATAGAGCTTCAGGCCCAGATGGTTTCCCTCTTGTCTTCTTCCAGAAGTGTTGGGATATTAAGGGGGACTTCGTGGGAGAGGTGGGGAGCTTCAGGAGAGAAGAGCTCACTTGGGGGGGATAAACAAAACCCTCTTGGTCCTTCTCCTTAACAAGCAAGGAGCACAATGCTTTCGGGATTTTAGGCCCATTAGCCTTTTGAATGAAACTTACAAGATTATCACCAAGTTTCTAGCAGGTAGACTTGAGAGTCATTAACAGGTTGCTTGGAAACTTCTAAGGGGCTTTTATCACCAGGAGACATATTTAGGAAAATTTTCTAGTGGCTCATGACTGCCCCTTTGCCATGAAAAGTTAGAGGAAGAAAGGGGTGGTGTTGAAGTTGGACTTCGAGAAAGCATATGACAAGCTCAAATAGTCACCATTTAAACTAAGGTCTCTTTCTAGCTTTTCCTAGAGAGAGAAGCTCTGTGATTTTCCCTTTTGCGGCGGCATGGCCTGCAAGGGAGGCAACTCACCGGAGCTTGTCCCTGGGAGAGGATTGGTCGGCTGAGTGCCGACCTACTTTGGCTATGGGAGAAAAGGGCATATTAGGAGATTTTGTCAGGCTGGGGGCGTTTCGACGGCACCCGGAGGGAGGTCCGACTGTCAGAGGACATTCATGGAGGCGGTGAGGGGAAATCCTACTTCGGGTCCGGTGGGATCGGGAAGCAAGAAGTGTGTCGGCGTAGGGGAGTATCCGGCGGAGAGCCTGCTTAAGTGGGCTGCTTGGTTGGGGCAGAGCTTGTGTGTGGTGGTGGAAGGTGTGATTGAGGCAGATGAAGTCAGGCATAGGCTCGAGGCGCTCGCTGAAGGACGCTGGGACGTTTCAAGGGTGTCATCGATGTCCTTCCGGTGGTAGGGTAGGAAGAATAGGTGGTGGTGGCGATGGCGGACACGAGCGTGGTCGTGGTGGGAGGAGCCCTCCTCCGGATCCAACGATGGTCTAAGACCATAGGGACCTTCCCAAGCCCCAAGCTGAGGAGGTTTCACATCATCTTAGAGAGAATGCCTCTACTTCTTTGTGATGAAGAGGGCATCACGTTCTTGGTCCGGACCTTCGAGAGTGTGGAAGGGGGAGTCTGGGGTTCACCCTGATGGGCTCGAGGACGGGGGTTGCTACTGCTGTGCAGGTGTCAATCCCGGTGGCTATCCCTGCCATTGTCACCGTCGTCGTTGATGGAGACACCTTTTTCATTCGGCTCTGGGTGAAGGATGAATTGGTGGATGCGGCGCAGCCGCCGTCGACTGCGTTAGGGTTCTTGGTGCGAGGCTGGAGGTAGGGGATGTACGGCCATCGGATCACGCGGGTGTTCAAATCAAAACCGGGTCAGGCAGGTGGGCCGTCTTCCTCGATCTGGGCCGATCTCGTTGTTTTGGGACCCTCGCAGTCGGCCCACAGACATGGCAGTTCAAGCGGTTCGGGTGGATCTCTTTCGCAGGTTAGCTCCGGGTTGTCAATCGGGACCCAAAACTTACCCGTATCTGGCATTAGATGCGATATTAGGCCCGTGCAGCCCGATGAGGGCCTTCTTCCCAGCGCGACTTCCTCGGTGAGGCAGTTGCGTGCTGCGTAGAGCTCTGGTCACCCTCCGGCGTCAACCCCCTCTCCGTCGGCTGGTGGGGGGGTTCTTGCTTTGCGTGAGCTATCCTCTTCTCTTGCCTTGCTGTGGCGAGGGGAGGAGCGGCTTCAGCAGAAGGGGGGCCGGGCCTGGTCTCTCAGGCATCCTCTGCGGGAGCTCCGTCTGTGGAATGCTTGGGTCTCAGCGGGCATCTAGCGAGCCTGCCGAGGGCCCCGCTTCAGCAGCAACATGCAGATGGCCTTCTGGGGAGGGAGACAAGGGGTCCCGACACTTTGTCGGACCTCCGACGAGTGCCATCTCTAGAGTTTCTCGTCCTCGACTTGGGTATGATTGAGGAGGAAGGACAACGAAGGCTGTCGAGAGAGGCTTTACTCCTGCTTACATAGCCGCAGATGAGCAGATCTGTAGTAGCCTGTTGGCGGCTGTTGTGGGTCCTCTTTTTGGGACGAATGAAGACAGAGGACATCCCAGGCACTCCTACCTTTGGGGGAGGTTACTCGAAGGAGTCGGAGGATTGGGGCATACCTGGTGAGGATGGGGAAGAACTGATGGGGGTGGTGGAGAAGATTACAGAGGACCACATGAGGGATCTGGCGGACAAGCTGGGGGCTTCTATGAGGGGGTGGAGAAGGGCATCAGGGGTTCTTTTCACCTCATCTAGAAGAGATGACTAGCAGCTTTGGTGAAGGCGGCGAAAAAGGAGAAGTCTTAAAGGAGGGTCGGGGGGGGATGGAAGCAAGGAGGGGGAGGAGGTGGGTGAGGAGCGTGAGGGAGTGTGGACGCACTAAAATTCGCTTGTTCAGGTGGTTCGTCTCTTGAGTGCGTGGGCGTGCCAGCCACCGAAGTGACAATTTGTTCGGGCTCCGAAGAGCCCATGGTGCGCTCGACCTGACTTCGTCAGACGATTGTGTGGTTCGTGTCGGGACCAAACCCCGCCGCGCCATAAAGGTCACGGCGTCATTTACATCTCCCATACGAGGGAACACCCTTGATTAATCGTCGGGATTCAGGGCCTCATGGCCAAGAAATTAATTGCATGAAAGGTTTATTACGAGGTATTGAAATCCTCACGCGAGGGCGAGAAGAAAACCATTCGCGGTCATGTCGGTCGTGTACTGACCATTTAATGTTCGGACGAATGTCCGGCTCGAGAAAATCGCGGTTGTCGCGGGAAAACCGGAACGCATGTATGCCGAGGTACGGCAAATTTATTGTTCGGAGGAGCGGAAAACGTTCGGCTGAGCCTCGGTCGGAGAGGTCAAAAGCCAGTAAATCTTTTGGCTCGGTGCAAGAGCAAGCTGCGACCATACTGCGGTGGGCCCCCCGCGGTCGAAACAAGACTTGCATGAGCGTCATTAATATTTCCGGTGCCAAGGGGGCAACGAGGGAATATCCCTTGAATCGGCTGGAAAGCCCTATGTCTAGGGAAGCGGACGTTCGAAACGTGTCGGTCATTCGGGAGACCGTTTAATATTCAGACGGGTGTCCGGCTTGAAAATATCATAATCGTCGCAGGAGGACCTGGAACATATGCATGCCGTGATACGGCAAATACATTATTCCGAGACACTGAAAATATTCGGTTAAATCTCGGTTAGTGTAGCAGGAAACTAGCGAATTTATGGGCCCGGTGCGAGATCGAGTCGGGACCATACCGGGGGCGCCTCCCGCGGTCCAAACGGGGCTTGCGTGGGCATCATTAATGTTCCCGGTGCCGGAGGGCAACGGGGAAGAGTCCCGGGACTAGATTCCAAAACCAAAACATGTTTGAAGGAAGCGAGTTATAGGCCGAGGGTGTGGGTCAGACAATGACCATAATCGGGACGGACCCGAGGTCCAAGCACAGCCCCCAAAGGCCTTGTTGATATTCCCATGTATAGGGTCCAGGGATGACAGGAGCCATCTCGTTCTATTCAGATTTCTGTCGGTCACTCGCGGACCACTTGATATTCGGACAAAGGTTCATATTGAAGGTACGACGTAAACGGAAACAAACCCATACAAGTGTATGCCGAGTTTGCGGCAATTTCAACGAAAGGGGTGAACGAATCCCGATAGGGTGAGTCCGATTTGGCGAGCTATCGGCCCAGAGCAATACCGGGTCACGACCACGTCGGGGTGGGAGCCGTCGGCCATGTTGGTTGCTCACGGGTCTTTTCATGTTCAGACACAGGTCCGTAATAGAAACGCGGCGGAAATCGAGGTGAACCCGTTCAAATGTCTGCCGAACGTGCGGCAATTTTAGTAGTGGCTCGGAGGGGATCCAGCCTGAGAAGTGGGTCCAATCTAATCGGAATGTCGGCCCGAGGCAAGGTCGGATCATGGCCGTGTTGGGATGACTCCCAAGGCCCAGGCCCGGCCTACGAGGGCCGCGTTATTGTTCCTTCAGCGCCGGGTCGCGGGAGAGACGAGGCTGCAATGTGGAATTATTAATACCTTATATTGTTTTATCATTATTACCTCCCTTTTTTTATTATTATCGTCACTTATTCCATTCATTCATTTTTTTTGTATACGGATCTGTTTAGGTTTATTTATCCATCATAATTTTCATTGGCTTGTTAGTGCTGCCATTATATGCCCATATATATACATATATACATGTAATTTTTTTCTTTGGGGAGAGAGTTGGCCCTTGGCGGGTTAAAAAGGGGGCTAGAGGGGATGTACCGCTGAAGAAAGGTGGGCAGAAAAGTGTGCCGGCGAAGGGCTGAAGATGTGTGCCGTTGAAGGGCTTAAAGGGGGGGAGCGCCGCTGAAGGGCTGAAGGGGGTGTACCGCTGGGGCGCTGGCTGGGGAGTGTATCGGCGAAGGAGGGGAAGGGTGGCGCAGGGTGTCCCAAGGGTGCACTGGAGAAGCGCCAAGAGAGTGTGCCGGGGAAGCCCACGGATAGTGTACCGGTGAAGGAAGGGGGGTAGCATGCTGACGAAGACATTCCAAAGAGCGCCGGCGATGGGAGGAGAGGAGCGTGCCGGGCTAACTCAAAGTCTGTACATCGTCCGCTAGAGTCTGCACATTATCCATTTGCTACGACTCGAAGTCTGTGCATTGGCTGCTAGCACACACGCAAAGTCTGTACATTCCTCAGCCCAAAGTCTATACACTGGCTGCATTCATCAGCTCAAAGTCTATACATTGACTGCATTCATCAGCTCAAAGTCTATACATTGGCTGGTCATCGCAACACAAAGTCTGTACATTCATCAGCCCAAAGTCTATACATTGGCTGCATTCCTCAGCTCAAAGTCTATACATTGACTGCATTCCTCAGCTCAAAGTCTATACATTGGCTGATCACCGCAACACAAAGTCTGTACATTCATCAGCCCAAAGTCTATACACTGGCTGATTGCTGCAACATCAAGTCTGTACATCGGATGGTCGCATGCACACAAAGTCTGTACGTCCATCAGCTCAAAGTCTGTACATTGTCTATGCGACCAACGCACAAAGTCTATACATCTCTCAACTCCAAGTCTGTACATTGGCTATGCAACCGGCACACAAAGTCTATACATCCTTCAGCTCAAAGTCTGTACGTTGTCTATTTGCTGTAACTCAAAGTCTATACATTGGTCAGCTCAAAGTCTATACATTGTCCATTTGCTGCAGCTCAAAGTCTATACGTTGGCCAGCTCAAAGTCTGTACATCGTCCATTTGCTGCAGCTCAAAGTTTATACATTGGCCAGCTCATAGTCTGTACATTGTCCATTTGCTGCATCTCAAAGTCTATACGTTGGCCAGCTCAAAGTCTGTACATTGTCCATTGGCTGCAGCTCAAAGTCTATACATTGGCCAGCTCAAAGTCTGTATGTTGTCCATTGGTTGCAGCTCAAAGTCTACACATTGGCCAGCTTAAAGTCTGTACGTTGTCCATTGGCTGCAGCTCAAAGTCTATACATTGGCCAGCTCAAAGTCTATACATTGTTGTCACAAGCATATTAGGCCCATGCATTCGTTCACGGCATGTCTGAACATCCATTTCCTATGTACATGCTTCACTGTCTGCATTTGTGCAATCCTTCACGCAGAGTCTATACATTGCTTGTTGCTGTGTTCGTGTATCAACCTGCCAAGTCTGTACATTGGGTTCCACTTCGGAGAAACGGTGGAAGAAGAGGTGAGACGGAGAGATAGATGAGGGAGAGTGAGACGGTGAGAGGGAGAGAGGTGTGCCGGCGAGGGGGGAATGAGACGGTGAGAGGGAGAGAGTGTGAGTGAGACGGTGGAGGGAGTGTACCGGTGAAGGAGGATGGAGGTGTACCGGTGAGGGGAAGAGACGGAGGGAGAGAAAGTGAGAGACGGAGAGAGAGACGGAGGGAGAAAGTGTGTGCCGGTGAGGGGAAGAGTGAGACGGAGGGAGGAAAAGGGAGAGACGGTGGAGAAAGAGAGTGAGACGGAGGGAGGAAGGGAAAGAAAGACGGTGGGAGAGAGAGAGAGAGACGGCTGAGGAGGAGTGTGCCGCTGAAGGGCCAAAAAGGTGTGTCGTTGAAGGGCTGTTAGAGCGTGCCGCTGAAGGGCCAAAAAGGTATGCCGTTGAAGGGCTGGGTTGAGAATTTCGAAGAGGACCTACTCTCCCTCTGGTTCTTTTAAGGCTTTTCTTTTCTTCCTTTCTTCGTTATTTTCCTTTGCCCTTTAATATGTTGTTCCATCTGTTTACTGCATCCTTTTGCCTTTTTTATGTGTTATTATTCTATTTGTTTGTTGCTTTATTTTGTCTCTTCAATGCGTTATTATTTCTAACGAAAATTCGGCAGCATCTCCCCTCGACCCGAGCGTAAGGGAGATAAAGGGAATGCGCCCACATGGAGTGGCGGAACCCGACAGTAGGAGGTGGGCGCCCGAAGGCGGCAGCACCTTTGATAAAACTTCGGGAAACTCGGGGAAAAGAACGGACGGAAGACTCTTCTATAACGGGCTGGGGGTGCACCAGGCAGGGGCTGGCCAGGGGTGTGTCAACAGGGCATAGCCAGGGAGTGTGCCGTCCAAGCCAGGCTGAAGGTGCACCGGCTTTGGGGAAGCCCAGAACGTGCTGGTGGAGAGGAGACTTGTGATGCAAAGAAAAAAAAAGGGGGGGTAGCCACCGAGCTATCCTACAAAGGAGGAGGTGGCCAACGAGATGAAACCCCTGAGGGAAACTGTGGTACTCGGAAGTAATCGGTAAAAGACCGTGAAAAGGGTAAAACGACAAGGAATGCAAACACATGGGGATGCACATGCACAAAACATGAACACCTGGCGAGCTTTTTATTCCTTTAAAAAGGGAGCAGCCCAAGAGGGGATAATACATCGTGGTAAACCAAAACAAAAGGGAAATGGAGAAAAATAAAACAAGATACAGTGGGGGGGGGGGGGGGGGAACGGAGCGCTAGCTCCTCCCCTCCCATAGCTCACTCTCTTCTCTCTTCTCTCTGCACTCAGACGGTGGTGACGGAGCAGCACGGGAAGGCAAGAGCCTCTCCTCCTCTTCTTCTTCTTCTTCTTCTCTTCTTTTTTTTTTGCTTCTCTTCACTCCAGCGACGGTGAGTGATGCACCAGGGAGAGCCCCAGCTTCTTCTTCTCTTCTTCTCTTCTCGTCTTTCTGTTGTGTCTGCCCCTCCTTCTTCGCCGGAATGGGAGTGGTTTTATACTCTCAGCAGCGGGAGCCCTCGAGCACGGCAGTCGGAGGCGGGAAGCGGCTGGTCATGATGGGGTTTGACTTCCCCCGTCCTGGATGTCAGGGGAGTAGCCTGCGTGGCCCAACCTCTGGTTGACACCTCGGACAACTCAGTGCGCGCCAAGGATACGTAGGGCATGGGCGTCACGTCGTTCGGCCGTTGAAACGCCTTCACGTTGTGCCGCTGGCGGGCTCAATAAGTGTGCCGCTGGAGGGCCAAACGGGCGTGCCGCTGAAGCCCAAACGGGCGTGCCACTGAAGGCCAAACGGGCGTGCCGCTGAAGACCCAAATGGGCGTGCCGCTGAGGCCCCAAATGGGCGTGCCGCTGAAGGCCAAATGGGCGTGCCGCTGAGGCCTCAAATGGGCGTGCCACTGAAGGCCAAATGGGCGCATTTCTGAGCCCGTTGTGAGCACGAGTCATGGCCCGTTTAATTTTCTCCGTGGCCCGTGGTTTGTGAGGCCCTTGGTGGTTGATTTCTCTTCACTGTCGTGACTCTGGAGACAGCCTCACGGCAGTGTGTGCATGTTCGGGGAATCCGGATGACCAGTCTCTCCGGGGCTTCTTCACTCGGTTCCGTTGTTGACGCCTGACCGAGCAGGACATCTGGGTGTGCAATTTTTGGTGTCCACAGGGAGGTGAGGGGAGTACTCCACAGTCTCCTTGAGGATCATCTCATGGAATGTGAGGGGCTTGGGGGGGGGGAGAAGAGATGAATGGTGAAGGAGATGATGAGGTGTAGGGTAGACATTCTCTGTCTGCAGGAGACAAAGTGTGATGGGGATGGAGAGGGGTTGATGAGGGAGATCGGGGGTGGCAGACTATTGAAGGGGGTGTCTTCTCCGGTTGTTGGTAGGGCAGGAGGGATCATGGTGATGTGGAACCCTTTCGAGTTAGAGGAGGTGGAGGAGGAGAGGCAGGTAGGGCGGTGGGCCATTAGCCTTCATTTCCGGTGCTTGAAGGACGGTTTTTCCTGGGACTTCTCAGGGGTGTATGGCCTTCAAACTAGAGAGGGCAAGAGTGATCTGTGGCAGTAGCTGCTTGTGTACCACCTTGCTTCCGAACAGCCATGGTGTGTGGCTAGAGATTTCAATGTTGTGAATGCTGCTTCAGAGAGGACGAGAGCTCATCCTCATTCGGGAGAGACAAAGTTTTTTGTGACTTTATTCAACAGGCAGCCCTCATTGACATTGGATTGGTGAATGCTTAGTTCACCTGGTCGAATTTAAGGGAGACTCCGTCATGTTTCAGGCTTGACAGATTCTTGGTGTCCGTGGATTGGGAGGACCATTTTCCTTAGCTGCAGGGCTCTTGTTTGGCAAGGCCGACTTCTGATCACAACCCTATCTTCTTGAGGACCAGTCGAGGTCTTGGGAGGAGACAAGCTTTCCGATTTGAGAGGTATTGACTTAGAGAGGCAGATTTCTTAGACACAGTTAGGCATGCATGGGATGGTCACAGATGGCGGGGATCTATCATGGCTACTTTGATTGGTAAATTGAAACATCTTGCCTAGGTGCTCAGAAGTTGGGGAGCTAGCAGGAGGTTACCAGACAGATAGGAGAAGGAAATAATTTTTCATTAGTTTGAGGCTTTGGACCGCTTGGAGGGGGTAGGATTGCTGGATGATGCTGAGAGGTTGAGCATAGATTCTCTTCGAGCAAAGTATGATGAGATCCTTCTGAGAGAGAAAATCTACTGGAAGAAGAGATCGAGGGAGAAATGGCTTAAGGAAGGGGATAGGAACACAACCTACTTCCACTGGATTGCCTCGAGAAGGGGGAGGCCGAATCACATTGCCTACATCAAAGTCGGGGATCAGTTAGTTCACAAGGAGGAAGACATCGGGAGATATGCCAAGGATTTCTATGCTTCCCTTTTCTCCGAAGAGTAGACGAGTAGACTAGAGTTTGCACAGGACTTGCTTTCACATCTCTCCTCAATACAGAGTGAGGGTTTCGCGAGCCCATTTCTAGAAGAGGAGATTAGATAGGCGGTATTCTCTCTTGCAGGTGACAAGGCCCCGTGGCCAAATGGTTTTCCAATAGTTTTCTTTCAGCATTGTTGGGAAATTATCAAGGAGGACTTCATCAGTGCAATTAGAGAGTTCTAGGAGGGCAGGGCTGATGCGGGACAGAATCTCCGAATGGGCTGATTGTACTGAACCCGACGAGGGGCTTGCTATTGGGCCAGACTAGGCTTCACTTGGTGCTGTCGGGCTCGTTATTGGGTTGGTTCCTCTGGGCCTAGCCGGGACCTGTGTAGAGTTGGCCTGCAACGTGGGGGAAAAGAACGGAGGAACAGAGGGAGGACAAGAGGAGGCGGGGCTTGAGCGTGGCAGGAGCGGAGGAAGAAGAAGGGTGTGAGACACGGAAAAAATCTAAGAAATACTCTTATCGTAGATAAAAGGTAGATTTTCGTTCTTTTTGAAAAGAAACACTCCTCTGCGTAGAGAGGGTTCCGTGGGTGCGCATAGTATCAGACGATTTGGGTTCGAGTGCTGGACCTTTCCCCACTGACCGGAGTCGGTGTTGATTTACATCGGCCTAACGTCCGAACACCTTTGTTTAACTGTCAAAGAGGTCCCAAAAGACTTCTACAGAGGTTCTGATGTGGAGGGCAAGCTCACTCGAGAGACTCTCCATGACCACTCATTTTACCACCAACACATAGAAACAACTAGATTAGGGCTAGGTCTGAGCAAAACCCTAAGATTTAGGCATAGAGGCGCAAATATGCGGAAGCCATAGGCATTTTTAAAGCAAGGGAAGTTTTCTAGACCCCGGGGGTATTTTGGTAATTTTCCAGGCCAGGGACATTTATGAAATTTTCTGGGCTGGAATGGAAGTGAAACTGGATCTCTAACTCCCCAAGGCGCTGAGGCTCTTTCTGGAGGGTTTCAAGGGCTCTGAGGCCATGTTTAGGTTACAGGGGTATTTTGGTAATTTACCAGACCCTAGACCTAGGTTTAGTATAATACCCGAGTGCTGGACTGAGCTGACAACACTTCCGGACTGAAGGAATGACAAGGGGCTTCATGGAAGGCACATATTTGTCAATTCGGCCGAAGGAGGGGTATATACACAATTTTCCAAAGTCGGGGGGTTTTCTTATAATTTTCCCACCCGAGGTTACATATAAAACATGCTGAATGCTTTTATAATTCCATATGAGTACAAGGGTTGTCGGCGAGTTGTCGACTGTACAAACGTCCGCCTTGGAGCGGGAGATAGGGACGTAGTCCCAATTATAAAAGATTGCAGGGTATAACTGCAAATTACAGGACTTCGGTCTTTTACAATCCCGGGAAGGATATTTTTATAATTTCGCCATTATAGGGGGCAGAAATACAAGACTTAGTCGTCCCGAGACGTAAAGACTTACAAACATGGCCCGCTGAGGGGCATAATTTACAAACAAAGCCCGCTGAGGGGCATAAACGTAAATATACCCCGTAGGGGCATAAATACAAGACCCGGGGACTTACCCCACACGGGCCAAGACAAACGAACAAATGCTTCAAGTGTCTTCCGTAGGTTGTCACTTGTGTCTTCTCTTCTTCTCCTCTTTTTGTGTGTTGCCAGAAACAACAACACGGCCCACTGAGGGGCAAAATTACAAATATACCCTCATAGGGGCACCTACACAAAACCCGGGGACTTACCCCTCGCGGGCCAAGACAAACGAACAAACGAACAAAACGCTCCGAGTGTCTTCCGTAGGTTGTTGAGTGTAATAGAGCTTCCCTTCCCCCCTTCTGGACCTCCAGGGGTCTATTTATAGAAGTGGGGAACCTCCCCGGGAGTGTTCGACCCCGTACGGGTCCAACGGGATGAAAATGACCCCGGGAGGTCATATTTTGATTTGCGTGCGCGGGAGAGGAACCTCCCCGTGGTGGAGAGTCCCCGGGACGGTCCTGGACCGTCCCGGGGTCGCGGAAGCCCGGGGGGAACCCGCCCGGGGTCGCAGCTCTCCGGGGGGGACCTCCCCGGGGTCGCGACCCCCCCGGGGACCTGCCCGGGGTCGCGGACGCCCGGGGGGACCTCCCCGGGGTCGCGCGCTCCCGGGGGGAACCTGCCCGGGGTCGCGGACCCCGGGTGGGTCCCTCCCGGGGTCGGGCGACCCCGGACGGGTCCGCCCGCCCAAGGGCGGCCCCGTGCGGGTTTGCCCACCTCCGGGCGGACCCGTCCGGGTGAGGGCGACCCCGTACGGGTCCCTCCGACCCCGGACGGGTTCCTCCGACCCCGTACGGGTCTTCCATCTCCAAGTTAGCCCATTTCTGCTTCAACTAAATAAAAGCGGAGGTATTTTTGCAAAGCAAAATTTGCTGCCAACAAATGCCCCCCACGGAACGTTCGTCAAAGCCGGGGCGGAGGCGGACGGTCCGTGCCCTCTGTAGAGCTGCACCTTACTGCTTCATTGCTTTCCAGAAAGCTGAGGGTTGATGCTGGCTTGCCTCGGAGAGGCTTGTTGTCCCGGAGTTGACGTAGGCCTGCTTCTGAGAGACTTGTTGGCCTAGAGTTGATGGGGGCTTGCTTCTGAGAGACTTGTTAGCCCGAAGTTGATGGGGGCCTGCTTCTGAGAGACTTGTTGGCCCGAGTTGACGTAGGCCTGCTTCTGAGAGCCTTGTTGGCCTAGAGTTGATGGGGGCCTGCTTCTGAGAGACTTGTTGGCCCGAGTTGATGGGGGCTTGCTTCTGAGAGACTTATTAACCCAAAGTTGATGGGGGCCTGCTTCTGAGAGACTTGTTAGCCCGAAGTTGATGTAGGCCTATCTCGAAGAGGCGCATCCATCTGAGTCGTCGTTGATTGACTATTGAGCTGTGATAGCTGGAGACTGACACTGGCCGACCCTTGGGGGTGCGTTTGGCCAAAAGTCATGGTGCTGGCTGACCACTAAGATGCCACTGAAGACGTGTCGGCTAACCGCTGAGGTGTGTAGCCGCAAGTTAAAGCTGGCTAACTGCTAAGGTGTCGCCAAAGTGTGCCGACTAACATCTGAGGTGTAGCCGAACATGTTGATGTGTCGGCTGACCGCTGAGGTATGTCGCCGAATGTAGAAGGTGGCTAATTGCTGACTTGTGATAGCCAAGGTTGATGTAGACCAGCCCTTAGGGCATGTTGGTCTGGATAGATGTCGGCCGTACACGGGCTGAGGCAACTCCTTTCTTTGCTTTAGCTTCAGCTAGTGAGGCTTCAAAGCTGCTTCAGAGTTTTCTGACCCTTGGGATGGAGTGGCCGAATGGTCCTCAACTTGGTGTAGCATTGCCAGATGCATGCATTTGTTCTCCCTCGGGACGCCTGGATGACTGAGCTTGCGTCTTTATGGGAGGAGTTTGTCCACCTTCGCGCTATTTAGAAAGCGGAGGCGGAGGACTCAGCTGACGATTCAGCAAGAGGAGGAGCAACTTTGTAGACTTCGGAGAGCCCAGGCTGAGGTGGGCGCCCAAGTCAAGGCCACTTACGAGCGCGAGCAGATGGCCTCCCAGAGTGTGGAGGCACTTTTGTGAGAGGTCCAGGGGACCGAAGAGTAGTGCAGTCTTGCCGATGTAGATTCTGCCATAGGCTTGAGGGGCTCCATGAGGAAGCTCTTCAGAGTAAGACTCGCCTTGCCGAGCTGAGGAGGAGCGAGTCTAGTGCTTGATAAGCCTTTTCTTCTTTTTTTTTTTTACTTTACCAGCCCTACCGCCCTTTCGGGTTTTCGCCAGGACTGGCCCCCTTTAGCTTTTTCCAGTGCGCCCTTTCGGGTTTTCACACTGAGGGGTACCCATTTTTGCCTAAGGCGCCCTTTCGGGTTTTCACCTTAGCCGGGTTAAAGCCTTTTTGCCCTTGATTGCTCTTCTAACAGAAACAACCAAGTCCGCTGGGGTCTCAATATTTTTAACCCCGTTTTTTCTTTCTTTCTTTTTTTTGTCCTATAATGCCAAAAGGCGAGGAAAAGGTGGCACTCCCGTAGGGACGTGTGTGCCGCAGATGTGGGACAAGTGGGTAGATTTGATTGTCCGGGTGGGACGAATGAATCAAATCTGTAAGCCGAAAGGCGAAACGGGTTGGTAGCCTGAGAGGGCGTACTGAGATCGAACCCGAGAGAATAGAAACGAGCCGAAAGGCGTAATGGGTTGGTAGCCCGAGAGAGCATACTGAGGCCAAACCCGGTGAGATCAAAAGGTGTAATGGGTTGGCAGCCCGAGAGAGCATACTGAAGCCAAGCCCGGTATGACAAGATGGGTGGATTCGACTGTCCTAGTGGGACGTAATTAGCCAAATCCAAAACGAAGGTTGACCGAGTTAGCAACCCGAAAAGGGTGTGCATATGCCAAGCCCGGTTGGAACAACAAAGGAGTTGGTTTAACAGTCCGAAAGGGACATGCGGGTTAAACCTGGAGGCCGATAGGCGGGATGGGTTGGCAGCCCGAAAGAGCATGCATAGGCCAGACCCGAAACGACGACAGGAAGGGATTCGACAGCCCGGGTGGGACGTATTAGTCAAATCCGTGAGCCGATAGGCAAATAGGGTTGGCAGCCCGAGAGGGCATGCTGAGGCCAAGCCCGTGGGGACAAAGGAGTAGACTTGACGATCCCGGTGGGATATATGTGTCAAGTCTAAAGCCAAGAGGCGAGATGGGTTGACAGCCCGAGAGAGCATGCAGAGGTCAGACCCTGAAGAAGAAAAGGGGTGGATTTGACAGCCCTAGTGGGACGTGAGAGTCAAATCCGAAAGCCGATAGGCGAATAGGTGGGTTGGCAGCCCGAGAGGACATGCTGAGGCCAGACCCGGTGGGACATGTGTCGGAAGACACGATGGATTGGTAGCCCGAGAGAGCATACTGAGACCAGATCCCAAGAAGATAAGATGAGCCGAAAGGCATGATGGGTTGGCAGCCCGAGAGGGCGTGCTGAGACCAATCCCAAGGAGGTTAGATGAGCCGAAAGGCATGAAGGGTTGGCAGCCCGAGAGAACATACTGAGGCCATTCCCTAGAATGAAAGAGAGCCGAAAGGCATGATGGGTTGGCAGCCCGAAAGAGCATACTGAGGCCATTCCCTAGAATGAAACAGGAGCCGAAAGGCATGAAAAGTTGGCAGCCCGAGAGAGCATACTGAGGCCAGTCCCAGTGGGACAAGAGAGTAAACGGGTTTAACTGCTCAGAAGAGACATATGAGCTGAACCCAGAAGCCGATAGGCGGAATGGGTCGGCAGCCCGGAAGAGGCGTACATAGGCCGAGCCCGATGGGACAAAGTATGACACCGTCAGAATGCCAGTGGACTAGGTGTCATAGAACGACATGTAAGGCGTAGCCATGGCATCAATATGATTTTTTTTTTTCGAGATGGGGTGGAGTCATTGACTTAGAGCCACCCATAGAATAGACAGAGAGAGGATTTTTTTTTTTCACATTACCAACCTCACCGCCCTTTCGGGTTTTCGCCGAGGCTGGCCCCCTTTAGCTTTTTCCGGTGCGCCCTTTCGGGTTTTCACACCGAGGGGTTGCCCATTTTTGCCCGAGGCGCCCTTTCGGGTTTTCACCTCGACCGGGTCTGTGGCCTTTTTACCCTCAGCCAACCGTTGAAGGCTGACTGAGTCCGCCGGGGTATCAGTATTTTTAACCCCTTTTCTTTTTTTTTTTTTTTTTTTGAACCTTCACTGAGGGGAGGTATTGTCCTGTGAGGACTGCTGCAGAAACTCTTGCAGTGGCGCATGGTAGAGCTTCATATGCTTGCCGTTGAGAGGAGGGAAGGGATTGTCTCCCTTGTGGTCAAGGACCGTATAGGCCCCTCCTTCGTAGACCTTCTGGATGACGTAAGGCCCACGCCAATTGGGCTGGAGTTTGCCGCTGGATCTTCCCGCGAGAACCTCCTTTTCTTTGACCATGACAAGGTCACCTTTCTTGAACGCCCGTTGCTTGACTAGCTTATCATAGGCACGTGTCATGCGGGCTTGATACACTTGTAAGTGTTTATAGGCTTTGAGTCTTTGACCTTCCAAGTTGGACAATTCCTCGAGCCTTCTTTCAATTTCAGATTGGTCTTGACCTGGCAATCCGGCGTGCACAGCAACACGGTAAGATGCTAGCTCGATCTCCACAGGGATCACTGCTTCAGCTCCGTAGACCAGGGAGAAAGGGGAACATCCCGTAGGGGTTTTGTAAATAGTCCGGTAGGCCCATAGGGCTTCGTGGACCTTCTCGCCCCAATCCCGCTTGCGGCCACCTACTATCTTGGATAGCAGCTTGCAGAGGGTTTTGTTGAAGGCCTCGGCTAACCCATTGGCCTGGGGATTGTAGATCGACGACGCTCTCCAATCAATATGGAACTTGGCCGCCAGAGCATAAACAGTCTTGTTCTTGAATGGCGTGCCATTGTCGGATATAATCCGACTGGGGGTGCCGAATCTGTATATGATATAGTGCCGCACAAAACGAGCAACTATCTCCCCTGTAACTTCCCGTAGTGGAACGGCTTCCGCCCATCTGGAGAAGTAATCGGTGGCAGCGAGTATGAACTTGTGCCCCTGGGACGATGGTGGGAATGGTCCCACAATATCCATACCCCACTCTGCAAATGGCCAAGTAGGCGCTGTTGGATGGAGCGGGTTAGGTGGCCGTCGAGGGACTGGGCCGAATGCTTGGCATTGGTGACATGTACGAGCGAATTGATTGCAATCTTCGTACATGGTGGGCCAGTAAAACCCTTTGAGCTTGATGCTATTTTCATCTTAGCTCCTGCCTGGTGAGCTCCACATAATCCGGAGTGAACCTCATGCATGACAGTCTTGGCCTCCTTGGATGAAAGACAACGGAGGAGGACCGATCGGTCCTTTTCATGGACGAGCCTGAAGAGCAGATCGTCAATCAGCTGGTAGGATGTCGCCCTGCGTAGCAGTTGCACCCTCTGAGCCCGATCAGGAGGGAGCCAGCCGTTCTTCATCTTTATGATCGGCTCACGCCAATCTTCTTCTTCGGGAACAATCTCCTCTTGAATGTTGTCGACCTCATACACAGTGAGGCCGGATTCTTCGTCGAGCACACTTGGCATGAGCCTCCGGTGTCTGACTGTAATATTCAATTCTCCCTCAGGCGGGAGTTTTAGGGCTGCCGCCAACTTTGCAAGAGCATCAGCCTGAGAATTGTTGTCTCTGGGGACATGGCCTATTTCAAATAGGTAAAATTTTTCTTTGAGCCTCATGACGGCTGCGTGATAGGGGACGAGCTCCTTCTTCCGGACATCATAGACGCCCAGTACTTGTCGATGACGAGCTGAGAATCCCCGTACACTTTGATGCACTTGATGTCTATCTCCAGTGCCAGTTGAAGCCCAATAATCAACGCTTCATACTCTGCCTCATTATTAGTCAGCGACTTCATAAGAGCGCAAGAGTTGTGGAGGATACCGCCTTGTGGAGACACAAAGACTACCCCCGCACCCGAGACATAGTCCGTAAGGCCGCCAGCTCTTTTGATTGTCCGAGAGGCACCATCAAAATATAACTCCCAATATGGGAGATCAAGGGTGAGGACGCCTGGCTCCATCTGTAGTGGGACTTTTTCAGAAGACTCCCCGATTTCTTGAGAAGGCACTAACACCTCTTCGTCGGGTAGCTCAAAGTTGAGTGGCGAATCTTCTGGCACGGGGTGCGCTGCTAAGAACTCCGCTATTCCTTGTCCTTTGATCGCCTTGCGTGGGACGAAGGTGATGTCGAACTCCATGAGGATAAGCGCCCATTTGCCGAGTCTACCAGAGAGGACAGGCTGGCATAACAGAAATTTGAGTGGGTTGCATTTTGAAATGAGCTCCACCCGATGGGCTAGGAGATAGTGCCTCAGCTTCTTGACAGCAAACACCAGAGCTAGGCACATCTTTTCCATGGGAGCGTACCGATGCTCAGGCCCGATCAGTTTTCGGCTGAGGTAGTACAGTGGCTGCTCCTTGCCCTCTTCATTGATCTGGGCTAGGAGAGCTCCCAAAGAGGCATCCATGGCAGCAATATACAAGATAAGGGGTTTCCCTCTGACGGGTGCCCCTAAGACTGGAGGAGTCAGCAGATACTCCTTGATTTGCTCGAAGGCCTTCTGACAGTCTTCGTCCCATATGAAGGGTGCTCCTTTCTTCATCAATTTGCCGAAAGGTAGGCATCTTCCTGAGAGGTTGGAAATAAACCGCCTAATATAGGCGAGCCTTCCCTGAAGAGATCTGAGCTCTGTCAAGTTCTTGGGCGGAGGTAGTCCCCTTATGGCCTTGATTTTGTCGGGGTCGATTTCTATGCCTCGATACCTGACAATGAAGCCAAGGAACTTGCCACTGGAGACGCCGAAGGCGCACTTCATCGGGTTCATCTTGAGCTGGAATTGTCGGAGCCTTTCAAAGACTCGACGCAGGTCAGCTAAGTGATCCTCCCGCTTCTTTGTCTTGACGACCAGATCATCAACATAGCATTCGACAAGGTCATGTAGCATCTCGTCGAAGATCTTGGTCATTGCCCTTTGATAGGTTGCGCCGGCATTCTTCAGACCGAACGGCATCCTTTTGTAGTTGAAGATCCCCTTAGGAGACCGGAAAGCCGTATGGTCTTTGTCTTTGACGGCCATGCGGATTTGATTATAGCCCGACGACCCGTCCATGAAAGACAAGGCTTCGTGACCAGTGGTCATATCAACCATTGTCTCAGTGATTGGGACAGGGAAGTCGTCCTTTGGGCATGCCTTATTCAAATCCCTGAAGTCGATGCAGACTCGGACTTGGCCGTTCTTCTTCTTGACAGGGACTATGTTAGCGAGCCACACAGGGTACATGCAAGGCTCTATGAAGTCCACATTGAGCATTTTGTCAACCTCAGCATTGACCTTCAGCTCCAGCTCGTGGCGCATACGCCTTTGGGCTTGCTTGACTGGCTTGACTGTTGAAAGTATTGCCAGCTCATGTTCAGCCACAGAAGGGTCGAGCCCGGGCATTTCTTTATAAGTCCAGGCGAAACAATCCCTGAACTCTTCTAAAAGCTGTCGATACGACTGCCTTTCTTCCTCACTGAGGAGAGCACTTATGAAGGTGGGACGATAGTCACTTTTGCTTCCAAGATTGATTTCGATCAACTCGTCCACAGTTGCTTGACCACCGTCTTCAAGCTCCGGTGGAGCTGGTTGGAGGTCGACGAAGTCTCCCTCGTCATCAGTGTTGGCTTCATAGACATCAAATTCTTCGAAGCACTTTTGCTCGTGGCTTGAAGCCGAAAAGCTCGCTTTGTTTTGCGGGTGGTTAGCAGGCTGAGCTGCTCCTTCCTCTGAGGGGTGACCATTGTCAGCTCCTGATGAAGGTGATGGTGTCGTAGACACATCAGCGGACTCCCTTGCAGAGTCATCTATGTTGGGCTCAACTTCAACTTGCCCGTTAGGGAGAGGTAGCAGTCCTATGGTGTTGACTGCGAAGTGGACCTCGAAGTCCTTCTCCTGGTCATAGCCAAGGCCCCTTGTATCTTTCGGGAGAAGGGAGGCTGCCCGCGGACTTGTGGAGGATTCCATAGTTGATGAAAATATGCCGCTCGAGCAGAGTCCAGAGTTTGCGGGATGTGTTGCTTTTTGCACATTTCCTTGATATACTCTGGCATATCGTCCATCTCCTGGACTGGCTCTGGCACCACATCGGCGGGAGTATCCCAGCCGAAGTCATCTTTAGGAGGACACGGTGGGACTAAATCACCTTTGTAAAAGATGATCGGTTTGACCTCCTTGCCCTTGTTGCGTCTCCTTCTCCGTTGATAGGAGACTGTAAAGGTCTTCAACTGCTCTACCTCCTGTTCTTCCCATTGGGACACGAGTTGAAGGCACTTAGGCGGTAAGGAGATACTCCCATCAATGACCCGGCTGATAAGGTTGGCTTCAAAGTCCATACTCCGCCTTTCTGGTTGGGTCGGCTTGGAGGCGGCACTGAGGCTCAGCCTGTGCAGCTTTACCATGTCTTGGTTGACAGTGAAGAGCTGCCCTTCTTCAACTTCAGGGTCCACCTTTTGCTTCCCTTTACCTTTTAAAGGCTCGGGGATTGTTAAGGTGGGCTTCCCAAAATATAGTGAAGCATCGGCCAGATGGCACTCATTGGGATGGAACGGGGCTTGATCTGCGAAGACCGTATGTTGCTCCCCTTCCTTAGCATATTTAATGCACTGATGCAACGTTGAAGGAACGACCCAATTCTCATGAAGCCAAGGTCTTCCAAGCAGCATCTTGTAAGATGTGTCGGAGTTGATGATATAGAATGTCGCTTGGGTGACGAAATCGCCCAAAACTAGTTTGACAACAACCCGACCAAGCGCCTCCTCGGAACCCTGATTGAATCCCGAGATCTTGACATCAGTCACCTTTTGCAAATAAGGTGCCAAGTATAGAGACTTGAAAGTCTTCAGAGGCATGATGTTGACAGCTGCTCCGGCATCTACCAGGATGCGATTCACATCATGTCCATTAATCGTCCCTTTCATATATAAGGGGCGATTATGACACGGAGAGGACATCAACATGTCTTTGTCCGTGAAGGTGATGTTTGCTGTGAGTGCTTCATATGCTTGAGCTTGCAACTCTGCAACATGGGCTTCATACGCCTCTGGATCTTGAAGTATCTTGACAAGAGCCTCTCTGAGGTCTTTGCTCCAGGCAATGGCTTCCCAAATAGTGACATTTGTTGGGAACCGCTTCATATGATGAATAATTTTGCGGTCTGCCCTGGCACGGGTCTTGTCAAATGGCGGAATGATTTCCGCCAAGGCCTTCGGCACCTGGCGAGACTTCTCCCGTTTAGGAGGGCGCTCCTCCGTATTCTGGCCTTCCGCATCTTCCTGGAATAGCGGAGCCAAAGACTCTTCTGGAGGTGGCAAAGGTTCTTCAGGCTGGTCTTCATTAGAAGGACCTGCTGGACTTACGGGCTCGACCCTGTTGGAGGGGCCGGCTTGCTCTGACGCCTCCTCGCGCTTTGGCGACTTGGCTGGCTCCTCTTCTTCATCGGAGGAGGTGATTGTGAAAGGGACACCACCCGGCTTAGCCGTTGAAGTGGGGCCTGAACCCTCTGAGGGGCTGAGGATGAAAGGGATTCCCCGAACTTGAGTTTCTGGGACAGGACCCGGCTTCTCCCCTCTGAATATTATGACCCGGTCAAGAGTCGGGAGACCTTCACGTCCACGTCCTCGGCCACGACCTCGGCCACGTCCCCGGCCATTTCTCGCCGAGCGGCGCCGATATGTCGCCATAGGCGCCTGGCCTCCAGCGCTATCAGCCGTGGGACAATAAATATTGTCGGGTGGCGGAATCGCCACCATGTTGCAAGAGAGCTCTTGCAGCATTTCCTCGAGCATCTCGACAGTGAGCTCCTCATCTTTGTAGAATAAGGAGAGCTCCTCCGGGATTGGGAAGTCTTCACCTTCTTCAAGACGGTGAACCATTTCTCGGAGCCATTGTAGAAGACGAGCTTTGCGCCCAAGCTTGTCCCAGGGAATATATTCGTCTAGAGTGACGACCCTGGTGGGATGAGGGGGAGTGTACTCCTCCAGCTCATCTATGAGCTTTTGAAGTCTTTGTAGAGGAGTTAGCTCCTTAGGAGCCTCCATAGCAGCGGCTTGCTCGGCTTGCTTCTTCAACCTCCTCTTCAAGTTCTTCCTGCGATTCTTCTCCTGCTTCTTTTGGCGTGTTGCCTCTTGAGAAGAGAGAGGAGTTTGCTTCGGCAGTGGGACTCGCTTGCCCCCAGAATTTTGCTTCTTGCTCTGGGCTGGCTCCTTAGGAACCTTAGTGCCACGACTTTTCTGGGGCAATCTTGGTCCAATTGACCTCCTCCGGCTGAGCTTGGAAGGTGGCATTGATTGCCTGAGCAATTATTTCAGGAGGCAACTCCTGGAACTCTGCCAGTCCACAGTAGGGCCTCTGGGAGCTTTGTAGTTCCACCGACTTTGTTTGGTCTGGTGGGTTGGCTTGCTTGAGCTGCTGAGGCCTTTCTACAATTGGCGGCCTTGCTGAGCTGACAGAGGCCTTAGCCGGGATCTTTGCGGGCTCAAGGGGTTGAGTCCTTTCCCCGACTAATGGCCTTGCTGACTTGGCAGGAGCTTTGGCTGAAGGCTCTGACGTCTTGGCTTTGCCTTTGTTGTCTGGCCGAGAGTTCTCTCTTAGGACGATGCCGGGCTGATTCGACCTGGGACGGACCTTGGAACTCTCTCCCGCAACTTGGCTTCTTGGGTTCTGGACCTTAGGCCCTTTATAGGTGGCCGTGGCCTTGCCTTTAGTGAGTAATGGGAATTCATCATTTTCCGTAGGCTCACTTGGCCGGACTAATCGGGAGAAAGCTTCAGTTTCTCGCCGGGCCTGCTGGAGTGTCTCCCTGGCGGCCTCTGCAAGGCGTAACCTTGTCATGGAATTCCCCTGATGATCGACAACCCCTCTCTGGATGAGGGCTTCAATGAAGTCTTGAACCTCTGGGCATTGCCGAGTGGGGTGAGACACCCTTGCATGATACTTGCAATAGCGGGGGTGTATCTTGGCCGTCTCATTGTAATAAGACGGTGGGTCATGTGTCAGCACCCAGCCATCCTCCAGAAGTTTATCAAAAATCTTCTCAGTGTCTTCCTTAGGAAAAGAACACTGATGAGAGGGTCGCCACCCTGGATACCAGAGTGTGGACTTGGGCGATTGGGAACTGGCTCCCTGGGAACTAACTCCCTCCTCCTGCGGCTCGGGGAACTGGAAGGCTGCTGCAGCGTGAATGACGTTGACGGAGCAGTGAAGACTCCTTCGTGCATGCGGCTGCGGTGGGTCGACTAGAAATTCGCCCATATCCACCTTCCCTCGCCTGATTAAGTCTTCGGCGAGGTCCTTGAATGGCTCACAGTTGTGGATAACATGACCAACAACTTCATGATATGGGCAATAGCCCTGATGAAAAGCAGCGCCTGGCGTCTGCTCCAGAGGTGACGGGCTAATCAATCCCGCCCGTTGACATGCGAAGAAGATATTGGGAGTTTTCTCGCAAGGGAAGGAGTATAACTTCTCTGGGAGCTCGACTTGAAGTGGAGCCTCCACATCTTCCGGTGAGTCCTCCTCGTCTTCAGATGAATCTGGGGATTCTTCAGAGAGCCAACCCCTGAGCGGAGCCCGACCCGTGGGTGATACACCCGCCTCCCGTATGTGGGCTGGAGCTAATCCCCTGGCAAATGGGCCAAAAGGGAAGGTGGACAACTGCTGATCAATGTTCTCTAGGAACTGCAGCAAGCGCCTTTGTTCCCGTCGTAGCTGTCGGACTTCCCCTCGGATCTTCCGGATAGTCCTCCGCAGCGCCAAACATTCTGGGAATGAAGGAGGAGTGGCTCTGGGGCCACCATTGGGCTGTCGACTTGAGGGCCCGGCTTCGGAGGCATTGTAGCTTGAAGCCATCGCCACCATATGGACCACGTTAGCCGACCGGTTCGATCGGCTCCAGGGATGAGGCTGGGGTGGGTCGACTGCATGGCCCAGCATATTTACCAGGCCCTTTTGAATGAGCTCTTCTGCTATATTCTTGAAAACATAGCAATCCCCGACGGTGTGACCCAACCTCCGGTGATACACACAATAGGTTGGATCATCTGTCTCATCCACCTCCGCGGGCTTCCGCGGGTCCGGCAGAGTGACGAGCTGCTCCTTCATACATAGATCAAAGAGCATCTTGGTATGCTCCTTTCTGAAGGAATAAGGCGTCTTCATGTTCTCCGCTAAGAAAGACACATTTGTCTTATCACCAGACTTCTTGCCTTTCCCTTTGGACTTTCCTTCCCCTTTATCTCCATTCGTTGGGGAGAAGTCCACGGCATTCACCTCCTTACCGCTAGCCAGACGGTCTTTGGAGGGTTTGCCTTTTGTAGAGGTTTGTACAGGGTGATCAGCGAAGAACATCTCAATCTCCGCCACCACCGTGTTGAGTTGGTCGAAGCCTCTGATATTGGAGCCCAGAAGCTTTTCACTGACTTCTGCCGAGAGACCCCTGCGGCAGATAGTGATTGCATCTTCAGGCGTCGGAGGGTTATCGCAGCGCATGCTGACGTCCCTCCATCGCTTGATGAAGTCCAATGCTGTTTCGCCCTTCTTCTGTCGAAGGGAACAAAGCTCTGCTAAGGAGACTTTGCGCTCGACCATTTGGAAACGGTCGACAAACTTCTTCTGCATATCAGCCCAATCAGATACTGAGTTGGGCTTTAACCTTGAATACCATTGGAAGGCGGTGCCAGTCAAAGACGTGGCAAAATACCGCAGCAAGTATGCCTCTTCCAAGGCTAATTCACCCATGGCCGTCATGTAATAGGCCAGGTGTTCATGCGGAGAGCCCTGCCCGTTGAACTTCTGGAGTTTCGGGGCCTTCGGGCAATCTGGTGGAAGCTTCTTGAATTGATGATGGAGGGGATATGGCACGCTGTACAAATCAACGGTAGCCACACCCTCGCCATGTTGAGCGAACTTCGCTTCCACGATGCGCTCAATCATCTGCTTCTGCGCCATAAGGCTTTCTGCGGCAGGAGTAGCAGATGACCGCGCATTGGCTTCATGCGGCGGGACTTCAAAGTCCACCGCCAGTGGGAGTCTTGCAGCGGTGACAGAGGCATTGGCTACTGCTGGAATGGGAGAAGGCTGCTGATCCGCTCCAGCCGGTGCCGCCTGAGGCGGGGAAGGAACCTCCTTTTCGCGCAAAAGCGACTGTAAGAGGTTCTTGAGCTCTTGGTTTTCCCGTCGAAGTTCGTCCAATGTGGGGGCCCGTGGCTCTTCCCCCAGCTCTTCTTCGTGCCGGGAGTGACTGTCCCCATCAACACTGTGGACGTCTTCCTGGCGCTCTTCTTGCCGTGCCGGCTCAGGCTGAGATGTACCGGCGGTCGGCGCCTGCTGCGTCTGCGCTAGAATCCGAGAGACCGGCCTTGACCTCCTCAAATATTGGATGGGTTGGTCAAGCTCTCCCGAGGTGTTCTCGGGCTGTTTGTCGCCGGAGGTGGCGTAACAGGTGAACACTTTGACAGTGTCATCGGTCACCTGGACCACCCGCTTTTTCTTGGGCGGTTGTCGCTCCGGCTTGGGCGGCCTCCCAAGTCTGTCGAAGACAGACACTCGGGATGTGGCTGCTTGAGGTGAGCGATCCTCCTCCGTGTGTGTAGAACTAGCCCACGGGGAGGTTGGTCGCACTTTCTTGCCGGCTCCTCGGCGTTTTTGTCCCCGTAGGGGTTGAGATGTAAATCTCGTAGACGTCGAGGCCTCAGTGCTTGGCGGACTCCGCATCCGCTGAAGCTCTGACATGCGGAAGGGCTCCTCCGCCCTCGCGCGCCTTATGATTCGGGCCTCCTCCTTGGTGACCCAAATTTTCTTCAATTGGAGGTGGCGCTCCTCCACTGGGTTGCCCCCTGTCCTTGGACAGGGAGCTCGTGGCTTGAGCCGTTGCAGAAGGCCCTGAGTTGCCGCCGGTACGGCAGACTTCTCCTTCTTCGCTCCTTTCTCACGAACTTGCCGGAGGGGCTCGAAGCGATTGGAGGTAGAAATAGTAGGGACATGACGATCCCGTGGCAGGATCGGCTCGCCTCCATCGAGCCGGATGCGAATATCTCCGACAATTACAGTCTTGCCGGAGCGCGAGACAGCAGCCTCGGGCCTTGCACCCTTGCGGCTACGCCGTTGCCCCATTGGGCAGGGGCGGCGGTGGTGACACCCGCCATAGGCCTGGCGTCATCCTGACGGCGGCGTTGCCCCCGTTGAGCAGGGGCCGCACCTCTGAGGGTGACCGCAGTGGGTTTGGCGCCGTTGCGGCGACGGCGTTGCCCCCGTTGAGCAGGAGCAACGTCAGTAGTGATTTGATTGACCGAGAAGACTCGGCCAACAGCTAGGGCAGAAGGCCTGACACCTTCGGTCGTTGACATGGCAGCCAAGGGAACTCGGCTGGTTGTTGGGATGAAGGGCTTGATACCCTTAACAGTTGGATAATTGACCGGATGGACCAGGCCGGTTGCTGCAGTAGAGGGTCTGACACCCCCAGAAGCTAGCTTGTTGGCCGAACAGACTCGACCAATTGTTGAAGCCGAGGGCCTGGCACCCCCGACGGCTGGCTTGTCGACCGGGCGAACCCGGCTGGTTGCTGGAGTCGAAGGCCTGACGCCTCTGACAGTTGTCTTCTTGACCGGGCGGACCCGGCCAGTTGAAGGGACCGAGGGCCTGACGCTCCCGACGGTTGTTTTGTCGACCGGACTGAACCGGCCAGTTGTTGAAACCGAAGGCTTGACACCTCCGACAGTTGTCTTCTTGACCGGGCGGACCCGGCCAGTTGAAGGGGCCGAGGGCCTGACGCCCCCGACGGTTGTTTTGTCGACCGGACTGACCCGGCCAGTTGTTGAAACCGAAGGCCTAACACCCTCAGTGATGGTCTTCTTGACCGGACTAACCCGGCCAGTTGCTGGAGCCGAAGGCTTGATGCCCCCGACAGCTGTTTGAAGCGTGGCTGAACTGGCTTCAGCCACCGGTACCACGCCCAAGAAGAAGGGCGAGCCGACGACAGGTGGGAAGTCGCCGAAGACCAGCGGGGTCGCCAGGAATCCGAGCCTGGCATGGTTGGCAACGATCTCGGGGCCGTAGGTAACGGCTGCCATCGCTGCTGCTGGTGTTGGTGGTGGTGGTGGTGCGTAGCACGAAAGGAGTGGCGTGCAGATGCACAAAGAGCTCTCAATTAAACAGAGAGATGTGCGCCCTCCTCTTCCCGTCCTGTAAGAGGAAGAGGGGCAATCAGAACCTTGAAGAAGGTTTTAGAGACTTTCTTCGACAAAAAGAAGAAAGGCGGGAAAAGTCCCACCGGGCGTGCCAGTCTGTGAGATACGGAAAAAATCTAAGAAATACTCTTATCGTAGATAAAAGGTAGATTTTCGTTCTTTTTGAAAAGAAACACTCCTCTGCGTAGAGAGGGTTCCGTGGGTGCGCATAGTATCAGACGATTTGGGTTCGAGTGCTGGACCTTTCCCCACTGACCGGAGTCAGTGTTGATTTACATCGGCCTAACGTCCGAACACCTTTGTTTAACTGTCAAAGAGGTCCCAAAAGACTTCTACAGAGGTTCTGATGTGGAGGGCAAGCTCACTCGAGAGACTCTCCATGACCACTCATTTTACCACCAACACATAGAAACAACTAGATTAGGGCTAGGTCTGAGCAAAACCCTAAGATTTAGGCATAGAGGCGCAAATATGCGGAAGCCATAGGCATTTTTAAAGCAAGGGAAGTTTTCTAGACCCCGGGGGTATTTTGGTAATTTTCCAGGCCAGGGACATTTATGAAATTTTCTGGGCTGGAATGGAAGTGAAACTGGATCTCTAACTCCCCAAGGCGCTGAGGCTCTTTCTGGAGGGTTTCAAGGGCTCTGAGGCCATGTTTAGGTTACAGGGGTATTTTGGTAATTTTACCAGACCCTAGACCTAGGTTTGGTATAATACCCGAGTGCTGGACTGAGCTGACAACACTTCCGGACTGAAGGAATGACAAGGGGCTTCATGGAAGGCACACATTTGTCAATTCGGCCGAAGGAGGGGTATATACACAATTTTCCAAAGTCGGGGGGTTTTCTTATAATTTTCCCACCCGAGGTTACATATAAAACATGCTGAATGCTTTTATAATTCCATGTGAGTACAAGGGTTGTCGGCGAGTTGTCGACTGTACAAACGTCCGCCTTGGAGCGGGAGATAGGGACGTAGTCCCAATTACAAAAGATTGCAGGGTATAACTGCAAATTACAGGACTTCGGTCTTTTACAATCCCGGGAAGGATATTTTTGTAATTTCGCCATTATAGGGGGCAGAAATACAAGACTTAGTCGTCCCGAGACGTAAAGACTTACAAACATGGCCCGCTGAGGGGCATAATTTACAAACAAAGCCCGCTGAGGGGCATAAACGTAAATATACCCCGTAGGGGCATAAATACAAGACCCGGGGACTTACCCCACTCGGGCCAAGACAAACGAACAAATGCTTCAAGTGTCTTCCGTAGGTTGTCACTTGTGTCTTCTCTTCTTCTTCTCCTCTTTTTGTGTGTTGCCAGAAACAACAACACGGCCCACTGAGGGGCAAAATTACAAATATACCCTCATAGGGGCACCTACACAAAACCCGGGGACTTACCCCTCGCGGGCCAAGACAAACGAACAAACGAACAAAACGCTCCGAGTGTCTTCCGTAGGTTGTTGAGTGTAGTAGAGCTTCCCTTCCCCCCTTCTGGACCTCCAGGGGTCTATTTATAGAAGTGGGGAACCTCCCCGGGAGTGTTCGACCCCGTACGGGTCCAACGGGATGAAAATGACCCCGGGGAGGTCATATTTTGATTTGCGTGCGCGGGAGAGGAACCTCCCCGGGGTGGAGAGTCCCCGGGACGGTCCTGGACCGTCCCGGGGTCGCGGACGCCCGGGGGGAACCCGCCCGGGGTCGCAGCTCTCCGGGGGGACCTCCCCGGGGTCGCGCGCTCCCGGTGGGACCTGCCCGGGGTCGCGGCCCCCGGGGGGGACCTGCCCGGGGTCGCGACCCCCGGGGGGACCTCCCCGGGGTCGCGACCCCCCGGGCAGGACCTGCCCGGGGTCGCGGACCCCGGGTGGGTCCCTCCCGGGGTCGGGCGACCCCGGACGGGTCCGCCCGCCCAAGGGCGGCCCCGTGCGGGTTTGCCCACCTCCGGGCGGACCCGTCCGGGTGAGGGCGACCCCGTACGGGTCCCTCCGACCCCGGACGGGTTCCTCCGACCCCGTACGGGTCTTCCATCTCCAAGTTAGCCCATTTCTGCTTCAACTAAATAAAAGCGGAGGTATTTTTTGCAAAGCAAAATTTGCTGCCAACAAAGGGGAAGCAATTGGCGCAGGGAGGAAGCGGTGGCAGAGAGACAGATGGGGTTGTCGCTGTAGTGGCTGTTGGCGACGGGACTGTACGCAGAAGAGACTGCCGGTGGAGGGGTTCCGCAGAGGCGGAGCGGTGGGGGCCGGGTGCCCAAGGAGGGAGTCCGATCGTTGTTTGCAACGGGGAGAGGGGGGCCAGGCCGTGGGGAAGGGCCGACGGTGGTGTAGCCCGCGGCTAGATCAACTGCGGCTTCGTCTAGTCACGTGGGGGTTGGGCAGCCGGCTTGGGCCTGCGGGGAGGGAGCCGGCGGTGGCTGGAAGCCACGACGCTCGTAGGCGAAGGAGGTCGGAGGGGATGTCGGCCAGACGGTGGCGGGTGACACTGCAAGCAGAGAAGGGTGGCCTCGATGGTGGTGGCTGGGGCTGCTGCGGCTGGTGTCTGAGGAGAACGACGAGGGAAGCAGGGGGGGCGCAGGGATGGCGGGGCTAGTGGCCGGCTACGGTGCTCGCTGGGGGACGCCGGTGGGCCCTGTGGCGGCGGGAGGTCGCCGGTGTCGGGGCTGGACTTGGGAAGCGCCAATGGCGGCTGGGACACCCTCGGCTGCCTGGTGCGGTCTCCGTTTGGGGCCGTCGAACGCGTAGACGGGAGGGTGGCGGAAGGAAGAAGAAAACGTGGTGTGGGGGAGTCTGAGGTGGTGTGGCCTTGGGGTTCGTGGGTCCAAGGATGGGGGGGGGAATAACTGCTGGGTAAAACAAAGTTATGAGCAGTGGAGAATGGAGGCTGCAAATAGGATGGTGGCGTGACTGTTTCAGAGGTGGGAGGAAAAGAGATGTGGCGTGGACCAGTGAGTTGAACGTGGGGATGAGAGTGAGTGGTGTGAAGAGGCAATAAATGTTGGTCAAAGGATGTGGGTCACAGTGAAAAGAGGGGAAACAGGGCAACGGAGGCTTTGCACCTCCCTGAGGCTTCGCGCCCCAACAGTTCCCTTCACGGGAAGAAGACGACGACGGCGGCGGCTTTGATCAAAATTTTATATCTTCATTCTACCTCAAAAAGTGGGACTACACCAGTATTTATATTGGAGGAAAACCCTAGTGGTCTTCCTCACTGGACTAAAGACCAAAATGACCCTTGGACCTAAAATAGTGCAAAAATCACATTAAAAAGTACAAAAAAAATAAAAATACTCGATATTAGCTCCAAATGAGTAAAAAAAACTATAAAAATTAAAATTTAGTGATACCAGCTTGTGACCCCTGAATTAGACTCAAATAAAATAAAATACATAATAAAAATGAAAATGACGTCAATACGACTCCGATCGCCTGATGTCTCGAGTCTCGCTCCGCGTTAAGGGCTCAGTTGAGGGGTATTAACAAAACTCTCTTGGTGCTGATCCTTAAGAAGAAGGGTGCACAAGATTTGGCAGACTTTCGACCCATGAGCTTGTTGAATAACACTTACAAAATCATTAGAAAGGTTTTGGCCAGGAGGCTTAACAAGGTGGTTGATGGTCTAGTTAGCGGTTATTAGGGGGAATTAATCAGGGGAAGACATATCCAGGAGAATTTTCTTATTACTCATGAGTGTTTACTTGCCATGAAACAACAAAAGAAGAGGGCATTGGTTCTCAAACTAGAGTCGAGAAAGCTTGTGATAGGGTAAACTAGAATTGTCTCCTTTAAGTGTTAGTGAAGATGGGTTTTCATCAGAGATGGACTACATGGATATGAGAGTGCATCTCGTCTGCTTCTTTTGCTGTTCTCATTAATGGGCAATCCTATTTCCTTAGTGGGAGAGGGCTTCGGTACGGAGACCCTCTCTCCCCACTCTTGTTTGTTCTGGTGGCTTAGATCTTGAGTAGATTGTCGATTAGGGCTGAGGGGGCAGGGGTTATTAGAGGCTTTCAGGCAGGTCAGCTCAGTAGTAGTATCACCCACCTGTAGTCTGCGGACGACGCTGTTCTCTTCTTGGTCGACGAGGAGCAGCAACTATATGATGCCGAGTTGATGTTAGAGATGGTGTAGGACAGTAGTGGGTTGAAGGTGAACTATAACAAAACCCACATGGCGGGGATCAACATTGAAGAATTAGCTATCAGGCGGGCAGCTCACATCTTTCGATGCCAAATTGGGGAGTTCCCTTTCTCTTGCTTTAGTCTTTCTTTATCCCGAGGAACACTTCGCTGTAGGGATTGGCAGGGGGTGGTGCAGAGGTACGAGACCAGACTTGCAGGATGGAAGGCTAGACTACTTTTCTATAGAGGTCAGTTGGTACCATGTAGATCAGTGTTGGATAGCTTACTGATCTATTTTCTTTCCATTTTCAGAGTACCAAAGACGGTGGCTAAAACATTAGAGTCTATTTAGGCTAGATTTTTTGGGCATGGCAGTGGGAGTAAAGTTAGAGGATGACATGATAACGCATGGGGTAGAGTTTGTTAGAGCAAGGAAGCAAGTGGCGTGGGCATCAAGAGCATTAGAGATTTCAATTTAGCCTTACCATGTAAGTGGTTGTGGAGGCTCGGAATAGAGGATGGTGGACTGTGGGTTCAACTGATCAGACAGAGATACTACTCCTTGTCTAGAGCGTGGGATTTATCCTGCCCCATATGTATAATATCTCCCCGATTTGGAGAGGCATCTTACAATATGTAGACTTCATCAGAGTTAGTGTTCGGGTCAGCTTGGGTGACGGAGAGACATGTTTGTTCTGGCACGATAGGTGGTGTGGTGACTCCTCACTTGCGGAGGCATTTCCTTCGTTGTTTGCTATTGCGAGCGCACCAGAGTCTTTTGTGGCTCAACCCTTTGATGCACATCTGGCCAGGGGTATTTGGGCTTCCACTCTAAGGAGGAATTTCACCCTAGAGGAGATGGATCAGTTGGAACATCTCTTGACTTTCGTCCTGGATTTTAGTCCAGAAGTCAGCAGGGTAGATACTTGGCTTTGAAGATGGGAGAGGGAAGGTTAGTTCTCAGTTAAGTCTACATATGCTCTCCTTTCTAATTGGGGGGGGGGCACGCCACCCCTTTGCATTTAAAGATTTGGGCTCCTAAGATCTCACTCAAGGTGAAAGTGTTGGTTTAGAGGATCTTCCATGGTCGGCTGCCCACCTGTGACAGGGTGGCACTTTTTCTTCAACAGATATCTAGCTTGTGTTGCTTTTCCGGGGACGAGGAGGAAGACATGAACCATTTATTTATAGGTTGCCCCTTTGTGAAGGGCATATGGATAAGGATCAGCTAGAGGTTCCAACAGTACCTCGGGCATTTCAAAGGGGTTCATCTACTTCTTACCAAGTGACATCAGAGGTGGATTCTTAAGGGCGACAAGATTATTTGGTGGCTTATCCTACATGCCACTCTTTGGGCCTTTTGGAGTGAAAGAAAAAATAAATTATTCAGAAGGGAAGCGAGGCTGGAAGAAAGGGTATTTTCTTTTGTTTGTGAGACAATGGCTTTTTGGGCAACATGTTTTTGTAAAGTGGAGGCTTATAACTTTTCACACTTTTTATTCTTGCGGAGTTAATTGGGTACACCTTCTCGCTGTGGGCATTTTTTGTAAAAGGGCTTTTGTGGGCTGATAGGCTATACATGTACATCCCTCTTTTTTCTTAATATAGTTCGTGGTATCGTCCACATTTAAAAAAAAAAATGACTAGGTCAATTGGCAATGCCTATTTGATATGCTGGATACATGGGTTTCGGGGAGAGATGGACCGAGGGGATATGTGCCTATATTGCATCTGTAACTTTTGTTGTCCTAGTCAATGGGAAGCCTACTTCTCCATTTCATAGTGGCAGAGGGCTCCACCAGAGAGTCCCTATGTTCTCCCTCCTTTTTGTGTTGGTGGCCCACATATTGAGCAGGATGTAGTTGAGAGTAGAAGAGGTAGGTTTCATTAGAGGCTTTCAGGCCGATAGAGGTAGCGGTAATATTATGCACCTATAATATGCAGATTTTTGTTGCTAGCAGAGGGATGAGTCTCAACTTTATGTGGCCAAGTTGATGCTAGAGTTGCTGAAGGAACCTAGCGGTCTTGAGGTCAACTTCAACAACAGTCTCTTGGTGGGAGTGAACATGGATGAGAGGGCGCTTCAGAGGGCGGCTTTGATTCTGGGATGCCATATAGTGGGTTCCTCTTACCTACTTGGGCCTCCCACTGTCCCCAAGGGCCCTACATTGTAGTGAGTGACATCCTATGGTGTAGAGATACGAGTCTAGACTAGCAAGATGGAAAGCTAAGTTACTCTCCTAGGGGGGAGACTGGTTCTATGTAAGTCAGTGCTCGATAGTCTACCTATCTACTTTCTCTCCATCTATCGAATTCCCTAGGCGGTGGCTAAGAAGTTGATCTATCTAGATGAGGTTCTTCTGGCATTGTAGTGGTCAGAAGTGTAGGGGCTGGCATGACATCTCTTGGGATAGAGTCATCATAAGCAAGGAAATGGGAGGAGTGGGTATAAAAAAACGTCAGCTATTTCAACTTTGTCCTCTTATGTAAGTGGTTGTGGAAGCTAGGGACGGGAGAGGAAGGTTTGCGGGCACAAGTCATTAGGCAACGATATGATAGCAAGGTGAGGGATTAAGATATGGCACCAGCATCACAGTACAACATCTCACCCATCTGGCGAGGTATCTTGTCATATAGGGAAATCTTATCCTCCAGTGTTTGGGTTCGTCTAGAAAGTGGTGAGAAGTGCCTTTTCTAGAAGGATAGATGGTGTGGAGACTTTACACTGGAGGTATCATTTCCGAGGCTATTTGCAGTTTCAGCAACACCAATGGCTTCGGTCTCTCAAATTTTTGACCCTCAGTTGTCCATTACATGTTGCTTGTGTGGAGAGGAGGAGGAGACCTTGAACCACTTGTTTGTAGGATGTTCTTACACCCAAGACGTCTAGGGTGAGCTCGCAAGATAGGCACAGGGTGCTATTAGTCTACCAAGCAAATGAGCAATGTGTATACTCTGATAGAGAATTGGGGCAGAAGTTGGAACCTAAAAGGGGATCGACTCACGTGATGGATCATTCTTGATGCTACCTTGTGGACTATTTGGGGAGAAAGTAACTAACAACCAAACCTTTAGAGGAGGAGCTAGAGTGGTGGAGAGACCGGCTTCCTTTGTTTGTGTGAGGATGAGAGAATGGGGGAAGCTCCTTTGTAATGTGAATTCTCACAACTCTTTCCCTTTTGTTTGGTTAGGCGGTAGTGGGGGTCCCACTGTCTCGTTGTAGGCCTTTTTGATGTATAGGGATTTTTTGGGAAAATATTGACTACACTTGTACAACCCTCTTTTACTTTTAATACAATGGTGGTACCACCACTCCCCCCCCCCCCCCCCCCCAAAAAAAAAAAACACATCTTGGTAACTCTTAGTAACGAGGCTTCCTTAACCCTTCTCCACATTTACCTTTCTATCTTCTTTTTATTCCATAATACATTTTATATCACCTTCCAATTTTTTATAACTTTCCAAAAGTACATTTTCTCTTGTTTATTTCCAGTTAATTCTCTAATATTTTCAAATGTGGTATATTGATAGTCTGTCTCATATTAATACCTGTCACTTAGTGCAAACAGACTTAACACTTTATCTGAATATCACCTTGTTAGTAACATTTCTTCTTTGTTTTATGCTTTGTACAAGGATCACAATCATTCATAATAATGTGGTGCACGTAACTTTTCTAGTTGAATGACGTCCAGTGATGAATGTATCCCAGCATTTATTACTCCATTTGATAATACATTGCATCATTTGTCATGCTCTTATTTGCATATATGTTATCTTGAATGATTGAACAAGTTGGAGAACTTCCCAAGCATTTTATTGAAAATTACTTTGTTGATGCACAGAAGTTTCAGGGCTTCCCTTTGCACTTCTCCCTGTTTATCGTTTTCTTTCTATACCATTTACCATACTTAATTTTCATGCTAATCCTTTTATATTTTCAAATATGGTACATTGAGTCTCATTTGATGTTAGCATCTCTCTCTCTCTATGCACACAAGTTAACAGTGCACCTGAACGTCACCATGTCACTGCTTATTTATTTATTTATTTATTTTGGGAGCTATGCTTTTCTGCAAAGATTGCAGAAATCTCATAATCATGTGAAGCACATAGTTTGTATCCTCTGTTTGATATGCTAGTGGACCACTCATCTTATCCCTAGGATTGATGAAAAAACACTTTGATATTCTACACATGCAGGCATCTAAATCTGAATGGTTAGATGTATCAGAGGATGAGGATGAGGACGATGAGAGTGCAGATGAAGATAGCTATAATGAAGATGATAGTGATGAGTTAGAAGACGATGAAGAGGTGCATCTCTTCCATTTAAGATTCAATGTTTTTGTATTGTTTAATCAGTTTTTTTCATGAATTTTGGTTTTCACACCTTTAATACAAGAAAAAAATTGATGCCTCATTGTTGGTAGAGCCTTTTGTTTTATTGAGTAGAAGCGGCTTTTTCGTACCAACTTCATTTCCTATGCCATGAGAATATTCTGGAGTTTTGATCAATCGATTTAGTAAAAGGTTTTCCCCCCCCTTCAAAACTGATTCCTGATAAATAGTTGACAGCATTTATGAACAAACTCCAAGGTGACTATGATGCCAATCCAATGATTTTATTATGGAACTTCTGTGAAAAGTTTGCATGCTTTTCCGGAGACCAAAGGAAGTTCTACTTGCATTGTTGGGGTGATGATTGACAAAATAAAATAAAAAAGACAACAATTATCACCAGCAATATACTTTTGAATCCTAAGCGTGAGGAGTTTCAAAGGTGGAAGTGGTGATGATAGTGATAAATTGTGTTGGTTGCTAAATTGTGATGGTGATGATAGGTGGAAGGGGTGATCATTGCTCTCTCTCTCTCTCTCTCAAAACATTGTGATGACGATGGTGGGTGATAAATTGAGTGATGATGATGACTGAGTGACTATATCTATCAGATCTCCTAATGAAACAAACACTTTGCCTCATGGTTGTCAAGGTGACCAAGGCGGTGGCCCACCACCTTACTGCTTAGACGATAAGGCGAGGTGCCTAGGCGAAGCCTAGTGTATATAACTAAGTACATTTCAAGAGAACTATTACTATACATTATATATATATAAGTTTGATCTCTAGTTAGTAGCAAATTTGATATTCACAAACCTTCAATATATACCTATATTTAAAAAAGAAAAAACAGAATAAATGACAAAAAATAAAAAAAATAGTAAGGAGAAAAACTAACAAGGATTTGCGAATACATGTCAATAAATATGAAAATTTTAATCTAAAATTTGGTATTCAAATAGTTGTGTTGTATATTAAAAGGAAACATAAATATGACACATTTCTAGGTAAATTATAAGCATACCAACATAATAATTCCATAAGTTTCCACTTGTCAATTGTCAAAAAAGTCAAAAAATGATACTAGCTTTTAGCAATGCACCATGCAACTATGAATCAATGTCTGCAAGAGGAGGGAAGAGGAACTAGTAGGGAGAAGAATCCAAATGATAGTCAAGGTTTGTCATATCAGGTCTTGGCTTTGCCTCGGGGGGTGGAGAAAAGAGATCTCTAAGAGAACTCAGTGAAATCTTGAGAGATCATGACCATGTAGAAGTAGATGCACACATATGTATGATAAGAATCAAGGATTGTTGTATCGGATCAAAACAGTTTCTTGGAAGGCTAAAGAGAAGAGATCTCAAATAGATGGGGAATATGGCCAAAAATCGTAAAGATTTTATATTTCTTCGAAAATGCCTTTTAGGCATTCAATGTGATTAAATTAACACAATATTATACCCTTATTGCATCTTTCTCTCTCTAGCTGATTCTAGAGAGAAGCATTGGGAAAATAGGGGACATGTGGCGGGGGAGCCTGGAGTTGCCTCCGGTGCGAACCGAGTGCCCTTGGGGGGTATCTCGCGTCGGAATCCATGACGGGGCCTTCGGAGGCCGAAGGACCCTCCCTGGGGTTCCACCCCGGGGGACCAACCTGCTTTAGATGTGGTCTAAGGGGGCACGTGTAGAGGCAATGTAGGTTGCCTATGGGGAAGGGCAGGATCGGAATGATGGCAGAGGCTCAAAACCCACCTCGATGATAGTTTGCGGAAGTTGTCAGAGGCAGGCTGCAGGGGTTGCAGGAGGTCAAAGCATGGGGACTGCCTAGACGCCGAATTCCCACCACTAGACCTCATCCAGGACCGGCTCCAGTGGCTTAGCCGGTGCTTATGGGTGTCCCCGGTAGAGGGTGCAGTTGATGAAGAGACGGTTAGGTCCCTGCTTGCAAAGGGAGGCCGGAGGGAGGGGGATTGGGCTATTTCCAAGGTGGCTAGGAGTGACTTCTTGGTTGTAGGGTGTAGAGGGGGAAGCTGAGGCGATGGCGAAGATCGGCTACCTCATGGATGAAGGGGTGCTCCTTCGGCTAGTGAAGTGGGGTATCCCCAAGGGGACCTTCCCATATTGCCGACAGGAGAGGGTCCACCTTGTCCTAATAGGTGTCCACTCATCCTTTGTGATGAGGTGGGCACCATATTTATAATTAGTCGGATCGGGGCAGTTGCGGAGGGCCCTGTCAAATCGATCGCCTGCGGGGAGTGGCTTGCCATGGAGGCAACAACCCAGATCGAGAGTTTGAAGGAGGTTCTGGCCATGGTCATGGCGGACGTCATCGGCGACAGGTTCCCGGTTAAGGTTTAGATATAACTGGTGGTGAACAAGACAACAACAGTGGTTGCCGGCGCTGGAGAAGGTGAACGGAGGGTTGGTTGCAGTTCAAATTCGAATTGCCCGCCCTCAGCATTAGGGTCGAGCACGCAAATGGTCCAGGCCTAGCTGGCTACTCAGTAATCACTGTCTAACTCGGTAATGCGGGTGTTGCACCCATTTGTTTTCTCGAAATAATCGAGGTAAACAAAATGGGAATTAATCCCATGAAGGCTAAGAACGGCATAAAGCCAAGGCTGCTACGATACCCGGGTCAAATATGGGTCCCAGGCATCCTGCCGTAGTGGCGGCATGAAGCAATGAGGTCTCGCAGCAAGCGGGCAATCATAAGGATACTTTGTGGCACTTACATAGTAGTCACTTGAAGAGCGGAAGCAATCCCTGCACGAGTAACGCGAAAGGCGGAGCACAAAGCAACCCTGGAGGCATCATCTTCTTCTCCACATAGCAGGAACACAACAAAAAACCAAATAATAAAAATTGGGGGGGGAGGGGCTCGCCCCTCTCCCTCTCTCTCCCAGTCAGGTGGGACCAGGTAGACCTCTGCGGGGTCTACCTAGTCTGGGTAGAACCCCCCTTGGGGTCTGCCTAGTCTGGTGGACCCTAGGGATCTACCTGGTCCGGGTAGAGGTCTGCCTGGTCCGGGTAACCCCCCCTCTCATCCCAAGCCCTATAAAAGACCCCCCGAGGGTCCAGAAAAAAAGAAGACAACAAAAAACAACAGAAGAAGAAGAAGAAAAAGAAAAAGAAGACACCGAAAGTACAACTCCGGAAAACAAGTTTGTGGCTTTGTGACCCTGTGCCTAGGATATGTTACAAAAACACCCTTGTGATGGCACTTAGGCAAATTTGCCCCTTGGCCATTTGAATTTCTTGGGAAAATCTTGTAATTTCTAAAATTATGGAAATAACCCTTGTGGCCATTTCTTGGAGAGGTCGATCTGTGGTGGTGCACTGACATATGCATGGAGATGGATTGTAGCCTATGAGAGCTCAAGGAGAATCAATCTCCTAAGTGTTCTTGCTTGGTACGCCTCCACCGAGGAGGGATTGTGCCTTATGTTAAAATAACACAAAAATCCTTGTTCAGTCTAGGTATTACAAAAATACCACCGGTCTATTCAAAATTACACAAATACCCCTTAACTTTTCAAAAATTATAAGCAAACCCCTACTCAAAGGAAAATTACAAATAAACCCAGAAAGGGTTTGAAATCTCAAATAAACCCTAAAAGGGTTTGAAATTGCAAAGAAACCCAAAAAGGGTTCGAATCCAAAAAGGATTTGAAGTTGCAAATAAATCCAGAAAGGGTTCGAAATCTCAAAGAACCCAAAAAGCGTTTGGAATCTCAAATAAACCCAAAAAGGGTTTGAAATTGCAAATGAACCCAAAAAGGGTTTTAAATAGTAAACATACCCAAAAAGGGTCCGAAGTTACAAGTATATTCAACGGTCGGATCTTGACCAAATTCTAATCCAACTATTAGATCATGGCTCGGAGCAATTCTGATGGTCCGATCTCAACCGAAAACATCATTCGACGGCCTAACCGCAACTTGATGCAAAATCTGATAGTCCGAAACAAGATCACCTAATCTCGGCTGGATATCAAATCTAACGCTCTATCCCGACGGTGGAATGAAAGTCAAATGTAAACCAAATGACCCGACCATAGACTTGGGGTTTCACGTACTATGTAAAATGAATCCAAGGAATGAAATATTCAATTCCTCGTGCAGACGTGTATCTCTAATGGACGATCCCTTCAATCAAGTCCAGTAGATAAAACCCTCAATATTATAGTGGACATTGTAGAGGTCAAAAATGTATCTTTAACAGTTAATCAAGGGTATTCAGACTTTACGCTGATATAAATAAACATCGATTGCAGTCGATAGGGAATGTCCAGTATTTGAACCCTAAATCATATGATAAACTTAAATTCGCAGAATTAATAATGCGCATGCTACTTAAATAGCTACAAATGTGCATTTATACTTTCGAATAATTCCGCGTACGAAAATAAGGGTTCACGAGTACAAGGGTTTATTGGGTCGCTCGCCCAACTCGATTATGACACCCCGTGAGTTACTCGAATCCGGGGGTCACAGGGGTAACCGGTATTGAGGGTTTGGTACTATTCTTCTCTCTCGCCAAAACCTAGATCATTGTTCACCACGACGCTCTAAGGACTGCGAAGTTGTTGGCCGAGCATGTGGCTCCTCTGGTGTCCGCCGACGATCGTCAGGGCCAGGAAGACACATGGAGGCATCTGGCGACGAGGCTGGGGACCTTTACGACGGGTGTTGACACTTATCAATAGGGGGAGCAGAAGGTGGAGAGGAAGGAGAGGATGTGGCGGCCAACTTGCGCCTCTTGCACTCGGATTGTGGCAAAGGGGTAGCACCAGTCAACTTGGAGGAGGATGTCGGTCCCACCAGCCTCTTTGATTAGGCGTTGGAGCCTCTTCACCGACAACCCCCTGAAACAACCTATGATGCTGACGGTCTCCCAAACTTGACCATCATACTCAAAGGGTCCGGGCCCCAGCCTGTTCTAGCTTTTGATGACATGGTGGCGGTACACAAGCTCCCGATACTGTGGGAGGAGGATCTGCTGGACCTATACGAGGAGGACCAAGTCGAAGGATCACATCTGCTGGTCCCTGACAGCCTTGTACATTGAGGCGGAGCAGCTTCACATGAGGATCAACCGGAGGGAGGTGCCCTCAAAGAAGGTGATGACCTGGGGAGAGAGGAGGTGAAGGAGATGGTGGGAGTAGTGGAGATATGGATGGAGGAACAGGTTCAAGAACTGGCCGATAAGGTCGGGGTGTCTTTCATGGGCCTTGAGAAGCACATCAAGGGGTTGTTCTCTAAAGTTTGGAAAAGGTCGTTGCTTTCCTTGCCTAGAGAAAGTAGAGGGCGGAAATCAGAAAACAGGGGGACTATAGGAGGAGGGTGGTGGTCATGAGAAGCAGAGGGTGTCGGAGGAGGGTTGTGGGGCAGATAACTCTGTCTCCATGAGGATAGTGTTGTGGAACATAAGAGGGATCAGAAGAGGAAGAAGAGAAGGGTGGTGAGGGAGCTAGTCAAAAGATGTAAAATCAGCATCTTGTGCTTGCAAGAGTCAAAATGCGAGGAGAATGAGAGTATCATGAGAGAGATAGGAGGTGCAACACTTACTAGGGGAGTGGCTTCTCCGGCAGAAGGCATCATGGTGTTGTGGGATGAATTTGAGGTAAAAGAAGTAGAGGAGCTCAGGTGTATTGGAAGGGGACCTGTCTTTCTCTCCTTTCATAGCATCAACGATGGTTTCATGTGGGATTTTACTGGGGTCTATGGATCACAGAGCAAGGAGGAGAAGAAAGCACTATGGGATGATCTCCTCATGCACCATTTCAGCTTTGGCCGCCTTTGGTGTGTGGAAGAGGACTTCAACACTATGGTGGAACCATGAGGAGAGGATAGGGTGGCTATAGCCCATCGGGGGAGATGGAAGACTTCAAGGAGGTTATCTCTCGGGCAGCCCTAATTGATTTCCACACCTCTAATGCCCACTTTACTTGGTCCAACCTGTGAGCAGAGCCTTCTCAGTTTAGACTTGATAGATTTCTTGTTTCCGTTGACTAGGAAGACCACTTCCCACACTTAGAGTCATTCACTTTGGCCAGCCCTATTTCCGATCACAAGCCCATCTTACTCAGGACCAGCTACTGGAGGGTGAGGAGCCCTTTTCAGGTTGGAGAGATATTGGCTCTCTGATGAAGAATTTTTGCCCATTGTCATCGGAGTGTAGAGTGTCCACAGATAGGAGACGTTCGCTATGGTTAGGTTGATAGGGAAACTAAAGACTCCAGCACAGAAGCTGACTAAGTGGGGAGTCTCATGGACTCTCTCTCGAAAGGTAGCCAAGGACAACATTTTGACTCAGTTGGAGGGGCAGGAGGCCCTTGAGGAGACAGGCCTTGTGGATGAACTTGATAGGATACAAAGGGACAATCTTAAGGCTGATTTCGAAGATATTCTCCTAAAAGAGATGTACTGGAAGTAGAGAGCAAAGGAGAGATGGATTAAAGAGGGGGATAGAAACATCTCCTATTTTCAGAAGATTGCTTTAGAAAGAAGGTGGCTGAATTGCATCAAATACATTAGAGATGGTGAACAGCTGATTACTACACCAGAGGACATAGCCAGACATGCCAGACAGTTTTACTCTCCCAGTCAAATCATCCATTATAGTGGATCTTCTTCCCCGTGTATCGGCAGAGGAGAGGAGGGCCCTTTCCCATCTCTTTGTAGAAGAAGAGATGAATCAGCTATATTTTCCCTTGCAGGGAACAAAGCTCTTGGGCTAGATGCGTTCCCTATATTCTTCTCCCAACATTGCAGGGTGTTGAAACCTGCAAAATGACCAAAAAGGGGAGAGGGAGCCACCCGGACCAAGTAGCCTCCCTTGGGAGGCCACCCGGTCCACCTTGCCTCCACTTGGACCGGGCCCTTCTCGCCCTCTCTCACTCCCTAGTCCACCCTGTCCGCCCTTCCTCTCTCTCTCTCTCCTCCTTTCCCTCTCTTCTTTAAAAAAAGGAAAAAGAGAAGGAAAAAAAGGGAAAAGAAGAAGGGGGTGCACCCGGTCCGGTTGGCCCCTCCTAAGGGTGCACCCGGTCCGGGTGACCCCTCCAAGGGATGCACCCGGTCCGGGGTAGCCCCTTCCCCATCCCTTGCCTATAAAAATCCCTTAGGGGTCCTCATTCAAAAGGACAACTGAAAGAGCACCCACTAAGGAGCACCCTGTGCAAGGATCTTGAAGATTGGAGCTTTTATCTCTAAGGCTTATTTTATTTACATAAAGGTCCTTAATCAATGGTATGTCTATATAAATACCCCATGATGAGGAAAAAGGGCCATGTGTCTTGTTTTCTTCTAATAGCCCAAGCAACGGTGTTTGCAAATATGCCCTTATGATGGTAGCTATGCCCCTTGTGCCATTTCTTGGAGAGGTTGCATATTGTAATCCGCCCCCCGAAAATCTCTGGCAAGGGGCGCTACCCCCTTGACCCTTGCGACTTGATCGCGCAGGTCGATGCACGATGATGCGTTGACGGCGCATGGAGATGGATGGCAACCCAGAGGAGCTCAAGAAGGAGAAGCAATCTCCTAAGTGTTTTTATCCGGTGCGTCTCCACCAAGGAGGGACTTGTACCTTATCTTAAAATTACACAAAAAATTCTTTTTCAATTCTAATATTACAAAAATATCCCTGGTCTGTCCAAAATTACACAAATGCCTCTGAGTTTTTTCAGAAATTGCAAGCAAACCCCTATTCAAGGGAAAATTGTAAATAAATATAAAAGGGTTCAAAATCTTAAATAAACCCAAAAGGGTTTGGTTCGAAATCTCAAATAAACTCAAAAAGGGTTTGAAATTGCAGATAAGTCCAGAAAGGGTTCGAAATCTCAAATAAACCCAAAAAGATTTGAAATTATAAATAAACCCAAGAAAGGTTTGAAATCTCAAATAAACCTAAAAAGGGGTTTGAAATCGCAAATGAACTCAAAAAGGAGTTTGAAATAGCAAACATATCCGAAAAGGGTCTGAAGTTACAAGTATGTCCAGAAAGGATCTAAAAGGGGAAGAAATATTCCCCCCTTGTGGAAAAATTACATAAATACCCTAGATGGTGGGAAAGTTATAGGAATGCCCCCATGTTTATGAAAATTACATAAATGCCTTCACCTTCTCAAGAGAAGTTGAGAATTTCAAATATACCCCATCTTGTATGGAAATGTTCTTTATTGACGCCAAGTCAACTTAAAGGTCCCAATAAAAAGGCTGACCATGACCACGGGTCAATTCGACGGACGAATCTTGGTCTGATTTAGATCCAACGGGCTGATCAAGATAAAATCCAAAATCAACTGTCAGGTTTCGATCTGGAGTTAATCCAACGGTCGGATCTTGACCAAATTCAAATCCAACTGTCAGATCATGACTCAGAGCAATTCCGATGGTCCTATCTCAACTGAAAATATCATCTAGCAGCCTGATCGCGACTAGATGCCAAATCTGATAGTCCGAAAAGTAAATAAGATCGTCTGATCTCAGCTGGATATCAAATCCAATGATTTGTCCCGATGGTGAAATGAAGGCCAAATGTAAACCAAATGACCCGACCATATACTTGGGGTTTCACGTACTATGTAAAATGAAACCAAGGAACGAAATATCCGATTTTCTCCTGCAGACGTGTGTCTCTAATGGACGATCCTTTTGATCTAGTCTATTAAATAAAACCCTCAATGTCACAGCAGATATTGTAGAGGTCGAAAAGGTATCTTTGATAGTTAATTAAGGGTATTCGGACTTTATGCCGATGTAAATAAATATCGACTGCGGTCGATAGAAAAATGTGCAGTATTCGAATCTTAAATTGTCTGATAAACCCAAATCCGCGGAATTAATAATGCACACGCTACTTAAATAGCTACAAATGTGCATTTATATTTTCAAAAATTTTCCACGCGAAAACATTGGGCCATCATCAAGACAAACATCCTGCAGGCCATATGGGAGTTCTAGGATGGGAGAGCCCACCTTAGAGGCATCAACAAAACTTTATTGGTTGTCACTTCCAAACAGCGGGATGTAGCAAGCCTGAGGACTATAGGCTCATTAGCCTCCTTAATGGGATCTATAAGATAATCATTAAACTATTGCCCATGAGACTGGAGAGTATTGTTCACAGGTTGCTCAGCTGCTACCAGGGAGCCTTCATCAGGAGGCGGATTATTCAAGACAACTTCTTAGTTGCCCATAAGTATATGCATGCCAGGAAGACATAAAGGCAAAGAGGGTTAGTTCTTAAGCTGGATTTTGAGAAGACCTATGATAGGGTTAGCTTGCAGTGCTTGCTTGATGTCCTTGGCAACATGGGGTTTAATGAAAGGTGGGTGGGATGGATCAAGGCTTGCATCCATTCAGTTAGATTTGTCGTCCTCATAAAAAGGGAGCCTTTCTCGTATTTTCATGGTGGCAGAGGTTTAAGGCAAGGGGACCTGATGTCACCACTCCTCTTTGCCTTGGTATCACATATTTTGTGCAGGGTCTGAATGAGAGCTGAAAATCATGGTCTCATCAAGGGATTTTAGGTTTCCCCCCAGAGACCATCCATCACCCACTTGCAATATGCTGATGACACTATCTTATTTGTGACAAAGAAAGAGGAGTAGTTGTATACTATGAGGATGATGCTGGAGCTCCTATAGGAAGTTTGCAGCTTCAGGGTGAATTTTGACAAAAGTCAGGTTATTGGTGTCAACTTGGAGCAGGGACCTATTGTGGACGCACTTTTCGTTCGTTTATTATGCTTGTCTATTCGGGAATGGTTGATTCGTCTATTAAGTGCGTGGGCGTGCCAGTCACCGAAGTGACAATTTATTCGGGCTCCGAAGAGCCCATGGTGCGCTCGATCTGACTCGGTCAGACGATTGTGTGGTTCGTATCGGGACAAAAAACCCGCCGCGCCATAAAGGTCACGGCGTCATTTACATCCCCCATACGAGGGAACACCCTTGATTAATCGCCGAGATTCAGGGCCTCATGGCCAAGAAATTAATTGCACGAAAGGTTTATTAGGAAGTATTGAAATCCTCACGCGAGGGCGAGAAGAAAACCATTCGCGGTCATGTCGGTCGTGTACTGACCATTTAATGTTCGGACGAATGTCCGGCTCGAGAAAATCACGGTCGTCGCGGGAAAACCGGAATGCATGTATGCCAGGATATGGCAATTTATTGTTCAGAAGAACGGAAAACGTTCGGCTAGACCTCGGCCAGAGCGGTCAGAAACCAGTAAATCTGTTGGCCCGGTGCAAGAGCAAGCTGTGACCATACTGCGGTGGGCCCCCCGCGGTCGAAACAAGACTTGCATGAGCGTCATTAATATTTCCGGTGCCAAGGGGCAACGAGGGAATATCCCTTGAATTGGCTGAAAAGCCCTACGTCTAGGGAAGCGGACGTCCGAAACGTATCGATCGCTCGGGAGTCCGTTTAATAATTCGGACGGGTACCCGGCTTGAGAATATCATAATCGTCACAGGAGGACCTGGGATGTATGCATGCCGGGATACGGCAAATATATTATTCCGAGACGTTGGAAACATTCGGTTAAATCTCGGTTAGTGTAGCAGGAGACCAGTGAGTTTATTGGCCCGGTGCGCGATCGAGTCAGGACCATACCGGAGGCGCCTCCCGTGGTCCAAACGGGGCTCGCGTGGGCGACGTCAATATTTCCGGTGCCGGGGGGCAACGGGGAAGCATTCCAGGACTAGATTCCAAAACCAAAGCGTGCTCGAGGGGAACGAGCTATAAGCCGAAGATATGGGTCATATCATGACCATAATCGGGACAGGCCCGAGGTCTAAGCGTGGCCCACGAAGGCCTCATTGATATTCCCATGCGTAAGGTCTAGGGATGACAAAAGTTGTCTCGTTTCGTTCAGATCTTGTTGGTCGCTCACGGACCATTTTATGTTCGGACAAAGGTCCGTATCGAAGGTGCGACGTAAACGGAGACAAAGCCGTTCAAATGTATGCCGAGTTCACGGCAATCTCAATGAAAGAGCGGGAACGAATGCCAACGGGAAAGCGTCCGATTTGATGGGCTATCGGCCCAAAGCAATGTCGGGTTATGACCGTACCGGGATGGCTCCCAAGGTCCGAATCCGACTTGGAGGGGCGGCGTCAGTATTCCCTTTATACCGGGTCTCGGGGAGAACGAGGCCGCGAAGCGGATCTCATCGTTTTATTATTATTTAGAATTTTACCATTATTATTTGTTGATTTATGTATATCTTTGAATAAGTTCGTTATTACTATTTATTTATTTTCCTCGTGATTTATTCATTCATTATTGTTATGGTTAGGTTTATTTTTATTGTTTGTTTGTTTTATTATCATTCATTTACTTGTCGTGTTTCGTTAAGTTTGTTATTATTATTTATTTTTGTTATCATTTATTTATTTATCATTCTTATTGAGTTTGTTATTATTATTCATTCATTTTTGTTACCGTTTATTTGTCTATTTATTATTATTATTATTTTTAAGCTTATTATTATTATTACTTTTTTATTATTCTTATTTACTTATTCATTTTTTTTGACTTTGTTATTATTTATTATTATTATTATTATCATTATTATTTGTTATTATTTCTCCCTCTTCTTTTGAGTTTGTTGTTATTATCATTATTTTTATTTTTTTGTATCGTTATTTGTTTATTTATTATGTTTTCTTTTAGCTTATTATCTTTATTATTATCATTATTTCTGGTGTACCGTTGGGTCAAGGGAGTGTGCCGCTGAGGGCCAGGGGAGCGTACCGCTGAGAGCCAAGGGAGTGTGCCGCTGAGGGCCAGGGGAGCGTACCGCTGAGAGCCAAGGGAGTGTGCCGCTGAGGGCCAGGGGAGCGTGCCGCTGAGGGCCAAGGAAGTGTGCCGCTGAGGGCCAAGTGAGTGTGCCGCTGAGGGCCAGGGGAGCGTGCCGCTGAGGGCCGAGGGAGCGTGCCGCTGAAGGGCTAAAAAAAGGGTGTACCGCTGAAGAGCTGAAAGGGTGTACCGCTGAAGGGCTGAGGAGTGTGCCGTTGAGGGGCTAAAAGGGTGTACCGCTGAAGGGCTAGGTTGGAAATACCGATGAGGGCCCACTCTCCCTCTAGTTCTTTTAAGGCTTTTCTTTTCTTCTGTTCTGATTTTTTTATTAAGTTTGCATGGGTTTCTCCTTTTCTTCTCTTGATCGATTTCCATTCTTTCTCCCATGAGGACGAATGTTCAGGTTGTTTAGTTGTCGTTCGATTTGGCTCTCTTTATGTTGATTACGGTTCCCTTGCCTTGGTGAACGCATTTTACCGTTGTTCTTTTCGTTTGTTTGTTACTTTCTTTTAGTCCTTTTTAAGGTGTGGTTGTTCTATTTGTTTGTTGCTTCCTTTTGTCTTTTAATATGTTATCATCTCTAACAAAAATTCGGCAGCATCTCCCCTTGACCCGAGCGTAAGGGAGATACAGGGAACGCGTCCACATGGAGTGGCGGAACCCGACAACTGGAGGTGGGCGCCCAAGAGCGGCAACACCTTTATAAACTTCGGAAAACTCGGAGGGAACGGCGAGTGGATGACTACTCTAGGATTGGCTGGGGGGGTGCACCGGGCAAGAAGGAAGGGCAAGTGTGCCGAGCAAGGGAGGCACGAGAGGGCGTGCCGGCGAAAGGCCTGGCCGAGGCGTGTCGGGTAAGACCCACGGGGTGTGCCGGCAAAGGGCTTGGCCGGGGCGTACCGGGGAAGGTCCGTAGAGGCGTACCGGGGAAGGCCCGTAGGGGCGTACTGGCGAAGGGTTCAAAGAAGGGTGCACCGGCGAGGGGCTTAGCCAGGGCGTACCGCTGGGAGCTGGGGAGGCTGCACTGCGGTAGGGGTGCACCGGTGGGTGGCTGAGCAAGGGGATGAAGGCTGAGAGTTGGCCAGGTGGCCTAGAGTTGGAGAAGGGAGGAAGGCCAAGGATGGTGTTGGGCTTGGGTATGCTAAGAAGAAGAAAAGAGCAATGACGAGGGGGACGAAAGCCCACGCCAAGGATCAAACGATCAGGAGGCGGAGGGGGGAGCGTTCAAACACGCGCACGGATTCAAACCAACGGAGATGGTAAGAAGAAAGAACTCAAAAGAGCGATTTTATTCATAGACGACAAAGGCCGCAACAGACTACATACACCTCAGAACGCTGGAACATGAGGCACAACGGAGAAGGAAAGAAAAGCAAAGGGGGGAAAGAAAAGGGATGAGCTGGGGTCGAGCAGGGGCGACGGCTCGCTGCACTTCCCCTTCCCCTCTAGTACATGCTCTCTCTCTCTCCCTTTCTCAGCCCTCTCCCTTTTGGTGATCGTCGGGGCTTCACGGCGGAGCTCCCTCCTTCTTCTTCTCTTCTCCTTCTTCTCTTCTCTTCGTGCGGACGATGGTGGACGGAGCAGCGCGGGGGGGGGGGGGGGGGGTGGGAGTCAAAGCTTTCCCTCCTCTTCTTCTTCTTTTCCTCTTCTTCTCTTCTTCGCACAGACGGCGGCGGTGGGTCGAGCGGCCGGAGGGCAGACGACTCCCTCTTCTTCTTCTCTTCTTCTTTCCCTTCTTCTCTTCTTCCCTTCTTCTCTTCTCTTCTTCTCTTCTGCGTGTGTCTGTATGCCTCTCCCCCCCTCTCTATTCGCAGCGAAGAAGAGGGGTCTTATACCCCCTGTGGCTGGAGCGTCCGAAGGCGGGAAGCGTCTGGGGGGCATTTAATGGGAGTTGACTCCCTTGTCCTGGGTGACAGGAGGAGTAGGCTGCGTGGCCCAATCTCCGGGCGACACCTCGGACAGCCCACTGCGCGCCAAAGATCTGTAGAGCATGGGCGTCACATCGTTCTGCCGGACGTGCCGTTAAAATGACTTAACGCTGTGCCGCTGGCGGGCTCAAGAAGTGTGCCGCTGGAAGACACGGCAGGTGTGCCGCTGAAGAGCCCAAAGGGCGTGCCGTTGAACGGCCAGGAGGGCGTGCCGCTGGAGGGGCCTCAGGGCGTGCCGTTGAAGGGCTGCCAGGGCGTGCCGCTGAAGGGTGCGCCGCTGAACAGGGCAGAGGGTGTGCCGCTGAGAGGCGTGCCGCTGACGGGCTTGAAGGCGTGCCGCTGAAGGGGGTACAAGGGTGTGCCACTGAAGGCTGCCAGGGGGCGCGCCGCTGAAGGGCCTTGAGGGCGTGTCGCTGAAGGGCTAAATGGGCAGTTCTGAGCCCGTTGTGAGCACGAGTTGTGGCCCGTTTGATTTTCTTCGAGGCCCATGGAATGTGGGGCTCTTGGTGGTTGATTTCTCTTCACTGCCGTGACTCCAGAGACGGCTTCACGGCAGTGTGCATATTTGGGGAGTCTGGGTGACTAGTCTCTCCGGGGTTTCTTCACTCGGTGCCGTTGTTGATGCTGGGCCGAGCAGGATATCTGTGCGTGCAATTTTTGGTGTCCACAAATGCCCCCCACCCACGGGTAGCGCAGCGAAGGATGAGCCGGGCGGTGCCCGCGGGTGTACTGGTCTCTTTTTTCTCTTCGTCGGTGCCGGCGGGGTGTCGGGAGCTGACATGGTTTGTTTGTCTCTTCTTCTCTTCGTCAGTGCCGACAGGGTGTCGGGAACTGATATGGTTTGTCTGTCTCTTCTTCTCTTCGGCAGTGCCGACAGGGTGTCGGGAGCTGACATGGTTTGTCTGTTTCTTCTTCTCTTCGTCAGTGCCGACAGGGTGTCGGGAGCTGACATGGTTTGTTTGTCTCTTCTTCTCTTCGTCAGTGCCGACAGGGTGTCGGGAGCTGACATGGCATGCTTGTGGACGCACTTTTCGTTCGTTTATTATGCTCATCTATTCGGGAATGGTTGATTCGTCTATTAAGTGCGTGGGCGTGCCAGTCACCGAAGTGACAATTTATTCGGGCTCCGAAGAGCCCATGGTGCGCTCGATCTGACTCGGTCAGACGATTGTGTGGTTCGTGTCGGGACAAAAACCCGCTGCGCCATAAAGGTCACGGCGTCATTTACATTCCCCATATGAGGGAACACCCTTGATTAATCGCCGAGATTCAGGGCCTCATGGCCAAGAAATTAATTGCACGAAAGGTCTATTAGGAAGTATTGAAATCCTCACGCGAGGGCGAGAAGAAAACCATTCGCGGTCATGTCGGTCGTGTACTGACCATTTAATGTTCGGACGAATGTCCGGCTCGAGAAAATCACAGTCGTCGCGGGAAAACCGGAATGCATGTATGCCAGGATATGGCAATTTATTGTTCAGAAGAACGGAAAACGTTCGGCTAGACCTCGGCCAGAGCGGTCAGAAACCAGTAAATCTGTTGGCCCGGTGCAAGAGCAAGCTGTGACCATACTGCGGTGGGCCCCCCGCGGTCGAAACAAGACTTGCATGAGCGTCATTAATATTTCCGGTGCCAAGGGGCAACGAGGGAATATCCCTTGAATTGGCTGAAAAGCCCTACGTCTAGGGAAGCGGACGTCCGAAACGTATCGGTCGCTCGGGAGACCGTTTAATATTCGGACGGGTACCCGGCTTGAGAATATCATAATCGTCACGGGAGGACCTGGGATGTATGCATGCCGGGATACGGCAAATATATTATTCCGAGACGTTGGAAACATTCGGTTAAATCTCGGTTAGTGTAGCAGGAGACCAGTGAGTTTATTAGCCCGGTGCGCGATCGAGTCAGGACCATACCGGGGGTGCCTCCCGTGGTCCAAACGGGGCTCGCGTGGGCGACGTCAATATTTCCGGTGCCGGGGGGCAACGGGGAAGCATTCCAGGACTAGATTCCAAAACCAAAGCGTGCTCGAGGGGAACGAGCTATAAGCCGAAGATATGGGTCATACCATGACCATAATCGGGACAGGCCCGAGGTCTAAGCGTGGCCCACGAAGGCCTCATTGATATTCCCATGCGTAGGGTCTAGGGATGACAAAAGTTGTCTCGTTTCGTTCAGATCTTGTTGGTCGCTCACGGACCATTTTATGTTCGGACAAAGGTCCGTATCGAAGGTGCGACGTAAACGGAGACAAAGCCGTTCAAATGTATGCCGAGTTCACGGCAATCTCAATGAAAGAGCGGGAACGAATCCCAACGGGAAAGCGTCCGATTTGATGGGCTATCGGCCCAAAGCAATGTCGGGTTATGACCGTACCGGGAGGGCTGCCAGGGCGTGCCGCTGAAGGGCCTTGAGGGCGTGCCGCTGAAGGGCTAAATGGGCAGTTCTGAGCCCGTTGTGAGCACGAGTTGTGGCCCGTTTGATTTTCTTCGAGGCCCATGGAATGTGGGGCTCTTGGTGGTTGATTTCTCTTCACTGCTGTGACTCCAGAGACGGCTTCACGGCAGTGTGCATATTTGGGGAGTCTGGGTGACTAGTCTCTCCGGGGTTTCTTCACTCGGTGCCGTTGTTGATGCTGGGCCGAGCATGATATCTGTGCGTACAATTTTTGGTGTCCACACCTATTAGGAGAGCAGCCACCATTCTAGGCTTCCACATTGGTCACTTTCCTGTCACTTATACGGTGCTTCTCTTGACTCCAAACACTTTGCAGCGTAGGGGATGGCAGATTGTGGTGCAGAGATTTGAACCCATAGTGGCTGGATGGAAAGGCAAGTTGCTATCATATGGGGGTAGATTGGTGCTATGCAAATCTGTTTTGGACAACCTCCCTATCTATTTTCTGTTCACTTTCAGGATTCCTATATATGTGGTGAAGAGGCTCCAATCCATCGAAGCAAGATTCTTTTGACATGGAAGTAGAGAACGGAACACAAGTGGGCATGATATAGCTTGGGGTAGGGCCTGCAAGTGCAACCGTGCAAGGATGCGGGAGGACTGAGACTGAAGAACATAAGGAATTTCAACCTCGCCCTTTTGAGCGAGTGAGTTTGGAGACTCGGCAGTGAGGAAGGGGGTTTTGGAGCACAGTTGTTTGACAGAAATATTACAATAGAACAAGAATCTAGGATTTGACCATCCCACCTCGACACCACAACCTATGGAAGGGCATTTTGAAGAGCATTGATATTGTTAGGACCAAGGATGGCAAACTCGGTTTCGGTCGAGTCCGATACCGATACGACTCGGTATCGGTATCGGTTTCGGCCGAAACCGGCCGAAACCCATTTAAAAGGTTCAAAAAAATCAAATTTGTTATGCCCCTTGTGCTTTGATGATAGTGTGTTGATGTTTTGATAATAGCAACTCAATGAGTCACCACATAAGAATGATGATGATAGTGTGAATTGTTGTTGTTGTGTGTGCCCCTTGTGCATTCTTGTGCATTGATGATGAAATAATGTCTTCTGTAAGTCGGTGCATGCTAGCAAGTCTATACATCCATTAGCTGATAACTGAGCAAGTCTATACATCCTTTAGCTCAGCTCGTGACTTCTTCAATGTGCATACTTTCATACATGCATATGTGCATCTTTCACTTCAAAGTCTGTACACTATTCTCTAGCAAGTCTGTACATCATCCCATTGCATGCATTCAAAGTCTGTACACTCTTCTCTAGCAAGTCTGTACATCGTCCTATGGCATGCATTCAAAGTCTATACACTCGGCTCTAGCAAGTCTGTACATCATCCCATTGCATGCATTCAAAGTCTGTACACTCTTCTCTAGCAAGTATGTACATCGTCCTATGGCATGCATTTTAAGTCTGTACACTCGGCTCTAGCAAGTCTGTACATCGTCCTATGGCATGCATTCAAAGTCTGTACACTCAGCTCTAGCAAGTCTGTACATCATCCCATTGCATGCATTCAAAGTCTGTACACTCTTCTCCAGCAAGTCTATACATCCAGCAAGTCTATACATTCTTCAAAGTCTGTACGTTGGCTGGTTGCACAAACACAAAGTCTGTACGTTGGCTGATTGCACAAACATAAAGTCTGTACGTTGGCTGCTTGCACACACACAAAGTCTGTACATTGGCTGGTTGCTCCGTTTATAGACTTTACTATTCAACCCCCCTTCTAGATCCGTTTACACCTCGCGGGACCCAACAAAATTAATTCTAAAAAATCACTCCAAAAATCATAAAAAATATAAATAAACACTTAAAATCACAAAAACTATTACACATGCATTTGACTGTATAAGTTAGTGCAATAACCTTGAAGTAGACAACTACGCATTGAACTTCAAACATTGAACATGTGAAAGTTAAACTAATATTTCATTGTACATTAATACAAGCAGTACAATAAACCAAAGTAGACAAAATAAATGTTACAAAAATTTATTGATTCTTACCTAATATTGATAATAATTACTAGAAGAACCTTCTCCCTCATCGTCTGGCCCTTGATGTCGATACCCATAACCAGGTTGCATGTATGGTCTATATTCACTATAACCAAACAATGAGGTAGCCAAGTCCTGCATCCCTCTTTGGATCCTTCTTGGAGTGTTTGGTTGGCTTGATTCGAATCCAGTATCAACATAGGAATCTTGAGGAAGAGAAGAGGAACTGGTCGGATATGGATGGAACTGAAATGATGGTTCATAATTCCACGACCCATAAATAGCTGCTTCCTGTTGGCCACCTTCGTAACCTGGTGAATCATATCCTTGCTGACCTTGACTGTATCCAGTAGTACCACCTGCAGCACCTGCATCACCTGTACCACCTGCAGCACCTCCGGGATGATCATCATCATCATCAGAACCATAAGAAACCAGTCGCCTTTTAACCTTTGGGGATGCTTTTTTCTCTTTTGGAGTGATTTTTTCAGTCATCTTTGACACGAGTCCTTTTCCCCTTGGCGTGTGCCTCACATAAATCTACTTCAACTGCTCAATTGCCGGGTCCTCTCGAGCAGCAGCATTTGTCCTCTCAGTTTGCCCATGCACTGATGTACTTCTTCTTAAGGAGACCGGTGGCTTGACCATTCTAGGAGTGACTGGCCTGCTATCTGTATCTGAGTGTCTAGCTGGCTCAAACTCGAACTGCTCCTCAGTGTCATCAACCACCCTAGACTGGTGCGCATGAGTATCTCTGGCCCTCTTTGATTTTCTTCCTAATTCGGGATCTCTTGGCTCATCTTCATCAAGTATGCCCTCTGCCCATCTTCTATCATCAACATCAAAAACGGGCTCATCAACCTGCTCTCGTGTCTCCACCCAAGACTGCAAGGGATTATCATCATCAAATAAGGCATCCACATCAATCTCTGCGGCGGCATCCTCGGCGACGCGTTTGTCTCGCAGTTGTTGTCTCAACCTCATATTCTTTATTATCAACCTCATATTGTAATGGCAGTACACTAATTTCTCTAACCGATCAGTCTTTAGCCGATTACGAATCTTTGAGTGTATAAGACTGAACGTGCTCCAATTTCTTTCACATTGGCTTGCTGATGTGGTTTGACTCAACACCCTGATTGCAATGAAAGCCAATGCAGAACTGCCCAATTCTCTATTGTTCACCATGATCCACCAGTCAGCTGTTACACCAACCAACCAACCATAAACAAATAAATATAAGATGTAAATAAAAATTAATTAAGGAAGATGTAATTGCAAAGAAAGCACAAAGATGAAGTATACCTGGGCTCACTCTTCTCACTGCGTATTGCAATTGGGAGTCAGAATACGTCCCACTTCTCATTCTATAGGAGTTCATCTACAAAAATTACATAATAGATTAGCATAACTACGTAAGTAAATTCTATACCTCTTATTCATGAAATCAAACAGGCCAACCTCTACTTCCGCCTGAAGCCTCTTATCTGGTGTCCTCGATAAACGACCAATGACTTTTAAAGTGCCTTGAAGCACCTCGGCATCAACATGTGCATTGGCATTGTACATTAATCGAGGGTTCAGAAAATAACATGCATTTGTATATAGTTAATGTATGGTCAATAATATATGAATACAAATAATCACTCACCAGCTGCATGCAAGTCGTGGTGTAATGTGGTGTCCCATCTATGGTCAATAATCTTCCACCACTTTGCATGTTCTTTGGGAAGGGACTCCTGCAACTCCAATTTCGCACGGTCCATGGCCTCATACAGATATCCCATATCATTCTTGTCATCGCCATCCACCAATCTTAGGACCTTCACGAGGGGGGTGACTACTTTCATGTATCGTGTTACTCTGCCCCAGAATTTGTTGTCATCCACGATTTGACAGACATCCAAATAATCCATCTGAGCATCAACATTGCCCTTGTCGATGTATTCCCGCAGGGTATTGTGGTACATGAAAGCTTTCAACTCATTCTTATACCTGTGCAAAAAAATAAAATTTGAATCAAATACGGATCATAACTATAAGGATAAAGAAGTAATAATTAACTCTTAATCACCCTTGGGAAAAACTAATTACCCGCATGATCCCACCCCAAAATCCTCAATGAACCTTAATTTAACTTCAATTAAGCCTAAGCAAACCAATTTAGACAAAAGCCCTAATTTTTATGACCTAATTACGGCCCATTAGCAATTAACCCTTAATCACCCTTGGGAAAAATTAATTACCCGCATGATCCCACCCCAAAATCCTCAATGAACCTTAATTTAACTTCAATTGAGCCTAAGCAAATCAAAATAGACAAAAGCCCTAATTTTTATAAACTGATTAGGGTTTAATTAGCAATTAACCCTAAAGTCCTTAATCACCCTTGGAAGAAACTTAATAAGTAAGGCTTGCCCACCCTAAATTTTTAGCCCAACCAAAAGAACACAACAAAACAATCAAACAAAACCCAATGAAATTAACCTCAAACAAAACAATCAAACCCTTGAAGTTGTGTTGGCCCCCGGTGTGCGCAGCAAGAAGGCTCCCTCTCGGCCTCTCCCTGTCGGGCCTGTCCACCTCCAGCAGGCATAGCAGTCGCAGTCGCAGCAGACGCGGCCTTTCACCCTTGGTCGGACAGCTGCCGCAGGCAGCAGCAGCAGCTCGGCAGCGACAGCATAGCAGCAGACAGCAGACAGCAGGGGGGAGGGTTTCGGCCGAAACCTGTGGGTAGTGGGGTTTCGGGGGCATGACAGCAAAGCATAAGGGCCATAAGTTCACGTGTTTCGGCCGAAACCAAATGGTTTCGGGCCGAAACCGACCGGTTTCGGGCGAAACCAGTATCGGTTTCGCCCGAAACCAATACCTCCCTTTAGTTTCGGATTGCTACAGTGATTAAGGGCCTTTTCGTATCGGTTATGGCCGAAACCGATACGTTTCGGCCGAAACGTATCGGTTTCGGCCGAAACTGCCAACAGTGGTTAGGACATGGGTCATAATGTCACTAGGAGGTAGCCAATAGTGTTAGTTTTGGAGAGACAGATGGTGCATTGACTACCCATTGGGTGAGGTATCAATTACAGTGGAGCCCATGGTAGTGATCAGTTACCTGTTCGAGGGACAACAGTCCGGAGGCACCTGGAGCCCAGTTTTAGGAGACATCTGAGGGAGGATGAGATCAGCCAGTTCGGGGAATTGCTAGGTACACTGCACCACATTGTGCTAGACATAACCAAGCCAGATGGGTGGAGGTGGAGATGGGATAGAGAGGGGCGCTTCTCAGTCAGGTCAACATATCATGTTATTGTTGATGGTAGGCTGCCACACCCACTAACGAAGTAAATATGGAAACCGAGGAGTCCTCGCAAAGTCAAGGTGCTTATGTGGAGAATCTCCCATGGCAGACTCCCAACATGTGACAGACTAACTGCCTTCATGGAGGGAAATCCAACCACCTGCGGCCTTTGTGAGGGAGAGGAAGAAACCATTAGCCATCTATTTATTGGATGCTCAGTTTCTATAGAGGTCTGGTGCCACATTCTAAACAAAATCCAGTGTCACTGGCAGCCAAAAGACAGTGTCCAGCAACTCATGGACTTGGACAGGCCTTGGCTTTGCAAGGGAGACTGGCGGGTATGGTGGCTCATCCTCCACGCCACACTATGGGCCCTATGGAACGACAGAATTTTCAAGAGAAGCCACTATTCCGGAAAGAATAGGGGATTTTATTGGGGATAGGGTAAGAGAGTGGGCTAAGCTTTTGTGTAATGTAGACACAGGAACTTCTCTTTTGGCTATGTTAGGGGGGTAGAGACACTCATGCCCTCTTGGTGTGACCTTTTTGTAAAGGGGATGTAGGGATTTTTGTGATTTCACATACCATACTTGTAAATCCCTCTTTTCTTCTTAATATACTCAGTGGTACCAACCACTTTCAAAAAAATTTAACATGATATTATAAGAACAACACAAAAACATATTTACACAAACAAGCATTGCCTTTTCGGATCTTAATGCCATCTGAACATGTTAGAGAGCTCCTCATCTATCATCTTCATATTTTCATCATCCTCTTCTTTCTCATCTTTTTTTCCCTCCTCCTTTATCCTATTCCTCTCCGTCCTCATCTATCTCCCTCTTGTTCTTGATCTCGGTAGAAATTCTTCTCAGAACTCTTGGAGAGACAGAGATAAGAGATGGCAAACCACGATGGCAGTCCTGTTTTTTCTTTCCAATCCTCACCTATCATTTGCCAATTTTCCAAAATTGCTCCTGAACTTTTGTCCAAATACTAAGACAGACCCCAAAACGATGTGGATGCCCTTGCCAAGGCAGGCTACGGTGCTACGCAGGCCCAAGGTGGCCTGTGTGCACCAAGGCATCTAGGTGAGTGTCTTAATGGGCTGCTCGCCTAGGCGCCAGGTCACCTTGGGCACTTGAAAGCATTGCTTTGCCTTCTAGAGGCTGAAAAATATGGTATCTTGCATGCTATATCAAGTCAGATAAGTTTCAGTTTCAAATAAACCTGCATTCTTTGTCTTGCAAATAAGGCTGTATGAATTTGTTTTTTCTTCTGGTTGTTTCAGTGCAGTCTGACCTACAACTGTCTGACTAGCTTATGTAATGTATGGAGATGGGTCTTCTTTTTGGATTGTGTTGACTTGCATTATTTATCTGAAACTAATTATCATTTTTGTTGCATGCATGGAAAGGCAAAGCATAACAGTGAAACAACATTGACTATGGGTGATGCTGTTTCTATACTGAGGGGTGAGGGGAAGAATCTTCGCAGAAAAGAGAAAAAAGCTAGGATAGAACAGATAAGAGCCAGCCTGGGCCTCTCAGACTCACAAAGAACTCCAATGGTATTTGAAATCCTGTCTGCAGTTCTTTCTTTATTTGTACTTTGGCTTTGAATTGTATATTTTTATTCTGAATTAATTATGTTGTAACCAATATGTATGGCTTTTACTACATGAGCATAACATGCTAGACACCATGATTTGGGACGTGGATAAGAGTGTCGTGTCAATACAGACGTGTGAAAGGCATGGCAAAGTTTTTCTAACAATGCTTTTATTCACGTCTCTTCTTTTATATGATCTATTATTTTCCTTTTTAAGTTACAACTGCAAATAAGCTAATTAAGCTAGGAACAACTATAGCTAAGGATCCAGTAGATTTCCTATTACATGAACAAAGAAGTTTTAACCGAGTTCAATTGTGAAGTTTTGCTTGTTTTGTTTAAATTTTACAGTAACGAGACCCATTTGCATAGGTGTTGATCATATTACATTTATTTTCCTTTTGTCTCCTATGTTTCTGACAGCCTGGAGAAACTTTGAAGGACTTCTACAAAAGAACAAATTTATATTGGCAAATGGCTGCAAATGAACACACACAACATACTGGAAAGGTCAGCTAACCCTTCTTTATGACTTATTTGTACTGTATTGGAGTTTTTTAGAAGGCGGAGTTCACGACTAACCATAGCCTTCTGTGCAAATTTTAGTTAAAAGGTATTTGTGTTTGATGCTTGAAATTTTGCCTTTTACCTCAGGGAAGATGTTATTTAGTGTAGTACCCTTTTTCCTTGGTGCACATGTTTAGTTGTTCAAGTAATTTAAGATGAGTAGCGCAGTTATTAGCATAACAAATCCATCAGCCTTTTGTATGGTCATTCTTTTCCTCTTTCAAAATTTATTTATCCATTCCCACTACCTACAAACACCTGTTTGATAAAAGAGCAGGATAAAAAATGCAGCAGCAGCAACCGAACAAAAAGAGAGCATCAAGCAGTTGTGCCAAGAAGACAAGGCCTAAAAAATTAAAAATAGAGAAGTAACTTCTCCAACGATGATCCTTCAAAAGGGGATCAATGTGGACGGGATGCAAGGCAAGGCTAGAAAGGTTTTACAAGACAATAAGCTGAATACCCTGCTTAACCTGCTAGATCAGATTAGCATTCAGTGCACTTATGTGGACAATCAGAATATAGTAGGGTGCTCCTAACTACTGAATTTGTCCCTATGAACTATGATAAGCATGTGAACTTGTCTTTCTTTCTGATGATGATGTGGAACTGCCCACAAAAAAAGGTGAATAAATGTCTCGTGTGTAGAATCCACACTTCACACCTTACTGGACTTGCAATATGCATGCAAGTGCTGTCATGGGTTCAAAACCAATTTTCTTGGGAACTAAATATGGAATTTCCACACCATAAATCCAGAAAGGTGAAATGTTTACTAATTACTAGTTTATTGTTCAAAATTGACATAGGAATGAGTAGAAAGGATCACATCCATTTTGGGCTACTCATTTTTGGGATGTCTGTTACCCAATTGATTGGTTCATGCTTCAAAATGATGATCTATACTAATCTGCATGTGTTCTAATGATGACCTCTTATGGAAAAGTCGTGTTGTTGCATTATTATTGTTTCTTATGATTTATGCTATTTGAAGAGGCTAGCTTATGCTTTGGGAAGAGAATCCAGGGGGATCCAAGATGCCTTTGTTCTCTCTGGACATGTAAAGGTTTATCTTGCTGAATTATCACACTTTCTCTATATTTATTATCTTGAAATATGCTTGTGCAAAGCCCAGAAACTGATAACGGGAGGCTGCAGTGTAGGATTGATGAATGGGAATAAATAGCACATTTTTGGTCTCTAATTTTACACACTATTAAACCCTCGAGACCTTCCTACCTCTAAAACTTTCCTTTCAAGAATATTCTGTTTTCTCATCTTACTTGAAGAGATGGTTGCCCTTGTGAACGTCTTTATTTCTCTTTATCAAAACTCAGGAGCTTCGCAAGGATGGTTTCGATCTTGCCGAGGCTCGATTTAAGGAACTCAAGCCAGTGCTCGATGAGGTAATACACCCGAAAATCTTTTCAGCTGAAAAAATGGCACCCCTTTTTTCAGAGAGATTTTAATCTGATATGCTGTTTTTCCTGTTTGGGATTTTTGCCAGTTAGCAATCTTGGAGGCAGAACAGAGGGCTGAAGAGGAAGAAAGTGCAGAAACCAGCACAAGGAAAAAGAACAGTAAAAAGAGTGACCGCCAAATTTCACGGAGATAGATGCCTCATGGCTGTTGCTTTTCCTGCTCCAACGCATTTTTGTCCGAGTAGGATCGCTGGGGTCAGACGTATGATTCGTCCATTTGGAGGATGTATACCAGAGTTTCCATGTATGAGTTGTATGTTGGGGTTTCGACCTGTCCTCTTGTTTTTCTCTGTATCTTCTTTGGTATCTCTTTGTCTGTTGTCACTCATTTATTCTCTGCCTGTTTGTTATATTGGGCCTCATTTGTGCTCTCTCAACCTTTTCTTTGTCCTCGTTGTCATCTTAGTTTGTTAATATGAAGACCCAACGACCATGACTACAAGGAATGCTAGATTGCCCCTTTTTAAAGGGCTCATCATCCTGGGGGAATAGTTCCTCACCGTAGGTGATGGGCTGTGTAGATGCCTGTTTTGTGAACTCCAGCAGCAAGCTTTGAACTGGACATGCCAGCAAACAGAATATGGCCAAAAATCCCTTTTACTTTGTGCAAGTTTCATTAAGTTTCTAACAAGAACCACCAGCTCCTTAGTTCGTTTCACCATTCTTTGAGCAATTATAAGACTATCAATGGTTGTAGTTTCTTGATAAACTACGAAATTTTTCAAAAGAAAAGAAAAAATAAATCTAAATCTTAAAACATACTAGGGTGTTTGTTTACCATTAAATGCCAGTACCGATAGCAATTTTGATAGTGTTAACTTGGTGTAATCGATATGGGTCTTTGGTTATGTTTTATCAATTTGGATATCCATGTATCGGGAGAATTTACTATCATAATAAATTTGCTACATAGCTAGACCTGAATTAACAATGCTGCAATTCAATTTTCAACTTCCATGATCTGGCTTGTCAAATCACAATCATGATTTTTGACTATGGTAAGTATAGTTTTATGATTACTATTTGGTTGTCAAGTGAAGCAGTCACTATCAGCTGGATTATAGTCGAGTCGGCATATCCATATAAACCCTCACTTACCCTTCAGAGGCCCATTACAACAATGATGGTCCGACGGTGATTCTTCATACGACGATTACCCTATCGTTTGAGAACTTGTTCTTCCCATTGCTTGCCATCAGAATGGTCTCCTGATTTACAATTTGTAATGGCCTCCTATGTTTTGATGGACTTCAACCGCACGCATCTTTTGAAAATTGAATCTTTTAAGGTGTCCTATCTCTGTTCACTGTTTTCCCCCCATAATTCGGTAAATCCTTGCATCACTTGAAAAATTGCTAATATGGGTTGGTAGCTCTGACATGCAAGGATCATAATTTGTTATCATAAAAGAACACTTAACAAGTCAAGCGGGAGAGGTATCAGAATTTATCATTTTTGTTTTATTTTTACAATATGATAAGCATATGTATCCTGTCCAACTAAAGAAACAAACGCAAACCAAACCAAGCAGTGCTTGGTTTGGCTCGCTACCGTAATAGATTTTGTTTGCCTTGGTTTAAAAACATTTTACTCTTCTTTTTTCACATGTATCTACATCCTTGTTACTGTATTGCAAAATATGGTTTTAGAATTGTTACTGTTGTTATCATCGTGATTGTCTTATTTTTATCTGGACTAACTCTGATGATTAATTTTCAAGGAGATTCAACCTGATATATAACTTTGTTTTGCCTAAGATAGGGTCCAGCCTGCCCTAAGACAATACAGAGACAGATTTAAGTTGGGGCTGAGCGGGCAACCATGTCAGGGGCCAAGCCCGTGCTTATCTTGACATGGAAGCATGTCATATCGTTCTTCTTATTCTCCTAATCTTTGTTACAACGACAGAGCTTAGGGTTTTGTTTCTCAGTTGGATAAGGGAAATATGATACATAAGAGATTGCTTTTCTATCTGTTTGGAGTTGGGTATATCGTCTGGAATTTGCATTTTATGACATGTTTCATTGTATTAGTTTACATCTCCATGCCTCTAAAATTGTATGCCGTCGGTAATTAACTTCGTTTCTTTGACTTTATTACAGTGTTCTTATTCGTAGCCACAAATTTATAATTTTTGAGGATTACTCTGTCCTTTTGCATGCATTTCCTTCTATATGAATACCGAAAATGTGTGCATCATTAAATGTCAGAACACACATTAGTTGGGACATCTACCGGGCTCGAAGAGTCCATTGGACACAAAGATATGATGTTTGAACAGCTCTGTCATATGTTCTCCACATTTTCAGCAGAAGTGTATAATAGACTTCTGTTTGGTTTACATGTCCTAATGTCCAAATTCAAATGCAAGTGGAGATATCACTGCTCTGTGCCTGTTCATCTGTTCACTTGGATCCTGATTTGATTTCCCACCTGCTGCTGCTGTAGACTATGCAATACATCTCATAACGAAAATTTCCCTCTTCCATCTAGACGAAGGGAAGAAGGTGATCCCATGCAACTATTGGCTATGTAAAAAGATCATCATCCACCACAGGATCCTCCAATAAGTCAAAAAGATACTCACAATTGTACTGCAATTCATCGTAAATGATGCGATGTATGTCAGTTGTTTCATTGTTGTACTCGAAAACCCCAAAGCCATTAATCCCAATGTCCTCGAAGCAATCATAACTTGGGCTCAAGTCATTTGAAGATGTGACATCGACGTCAGTTTTCATGTTCACCTTCTGTGCCATCGCTTCCCAAAATCTGATGCCATTCTTATACTCAGAAGAGTAGCTTTCTGGACTCGAAGAGCTATCTGTCCTTGATGAAGCTTCGAGATAGTGGGTATCTGTGATACTGTGCTCAAATTGGGGAGAAACTGAATCACCATTGCATTTTAAAGGCATTTTTTTGGCATGGTTACTTTCATAGCTGTCAGCTGGTTTTATGTGGGTGGAGGAAGAACCATTATTACCTGCACTCAATATTATCGAGTGGATAGGGGTTGGAGTAGGCAAGTGATCACCTCCAAAATGAAGATGTTTGCCTGCCTGTCGCAACTGTGAATAGTTTTTCATGAGGGTGAGTGATTCTTGGTCTCGTCTCATCAATTGCATGGATTGCATCACTTGATTTCCCATGTACCCTGATTGGTGGTGCTCTGAGATGAAAATCTCATTTTGCTTGTAATCCAGGCCCTGTTTCCTTTCTTCTGAAGTTGTCCTCACACCATGCCCAGAGGCATTGTTTGTCTTCTGCGATTCATTGTTTTGATTATTTAAGAGGAATCTTGCCTCTGTTGCTTGAATTGATCCTCTCTTTATCAAATCATCACTACAAATCTTTGGGATCATGTCTTGGAGATGGATGCCTGTTGCAAAAAATCCATAGTTGTCCAAAGTGTTGTCTGTTTGCATTGCCATTGAGCTCTGTAGACCAAATGTCCCTGGAGGGTACTTGAATCGGGGATCAGAATGCTCAGTTCCAACAAAGGTTTCTTCTTCATTCTGCTTCTGCAATCTACTTAAGTACAGACGATACTTCTGCAAATGGAACATGCTTTTCTAGTTCAGAAAGACTTGCCTTTCTTAGAAGCCCAAAAATTTTCACTAGTGGTCTGATAGGACGAGTAAGTTTGAAAGATATATAAGAAAATGTAGTATATCAAAAGATGCATGTAAGATTCGGAAGTGTTTAAGTAGTGCAACTAATAACATTTTTTAAAAAGAATTAGTTTTTGTTTAGAGGAAACTAAATTAAATGAAAAACTAGCTTGCATGTGGGTTTGACTATATACTACATGGGGATAGGGACCAGAAATGGGTATTGGTTTTGGAGATTCATTAACTTACATGGACCATGAGAAGAATTATTGAGAAATTCAATCTTAATTTGGTGGAAGTTATTAAATGAAACAAAGAACACTCTTCATACAATATTAGAGTCCAATATGAGGGAACAAGGAAATGGACAATTAAATAGGAGTCATCAGCAACTCCTGCCCACTTAGATTAGCACAAAAATAGATCCACATACAATGTGGGAGGGTTTTGTTAATTCCACACCTAGTAGAGTACAAAAGGAGTTTCAAATGTTGATGGGGATCCATCCAATGCCTTTTGCAATGGATCAGAGCCACCCCATGCATATTACCCATTTCATGGAAAGTGTTAAAATATCTTTTTTTGGGGTATTTTTGTTATTTTGTTTTTACTGTGTGTCTGGCCCCTAATTGTGGGTTCCTAGTCACATATACTTGTAATCTCTCTTTGAATGAAGAATAGAAAATCCATTTTTGCCCTAAACTTTCACATGGTATCAGAGCCCGCGATGTAGGGACCCTCCACCGCGGCCCCTTCCCTTCGCCCCCACCACCACCGCCGCGACCTCCTGCCCCCCCCCCCCCGCCCCCCACCGTCACGACCTCTTCCCTTCAACCTCGGTGGCAAGATACGCCGGAGCGCCGGTGCCGACGCGCTGCGAGATCCCCCTTCCGCGACAGCAGCCGCCTGGTGTTGAGGCAGAGGCTCCGCAGGCTCCGCGGGTGAGCGACGCGAAGGCACGCCGGTGAGCCGCGCGACGGCAACAGCCTACCTCGAGACAGCAGCCATCTCTTCTTCCCGTCTCGCGGTGCGACCATCCGGCGCCGTGTGCACGGCGCGTCGGACGTGAGAGTTGCGACCTGTTGCCTTGCGACCTTCACCGGCGGGTGACGCGGTCCTGTTCTTGCCCAGGTGTCTCCCGTGAAAGGGGTTTGAAGTTTCTAGCAAACCTTTGGTGGTAATAAAGCTTACCCCTCTCTTCTAACAGAGTTCTCTCCGGACCGGCTCGTTCCTTTAGGATGGTCAGCGCATGAGGGCTTCTAATCTTTTCCTTATGTGCTGACCCTTATGTTGCTGTAAGAAGATTGTTTGAATCCCTTTTTTTGCGCAGCAGGGTCCTTGGTTGTGTGGTTTGTTGTCATGGCAGAATCGTCGGGGTCCACCTCTATCCCGACTTCTGATGGAAAATTTTATCATATGATGTCTACTGCTACAAAGTTGAATGGCACTAATTATCCTCAATGGGCACGGTCTTTTCACCTCCTGCTGCTTTCTTTGAGAAAACTTCGACATATTGAGCAAGACCCTCCAGAGAAAACTGATAAGAAGGCATATGAAGCTTGGGAAGTTGATGATGGGATGGTAATTTCAGTTCTGAATAATAGTTGTGAACAGAGTATTTTCAATAGTATTGTCTTTCTAGACACCGCTAAAGAAATGTGGGATACTCTGAAAAAGATATATTCTGTAGAGCAAAATATTTCTCATATTTATAATATTTATTCAAGATTTTTCACTCTAAAGCAAGAAGGAAGACCTATTTCTCAGTATTTTGCTGAAATTCAGGGTCTCTGGAGTGAATTAAAACTGTTTCAGCCTAGTGCTGTAGATGCCGCTCAACTGGAGAAACAAAAGGAAGAGTTTATTGTTGCTAAGTTTTTGTCTGGAATGGATGATAATCTCGGACATGTTAGAGACAATTTGATTGCCGACACTCAGGTTCCCACATTGGCTGGTGTTTACTCTCGTGTTCTTAGAGCAAGTACCAAATTGAATGTAACTGAGACAACATCTAGTGAGATTGGAGACTCGGGTAGTGCTTCAGCTCTTGCCGCAGGGGGGCGTGGCCGTGGACGTGGCCGTGGTCGTGGCTCTCCATGTATTCATTGCAACAAAACTGGACATCAGCCTGATTTTTGCTGGAAGAAATATGGCAAAGGGGGATCACGTCTGCGACCTGTTGCTAATCTGGGTGCCTCTAGTGATTCCTCATCTCTCACTCCGGAGTCTATGCCACAGCTTGTGCAGCAGCCACCTATAGGACCACCATCTGAGAAAGGGGTTACACTGTCTCCCGAGGAGTACGAGGCATTTCAACGGCTCTTAAAAGGCTCTTCAACACATTCTTCGTCCTTTCATGCCACCACATCAGGTAGTGCCTCTGCAATTCACCACAATTCCTCCTGGATTGTGAATTCTGGTGCTTCTTGTCATATGACAAGTAGTCGTTCCCTTTTCTCCTCTCTTCATTTATCTAATACTCACCCTTCTGTTACTGTAGCAGATGAGTCGTATAGTTCTGTCGCTGGGAAAGGAACTGTTCATACCTCATCTCTAACCTTGAAAGATGTCCTTTATGTTCCAAACTTTCCCATTGGCTTGTTATCTATTAGTTCTTTGACCCGTTCCTTAAACTGTTCAGTAACATTCTATCCTTCTTATTGTATATTTCAGGATCTCCAGACGAAGAAGCTGATTGGTGGCGGTCATGAATCTGGAGGATTGTACTACCTCGTTGATGGACCTCTCCAAAGACATAAGGCTTCCTCAGCATCTGATACTTCTTTTCAGTGGCACTGTCGGCTTGGACATCCATCCCTTTCCAGGCTACGCGAGATTGTTCCCGTTTCTTCTTCAACAAATAGGCTTTTGTGTGAAGCCTGTGAGCTTGGGAAACATCATAGGGTCTCCTTTCCTTCTAGTAATAGTAAAAGGAGCATTGCTCCATTTCACCTTGTACATTCCGACATCTGGGGACCGTCTCCTATCACCTCCAGGCTCGGATTTCGATACTTTGTCATTTTTGTTGATGACTTTTCTCGGATGACCTGGTTATTTCTTTTGAGAGCTCATTCAGAGGTATTTGATGTATTCAAATCTTTTTATTCAGAAATACAAAATCAGTTCTCCACCTCCATCAAAATTTTGCGTACAGACAATGCCAAGGAATATGTCCAGTCATCCTTTGCTTCCTTCTGTTCAATGCATGGAATTCTTCATCAAACATCTTGCCCCTACACCTCTCAACAAAATGGGGTTGCTGAGAGGAAGAATCGGCATTTACTTGATGTTGCTTGTACTCTTATGTTTCACATGCAGGTTCCAAAGTACTATTGGGGTGATGCTATTCTTACCTCATGTTATCTTATTAATCGGGTACCGAGCAAGGTGTTAGATAACAAAAGCCCTTTTTCATGCTTATATCCAAATGAAGATCCTTTTCCTCTAGTTCCTCGGGTCTTTGGGTGTAAGTGTTTTGTTCACACTCTTGGACCAGGACATGATAAGTTGACTCCCAGATCTGTTCTTTGTATCTTCTCGGGGTATTCTCGGACCCAAAAAGGGTATTGATGTTTTGACCCTCGGTCCAAGAGGTCATTTGTGGTGGCTGATGTGACCTTTTTTGAGTCTGTACCCTTTTATGATTCTCCCTCTTCTCCACAGCCTTCTCCTGCACAGACTTCTCCTTCATCTATTCCTCTTGATCTTGTTTCTCTGGATGTGCCAGCTGCAGGTATTGATTGTTGTGTTGAGCCTCGAGATGCGGATAATAGATTTGGACAGGTCTATCAACGACGGACCAATAGTGCGCCGCCTGCCGTCTTGCCACAGTCAACTTCTTCACTGGAGGCTCCCCCTCCCACTGGTGAGACTTCACTTCCCGCTTCTGATCTGGATCTTCCTATTGCCCTTCGCAAGGGAAAACGATCAAGTACGAAGCATCCTCTTGATGACTTCATTTCGTATCATGCTTTGTCTCCATCTTTTCCCCAGTATGCCTTGTCTATTTCTGATGCTCACCCTCCAAAGTCTATCTCTGAAGCACTATCCATACCTGAATGGAAGGCTGCTATGGATGAGGAAATGTCTGCCTTACTGTCTCGTGGTACTTGGGTCCTTGTACCTCGGCCAGCCGGTGTTACCCCTATTGCTTGTCAGTGGGTGTTCACTATAAAGTACACTCCAGAAGGTTCCATTGACAAATATAAGGCTAGACTTGTGGCCAAGGGTTTTACCCAGACTTATGGAATTGATTATTTCGAAACTTTTTCTCCTGTTGCTCGACTTAACTCTGTTCGGGTGCTGTTTTCTCTTGCCATCAATCAAGGATGGAATATGTTGCAGATGGATGTCAAGAATGCCTTCTTGTATGGTGATCTTAAAGAAGAAGTATATATGGAGCAACCTCCTGGGTATGTCACTCAGGGGGAGATGGTGTGTAAGCTACGAAAGGCAATTTATGGCTTAAAACAAAGCCCTCGAGCATGGTTTGAGAAATTCAGTAAGATTGCTTCTGGAGTTGGATTAAAGAGGAGTCAAGCCGATCATTATGTGTTTGTTCGCCATACTACTGATGGTGTGGTGATTCTTATTGTCTATGTTGATGATATGCTGCTCACGGGAAGTGATAAAAATGGTGTTAAGGAAGTTCAGAAACACCTCCAGTGTCATTTTGTTACTAAGAACCTAGGGAGACCGCGCTATTTTCTTGGGATTGGAATTGCTTATGGTAATGATGGTGTCTCCTTATCTCAAAGAAAATATGCTCTAGAGTTATTACAGGAGATGGGAATGTTGGGGTGTAAACCTGCTGATACACCCACTGTTCCTCAGTCTGATCTTGAAGTGGAGGAGAGTCCAATGTTCAATGATGTTACTCAATATAGGCGGTTTTGTGGAAAGCTGATATATCTGACAGTGACTCGCCCAGATATTGCCTTTGTTGTATCAGTTGTTAGTCAGTTTATGCAGAGTCCAAAGTTATGTCATTGGGAAGCGGCTCTAAAGATCCTGCGTTATGTCAAAGGAGCTCCTGGATGTGGTCTTCTATATAAGAAAAATGACTATTTATCTATTGAGGCTTTTTCTGATGCAGATTATGCAGGATCTCGGCGAGACCGACGATCCACCTCTGATTTTTGTACCTATGTTGGTGGTAATCTTGTCACTTGGAGAAGTAAAAAATAAAGTGTGGTTGCTAAATCAAGTGCTGAAGCAGAATATAGAGCTATGGCTCAGACAACTTGTGAAATGATGTGGCTGAAATCTTTGATGACAGATTTTGGGGTCACTTATTCCGAACCTATGGTGATGAGATGTGACAACCAGGCTGCTATTCATATTGCAAAGAATCCAATATTTCATGAGCGTACAAAGCATATTGAGGTTGATTGCCATTTTGTTCGGGATGCCGTCATGTCTCAGAAGATTAGTACCCCTTTCAATCCTACTGAAGACCAACTTGCTGATCTCTTCACAAAGTCGCTTGGAGTTGGCCGATTCAGTGCTCTATGTGACAAGCTGGGCATGTTTGATATATATGCTCCAGCTTGAGGGGGAGTGTTAAAATATCTTTGTTTGGGATATTTTTGTTATTTTGTTTTTACTGTGTGTCTGGCCCCTAATTGTGGGTTCCTAGTCACATGTACTTGTAATCTCTCTTTGAATGAAGAATAGAAAATCCCTTTTTGCCCTAAACTTTCACAGAAAGGAGGTCGCAAGTGGTCATATGGTAGGGTTGCCTAGCTAAACATGGAAGAATAACCTACTCCACATATGGGGCCCACATAAGCCGAACTAGATGTGATTGGTCCTAGTCCCATGTCATTAGGTGTAGTATCAAGGAAGGATAAAATGAAAAAAAATGTAGAATGGGAGCTAGAGCTGGTTACATTTTGAAGATGGTCAGGAGAACACCATACAACTTCTAGTCATCATAATATAAATGAATTCATGCTCCTACTAATTTCATTAGATAGTGGTTTCCTATATATGTCCAATAGCCTTGATGTCTAACACATCCCATATGAAGGTCCCCGTCATGTAAATACTGAAATTTATTGAAATCTTCATTCTCTGGTTTATATCAAATTCCAAAGCATCCAAGTAATCCAGTTTCTAGCTTTATTGTTTTATGCTTTTGATTTTCAAAAGTTTGATGACAGAGCACTCATGCAGAGATTTCCGTACAAATCATTAGTCAACAGGTAGGCCAAGAAACACCAACAGGAAAAGGAAGAAACAAGTAAAATTCAGCCAACACTGTTTTCCTCTTATTTCTGAACATAAAATTTGCTTATTTTCTCAGCCGACACATGGACAGCGGATTGTGTGTATGATGTGAAACAAAGTACGGTTAAATATAGGTATTAATAGTGCTAAATATAAATATTCTATAATCATAGAAATCAATATAAATATTCTATAATCATAGAAATCACATGTACCTTTATAAATCTTTTTGTTTTATGCTATGCATAGTGGATTCAAAATAAATAGTCAAGTACATCTGCAAAGAAAGTGTTTTACCTGGAGATGACTAGCAACATTCTCTCTTGTCAGCCCAGGAACATTCATCAAATCCAGTATTTTCTTAGGGCCTACTTCTGCCAGAGATGAATTGACGTATCCAAGTCAACAACCACTATGGTAATGAAGAAATAAAGAAAAACGAGTAAGATGTTTTAATGAATCCTTTGGAAAGTACTTTTATATTGATTTCTCAGTCAAGAAAATTAGAGAAATTCTTTTGCATAACCAAAAAGGAAACAAATGTAACCACAATGAATTCTTACTATCAAATCCCATCTGATTAACAGCATGGACAAATTTCTGATGAAGATCCACTGACCAAACAACCCTAGCCTTTTTCACTGAAGCAGCATCACCAAAGTTTTGTTCTGTATGCTCTTTGCTATCAACATCTTTCCGTTTCTTTGCAAAACTGGTATCTCCTCTGCTATGTATATGCTTCTTGTCAAATTCCTCTAATCTATTCTCCATATGATTCTCTCCAATGTTATCAATATTTTCAATCTCTTTCACCTCATGTATTTTCTTTCTGAAAACATGTTGCCATATATTTTTCAGTTCTTTCATTCTAACTGGTTTAAGCAAGTAATCACATGCACCATGCTGAACTCCCTTCATTACCCTACTTGTCTCACCATCCACCGACATCACTGCACAAATTAATCGGATAAACCAGTAAGATGTGGGGATTTATTACAGAGCATAGGGCATTAAACCATTATCAAAGCATAGGTAACGTACTGATGACAGGTAAATCCATCTCAAGTCCAACTTGTTCAAGAAGCTTGAAACCATCCATATCAGGCATGTTAACATCACTAATCACGATGTCAAACCTGTCTCTCCTTTCACGAAGCATGTCTAAGGCCACTCGAGCTAAACCGCATGTTGTAACTGCAATACGGAAGAACCACCAAAATATTGTTAGAAGTCTTCAAAGTAGAGAAATTTCCAAAAGACTTAGCTATCAAATCTTTGTTTCCTAGCGCATATCTTGATATATCGCCCGTTGAAAACTTAAATGAAAAGCATAAAAGGAAGTGAGAGTATAGATGTTTGCAAATCCAGTTTCAATCGAGATACAAAAGATTCATTGAGAGTTAATATTGGGAGCCAAGTGATCATGCCCTTTATAATGTAACTGGAAACAGGAAAAAAACATTAAGAGGGCACATGCACAGTTCCATTTTCCTTATGGGGTGCAGTTGTACATGAATGCCATCCATCAATCAATATTTCAGGAAATGAGCTTTCTACTAAAAGGCAGGCATCAATAATGTGGAATTTTATATTTTGAAATATACAGAAAAATAGAAAGACACTTTTGCTAACTTCTTATCTGTAAATAAAGGAAGCATGTATCTAATGCATTAATTGTTTGTCAGAACAGAATAACTTAAATCTACTTTTAGACCTATGGCCAACATATGCATCTCATTGTATGGAGATGGTACACAGAACCTAGAAGCTGGTGTTATGTTGTATGTCATCATCATCATTGTTGTCAAGCTGTATCACATCAATTTGGAGTCAGCTTTTACTGTGAAACCAAGAAGGTAATTCTGTTACCACCAACTGGCATCATAGGCCTTGGCAGACTGCCCTAGTTAAAGGCTGGTATAGCCAGGGACCTAGCACCACATTGTAGAGGCTTAAATTAAGCATTTAACTGAACAGAAAACTTTGTTAGATCACTGGATTATGCATTGGAATCTATCCGACCTGGACTGATGAGATAATAGTGATGATGATAATGATTAGAACCTTAATGCTCAAAATTCATGAGTTCGGATCAACATTTCTTAGGGCCTCTTTGGATGCAACACACAAACATGTTTAGGTTTATCATAAACTCGGTTTTTGTTATAACCTTAGTTTGGATGACAAAAAATAGATTTTCCATAAACTCACTTGAGTTTATCATAATCTCAAGATCTCCTAATAAACACACTTTTCCAGAGGCCTACGTACTCTGAGTTGGTTTATGCTGGAGACCCTTAAATAGAGTTTATCATAAACTCACTATGTTTAGGTAGAACAGCCAAACATGAGTTAATAGAAAGCACATTTACGATAAAAGTGTTTATGATAAACCAAATCCAGTTTTAATAAGTTACATCCAAATGGGGCCATGATGGCCTGGCAAGTAATTTCCTGCTTGCTATGTTGAAACCTAACTCAAATTAGTTGGTGGGAGAAGGAGATGCTCACCTATTGATGAAAGGCCCAATACTAGTTAATGATAGCTGGCATGAGTTTGGAATCTAATTAGTCTTTAAGTCACACGAGAACAAAGTTTTCCTGGATTTTGTAAGAAAAGATATGGTCAAGCAGCTTGGGTCAATTGCTGGTGGAGATCTTCACAAAAAAAGGAAACTTTCAGTAATTGTAAAAAAGGAAAAAGTATCATATAGCTAGAAGAAGATTGCAGCAGCATGATGATTTTCTGAGATTCAGGCTGCTTATAGTGATGATCATAAGATTTGTTTGCCATGTTTCTAGAATCAAACTTGCACGTGAGAGGTTCTGAACTTCTGGTCGCATAATCAGCAGCACCATTTAACATCAGCACTTGTGAGTTATGTTTGGTTCATGTGATTACTTAATAGATGATATAAGCAGTGAATGGAGGAGGCAAATAATATTTCTACGTTGTTGTTTTTAAAGGTTTAAGGGTGTCATTCATGCCGAAAATAAGTATTTCCACCATCTTAGTTCTTTTGAGTCTTTGCTAGCTGAGAACATTGGTCTTAGAGGGTGTTTTTCTGAAAGTTTTAGGGTTTGAAGCTATTTTCATTTTGTATATGTGAAAGAAATTGATTCTGTTCTATCACCCCTCTGACAAGAATACGAATTTAAAATATCCTAGGAGCTGCATTTCCCAAACTTTTGAGTGGTTGATATTTTTTTTAGATGGAACTACCCTAGGACTGCTGTGGAAAAACACAAATTTTGCAAATGATCCTCAAGACTGTCTATTTGTACCAGGCAGATAATTGCAAAATGGATAGCGATAACATTTTGATTTCAAGAGCTATTTTGAACTCTTTCTGGCATGTGGCATTTTTCTACAGATCTTATTAATGATCTTACAAAGTCTCATGTCCATCTGGGGTTATGGGGATCTCAGTAGAATCTTTCTAGCAAAACCGTATAAGGCTTGGTTAGTGTGATGAACCGCACGATTTGGTCATTATAATACATAGTTAAGGACAACGGAAATGCTCTTTGTACCTATATATCGAGAATGTTTGGTTGATGCAAACAAGGGATTGCATTTTTTCTTAGATATCGAGCATAATCTACCTAACACTGGGTAACCCATTACCACACTTCATTGTTTCAGTTCTGGACTATTTGTGATTTTTCATTATTTTGTTTGCCACCTCCAGTTCTTGAGAGGAGTTTGTGGCTACATAGACCTAGGCATGGGGTTGACCAGGGGTTGGATACTGAAGCATTTAACTGTGACAGTGGCTAATGATTTCTACATCCCCAAGAAGCTATGGTATTGCCACGGGAAGATCAGAAGAATTACATGTAGATGATATTATCTTACTTCATCCGGTGAGAGAACTGTCACATAAGAAGGGAGAAATGTGGAGAGGTAATTTTAGTTGGATTAGAACATTTCAGATTCCCAACACTGGCTCCTTTCCTGAAACCAAGTTTTGGATTAGCACTTCTCGTTGTTTATACTTAACAAGATCTTGAACAGTAACCTTTTGAGGAGACGGATTTGACACACTTCCAGAGATGCAATGTTAACATGAGAATGAATAATCAAAAAGAGAAAAATATTTGTACTGAATAGGTATAACATGTTTTATCAAGGAGAAAAACAAATCAAGAACCCTATAAGGCATAATAATCCTAACAATTCAAACCATTTGAATACTTATTCCTTGGAGAAAAATGCAACTAAAGGAATATATTTCTGAAGGAAACAACAGATTTGCTTGTTTGCAATGCCCATATGAGCTGATTCAGTCTTTGGTTACAGTAACATCTAAATAGTCTTGTTGGATCAATATCAGATGTGGCCATTCTGTCATCTGCAGTGTTATATTGGGTACAGTTGCCAATCTTGAACTGCAAGTAGTTATCAGATACAAAAGAGCAGACAGAATTTAGCCGCCTTCCTAAATTTGTGCAGATTAAATAGAGTTTAGCTGTCTTTTTTTTTTTAAATAGGCTATGCCAACCTACTATGTACCATCTTCTTAATCTTATCCTCGATACTCAGAATTGTAGAAGCATGTGTATATCTCGGCAACTTCATAAATTTTTCACTGCCATTGTTGAAGCCTCGAAGTCATAATTCTGATACCATGTGGAGATCAAGCTTCATCAATCCAAACCATCGAAGCAAATATATTTTGATTGAATTGGAAAGCTCCATTGTTCCCTAATCCCTAACTGGGTTTGGTGAAATTCGAAGCCTTGAATGTAAAGAACAGACACATTATTCAAAGAGGTGTTTGTTGAAACATATATACTGTCTTTTTCTCTCAAGCCTAACTGAACCTTAATGAGCAGACAATTTTGAATGCAGTCAAAGAGACTCTTTCCCCAAAACGAATACAATCGAAATGCATATCAGAGGATATGTCACCTTCATAGGAGCATCTACGGAGCATCTTCTCGAGAATTTTGAGCCAGGTTGGATCATCGTCCACCACAAGAACACGCAGGCCAGCAGGAAAGCTGTCTCCTCGAGAACCTGAACAAAAGTTCTCCATGATTTCACTAGGGTGCAAAAGTGGTGTGGAGACAGAGGGAGGTGAAGGAAAGGGAAAGGGGAAGGGGCTTGCTATAATATGTGGAGCGAGTGAATGAAGTGCTCTTAAAGGAGGGGATTTCAGGTATGAGCCAACAGTTACTGGCACCCGGTACTTAATGGTCTCTACGGCTCACACTGGCTTCCAGTTTCCTCCACCCCACCTGAAGTACAGATGATATATGCTAATAAAATGGACGACTTTGATGTTGAGTGACTTGAGTCTTGATGTTATGAATCACGTCGACATCATTCTACAGGGGTTGTCTAGTTTAATTTGAAGTGACGGGTAACTTTGGTAGTGGAGAGGGGAATCTACTGAGCTGATGATTAGGATGATGATGATGGTAGCATTTGTGCATTGCAAAGGTCAGTCTTTCTGCTAGTGCTCTAATGAAAGCCAGACACACAGAGTGACTAGACGCGGGTGCGTTGTTAATGCTTTGAAGGTTGGCAGAGGGAATTTATCCTCTGAAGACAGTAAAAGCTATCATGTTTATAGAAGTTAGCAAGAAGCCCAAACCACCACCATTCCACAGGTGGATACATTCGAGCTGACATCCCTTTCATCCATCCCACATAAAACCGTCTTGGAATAATGGTTATCATCAAACGGAGAATTTCGCAGTCTACAGCTACACTTGTTCCTCAGTTTGATGACCTTTTAGGCATTTGAGGAAGCATGACAAAAGAATGATTCAGTTTAAGTCCTTTCAATTATTGCACCTTGGATTAAGGTTAGTCACAGTAGACTTTCCACCCAATGTACTGTCAAAAGAGACAAAGGAACCAACTATTTTTTCAGAGTATGGCACTTTAACCTTTTTTTTCCAGACATGTTCTTTCCCCTTCTTTTTTTAACTAATCATCGCGTATGTTTGAACAGAATGTAACTTTGTGGTCACCTTTGATCTGCAACCTCTATGTCAGACCTCTATTTTTAGTCGTTTGGGTTAAGTGTAAGTACCCAAGTACAGCAACTTCCCCTAACAGAGAACTTCTTATAATCAACGTTGGTCAATTCTCATCAATGCACAGCAAGTTTGGTGGTATGCTTATCACTTTTATCCATAAAACCTTCCTTCATAATGTAGAAGCCATGTGCCCCCTCCTTGTCACTGCCTGTCTTACGGATACACTGACTATTTTCAGTTCAAAGCAAACACATGGAATCCATTGCTTTCCATCAGCTTTTGCACTACAACCTTCAGAGAATGTACTATTCTCTACCTGCCAAACATCTGTTAAGATTTGTATTTTGTTTACATAAAGCTCAGGAGAAGCTTTTTGTCATGGAAGTGTATGGGTGGCCATTGGATTATTTGTCCTATATATCAATTTCAACATCACAACCTATTCTGCAGCTCCTAGGGCAGTGTACATTAATAAATTTTTTTTCTTTAAAAGATGGGTTTAAGATGTAATATCATTTGTTTTAATTCTTGAGTGATTTTTTTAACTGATGGTTCCTATAAGTTCCATGAAGCCTGGAATACTTAGAAGCCTTCAATTTTCTCGACCATCTTCAACACTTGATGAGAAAATAAAAACGTAGACAAAAAGTGATATGTAATTCTGAAAGAAACAGCTTGCTGAACTTGGTTTCATACCATATATGTTCAGTTGAATCAATCACTGAAATGACTGCGTAAATTGCGAATACATTTTTGTGAGGGAAGAAAGCACAAAATATGTGTGGGCATCTGATGAAGCCTTTTAGGAAATTTGCCAGAGTATCTGGAGCCTTATGAACTTGTCACTATTAAAATTCCATGGGGGAGTTTGCAGTGTGATGGGGCAGTGAGTCAGAGATACATTTAAATATGAGAAGTGGGTGGAGGAATGGCCATCTGATTAGTTGGCACTCACTAACCCAGTAGCTGGTGGATGCCCCGATAATTTCAAAAGCAAATGGGTGTACTTGGAAAGGAAGCTTTATGTATTTTAATCTCTTAGGCTTCATGCCCTTCTCTTTTCTATTCCCCTGCGAGTGAATGCTCAGCAGCCTATATCTGAGTGGAGATCACAGGACCCTACAGAGAGAGGCAACACATCGCAAGCTTTTGAACCAATGAGCTCAGTGAGCAGATTCCATTCTATCTATATACCTTTAAGCCTCCCCAGTTTGTATGATGCTGAACATTATTGCAACCCACCTGAATATAATACGCTTCTATTTGGACAGGGAATTGTCATTTATGTAGAGCGGCTCGGGAATTGTCATTAAGAGGGAAGACTTTCCCTTACCGAAAGGAAAAATGAGGTGCCCAACAGACGCTCGATAAAATGACCAAGAGAACCGCTGCTGACAATGGCCGTAAAAGAAGAACTGTTGCAGAGCAGTGTTGGAATGACACCTCCGAGAGCATACGCAGCCGGCGGCCGCTCCCGGAGCAACACGACGCTCAACAGACGTTCGGTGAAATGACCACCAGCATGCTGCTTTTAGATTTAAAAAAGGATGAAAACCTGCTCACAGAAGGCAAAGTCATGCAGGGGTGGTGGAGGAAGCTGTGCAGGGATTATGACCAAGGGAGAACGCACACGCGCCTGCTTTGAACAAGCACTTAATGAAAGGCAGGGAAGCCATCTTTTGTTGCCCCCGCCATTGGACGTTCACGTGGGTATGCGTCACCTTTTCCGGGCGATTTGACAGCGGGGTTTCAGCGAACCGTCGCTAAAAAGAAAAGTCATGAGCACAATGCCTAGCTTGTGCAGAAATTTGGGCTCCACTGATTGGTCTCTGGGTTTTTCTCCCTGTTCTTTCCACCCCTTTTTGTAAAGGGACTTTTGGATTAATATGTATGGCAGTTTGGCTTTGTTGATGCCTGGGGAATCGTCTCAATGGGTAGGAATTGTAGAGGGGAGGGGGGGTTGAGGGGGAGTGTTTAGTTTACAGATCGCAATAAGTCCGGTCGGATTAGGGTTTGACGACGTGTAATGATGTTTGATAAGGGTTGGACAGCACCCAATCTGAGTTGAAGTCAGAATTATGTGAGCAATACTTCAATCTGAGTTGAGATGAGTTAGAAACATTTCAGGACTGATTAGGATCTAATTTTAAATCTCAAGAGTTTGGGTGAGGTTGTCTAACTCCAATTTGGCCTGGCCTCTAAAACTAGAACATACACTTGCTTCCTATTAGTCATCTGTTTCTCTCTTTCAAAATTCTAATAACAAGTTTAATTTGTCACCTTACACTTGTAACCCTAATACTTCTCAGTGAGTCAGTAGGTATGCTGCATGATCTTAAAGCTTTACACATCTCAATTAACTTTCCTAAAGTGTCTGCCACTTCTAAGGTCATAATCTACCAAAGGAATTGGTTAACTTCTTAATTAGTTAGCCTACTAATTGGCTCATTTGTGATAGGTTTCTAGAGCAATCCATCCTCATACGGCAACTTCTGGAAAAACAAGTGTACATCTTCTTCTTCTTCTTCTCCTTAGAATTCTCTGATTATAACTGCTCGATCATCATCAAGTATAATATATCTGGTATGATCTTAATCATTACTCCTTTCATTTAATAAGTTTAGATGTATCTTTTTTACCCTCAGAAGTTTGGGCTTCTGATATAACTCTGCGGGCTTGTGACTTCGGATACTATCCAAATTTGTTTCACGTTTATGGTCACACGTACAGCAAAGGGTTCTCTTGCCTTCCAAGTTCCACCTACTTGTGCTACAACACCGGCTATATATATATATATAGCTGTGTCAGGTAGAGGGCATGAAAGCACCTTGCTGCTCACTTGTGCCATTGGCAAATTTAAATTTCCATTTTCCCTACTAGCACCGCTTTAAGTGAAGAGTAAGGATAATTTGGGTTAATCTAACTGAGGTTAGTCTACTTTTGGTTTGAGAAGCAGGGGGTAATTAGCCAAATGGGTTTTGCAACCCAGCTATAGAGCTAGGCGAGGTGCTAATCTAGAGTTCACCCAAGTTAATTCACTTTTTAACCTGATTATTTGATGTAGCTTCCCAAAGCAAACTTAGAGTTAACAGTGGGTTTACTTAGATTATTTCCGAGTTAACCCTTTACTAATACTTATTTGATCAAATTCAGATGATTGATGAAACTTGCAGCGAGGCCAACAAAGGGACTAAGACACATTAATTGTCTCTCTTTGTACAGGCATACACAAACATTTCTTCTCTTGAGTAGAGGAGCCATGTAAGTAGCGCTTGATCAATTGCATGGTAATCAACATTCCTTTGATTAGTCTAGGGTTACCGACAAGCAAAATTTGTTTGAGTCACCTTGTCTCACTTCATTTCTTTTAGTCGAAGGCTCTTCTGTTTAATTTGTTTAGGTCACTTAATTACTTTTTGCATGAGTCACTTCGAATAATGAAGATAACTACATTCATAGTTTTGAGATTTACATCTATGAATTGAAAGGTATAACTCGTCGACAAATTATTAGGATCATTAAGTGGCCAAACAATTCGGTTTGAGTAAAATGAAATGCTTTTCGTTAGATGGTTATGATATTTCAAAAAGTTCTTAGTCAATGGAAGAACAATAATTTTATTTTTTTTCATTTTTTGATAAGATACCAAAATGGATGATTGACTTATTTCACGTCAGAAACAACCCTCGAAACAGTCATTCATAGAAGTTCATCTACTCTTTATGAAGAAAAATAACTACACTATATATATATATATATATATATATATATATATATATATATATATATATATAATCTTCCCCTCGTAAAATCCGATGAATAGTGGGGTGGTATGAGTGTTTTAGAGGACGAATGGTGCGAACATACTGTTAGATTCCCCATGGATTGGGCAAAGATGATGTCCAACAACCAAGCATTCTTTGCCAAACCCAGTATTGGGCCGCCAGATCAGCCCAATACTGTACTAGCTAGGGATCCCACCCACTTTAGTGTTTCCAATGCAGTGAGAAACAAAATGGCTGTGCGGTGTGGGGGTGGGGGTGGGGATGAGTGGGGCCATTAAGTTGCATATGATGCGGCACATCGCCCTAGGTTCACACCAAAAATTTGAGGATCCAAGTAGAATACCAAAGATTTTAGAGGAATTGTAACCCCACTTAATTTGTTTTAGGATTATCACTGGGTTAACTTTTTTTAATTCAAAGTTAACTCACTTTGATGTGACAGAGAGATGGATTTAGATAATCGGGTCAAAAGTGAGTTAACTCGAGTTAACTTACATCACATCCACAGGTGGGTTAAGTTAATCTGGTACACAATCAAAACAAATATGAATAAAAGTGAGTTAACTTAACCCACTTAACTTAATCAGGGTTAAAGTTAATCCCCAATCAAAGTGGGGTTAAGAAAAAAATTGTTACAAACATACCCTCCTTAATTACAAGTTTATTTGGTACAATTATGCTTCTTATTTTCATATTATTTTTATGCTATCACTAACATGTTAGCATTACCTTCAAATCTCCTATTTAGTCCTGATTAGTTTCTCAAAAATTAAAAAATATTGAAATATCTCTAAGTTCTCCTAAACTCTTTCTCTCTCTTCATATATTTATTTTTCTCTTTATCTCTCCCCCTCTCTCTTTGGCACAATTCACTAGTTAAAATAACTCTACTTTATAAGGATATTTTCATCTAAAAAATTAATGTCATGGATAAAAATGAAATATTATTTCCATCTTGCACGGAGGTTAATTGCACTGACATTTTTGTAATTATAATAACTTAAGAAATTTATTAAAAATAATATAAAATTAATAATGTCAATTCTACAAATAAACATATATATGAAAGCTATATTTGCAAAAAATCTCAGGAAAACGGTAGTTGTTTTGCGTAGAGACCCCTGCAGAACCTATGGTACGTGTGAAACATACGAGCGCGTCGATGTTTTTAGCATACGTTAAGTGCCCCCTAAGATTGCAACTCATGATTAGATGATGTCTCTTCTAATCAGCAACAAAAGCAATAAAGCGAAAAAATAATTTTCAAAGACAGATGTTAGACAGGCCCAAAAAAGTGACAAAAATATGATTATACATTTTGAAAAAAAATATCTTATCAGTATATTATCAAATTTAAGTAACCACTCTAACTTAGGTGAGGTTAGTGAGACGAGTAATTAGATTCTTAAGATTGAAGAATTAAAACTAATTGTTTGTGAATCGTATATGTTTAGTTAGAACTTAGAAATAATATTTCATTGACAATTAAGATTACTACTAAAATTCAATTAAAAAATAAATTTAGAGTATTGAATTCAAGAGGTAATAATTCAATTCCCTACCCTTTTAGACATCTTCTTGAACAAACTTAAGTTTACTAACCTATGAATTAATTTCATAGTCAAAACTCTGACTTAACCAACTGACTCCACAAATTTAATCTCCAATTTAAAACCCCAAAAAAGACAATCATAATTTGAAATATTATTCATAAACTGAATTCAATTACACATCTAGTAATTAATCCCCCTAAGAGAAAATTAATAGTTAATAAGGAAAAGCCAAAAAAATCGTCATTAGTCTAACCACACTGTTCCTTCAACTAATTAACGTATAGATGTTATGCATGGAATCATGCATGCATGCATACATGCATGGGGTTTCCAAAAACTGTTTAGAGAAGCTCCATCTCGTCGTGATCCCCTCTAGAAGTCGTGGCCGTGGTGGAAGAAGACTCTGTAGCAGAACGCAAGCGCCGTCACCTCCAGCAGGAGGACCACCGCCAAGGCCAACGTCACCGCGGGCTTCGTCAACTCACGCGGAAACCGATGGAGAGGGCCGTCGCCGGTGCGACTCACTGATCCTTCCCCTGCAGGCGGCGTCGGGGGAGTTCCCCCCTCCATTTGGAAACCCCATGGAGGCGGAGGAGAAGCGGTCCATGTGTCCCGCAGAGGTGGAGTGGCCGCGGCCGGGGGAAAGTCTTGTAGTTGCGCCGGTCGAGCTGCCTGGCAGGGAGGCGGAGAGATGACGAGCGATCCGATGGCCGCCGCCGCCGCCGCCGCAGCTAGGGTCAGCAGGAACCTGTGGCTGAAGAACCCCATCTCTCTCCTGCACACAACACACACACACACACACACACAGGTTTTAGGTCGTCGCATGGGGCAAGCTACCTGTAGAGTGTATATACAGGCGGAAGGGAAACAAAAAACGGAAAGCCAGCACGCGAACTTGCTACGAAGAATAGGGGAAGGGGAAGGATTTTTGCATCTTCTTAATTTAGGGAGAGAGAGAGAGAGTTTATGTCGCTGAAGTGAGCAGGTTACTCGTGCACAGGGGAGATAAAAAGGAAGCAAATTAAGACGGTGAGGTTAATACGAACTTGCTATGCAGAAGAAGAAATAGGGGAAGGGGAAGGATCCTGTGTATCTGCCTTAGGTTAGAGAGAGAGAGAGATGTGCAGATGTTGGTAATTTTCTTCGGAGAGAATTTAAACGTAATGGAAAGAAGCAACGCAAAACCTGCCATGTTGTGAGTTGCCGCACATAGAGCAGCATGTTTATGGGGAACTTCCAGGGTTTGCATTGCGCAGTTCTGAAGCACAGGTGCATGCACAACCCTCGGTGCTGCCCCCCCCCCCCCCGCCATCCCACGTAATAAAAGACGATATTTTGTAGAACTATATATATATGGCTTGTGCATGCATTTTCATTTAGCCCATCACCATCTCTCTCTCTCTCTCTCTCTCTCTCTGTGTGTGTGTGTGTGTGTGTGTGTGTGTGTGTGTGTGTTTATTAACTATATGGGTTGACAGAACCTAAAAGATAATGATGGAAGTTTAATTTCTTATCCCATATGATGATAGAATTTTAAATCCAGTAATTTGTGATACTTCAAATATCACAAAATTATTACAAAATAATATTTTTATATTACTTTCAATTTTAAGGTCTGCAGTATATTACCCTAGCTAAGCCCACTTGTCAAGATGCTTGGCTACACTGGATAAGAGAGCCACCTGCGCTACTCTACATGCAGCAGCCATACGTGCCATCCATATTGTCTGAGAATTCTAGGTAATAAATGTTTTTTTTATTTTTTTGTTTCTGCTTTTCCTGTGTGGGATTGGGGAGGGGAGATTGTACAACCAATTACCCACATTTCAAACAGGCTAAATAGCCGTCCCCGCTTATTAACCATCTAATTAACCGATGAACTTGACATCAATATTAGCATTTTGTGCATGCAAATCCAAAAGAATTAATGTTATTGTAAATATTTATATTTTAACTTTTCTTTGAAAATTATAGGACATAAATTAAGTTCTTTGGAATTTTGGGTTAATAGCGATCCGCGGGAGATTGGCACATTGTGCTGCCTTCTTTGCCTAGGAAGGGAAATAGATGCCTTAATTACTGTCTGAATGTAGGTCTCCAATTGTCTTTAATATAATGTTTTATTATTTTTACATATAATATGGTTCAAAAAATGTTATAAAGTCACATTTTTTTGAAGTGCTATTTGTCTCTTAATTAAGACAAATGGCCAAGTGGTTTTTTTTTCTAGTGAGTAGTCATAAGTTCTCAATATTAACAAAATATTTCAAGAAAAGCCCAAGACTAAATTAATTTTAAGTATCGAAATTTCTTTCTCCTCTCTTGTCCATTCTTAGATGGTTGCTAAAAATTCCATCCCGTTGCCCTGATTCAATCTTGTGTCCCTAGTTACATTGCAATTAATCATTACCAACCAAATGACCCGCGTTCGTGGCCATATATGGGTGCCATGTCTCCCTGGCTCTCAATGATTTTTTTATTTTTAATGATAGAGAATCCAACGTAATGATACTTGAGTCTACATAGAGTGTGACAGATTTAGGTTCAAATCTAATGATATCCAACTCACGCACATCTTTTTGTTTTCAAGATTAATAAAGCTTGGATTTGTTAGGAATAAAATGTTGAAAATAACAAAGACTAACAATACATTAATTAGATCTAAAATATAAATTAAGAGGTTTAAGAACGCGTAACCTTTTGGTCGAAGTGCGGTGTCGCTGAACTAAGAGAACTTATTGCCGGCCGACATGCGGTCCTCGTGACAACGGTCTCCTAGAGATACGACGACCCCGGGTAGGCGACACCCTCTCTCTCGTCGGCACGTCCTCGAAGAGAGCATTGACGAATCTCAACCCGACTTTCAAGAACTCAGCATAAAGAAAATAACAAGTGTGGAGGAAACAAAAGGGGAAGAAATGTAGGAGAGCTTTCAAGTTGTTGCTCTTGTAGTTCTATGTTATTTGGGTTGGTCAATGGGTCTATTTATAGGCCTCAAGAGAGACCCTCAACATTCCATTATTGATGGCCCATTTTAACATTATATTGTATGTCACATGCAATGCTTCCATAATGGAATCATTGTTGTTGTAACGTTCACTTTTGTGAACGTTACTCAATAATGTTTGTAACGTTCACAAAAGTGAACGTTACACACACTGTTTTTTTTTATAATTAGACATTTCTAATAATCCCCCACATGATTAAAAAAATAAAAATAAATAAATAAAAGGTTGCTGAGTCCTTTATACTATGTATTGGGTGAAAATACCTTTCGGTTTGAATTTTCACTTAGTGATATTTGAGATTACCTGTGGGAACGTTTGGTGGACTATGCCTTGAACCAGGTCCCATGGTTCAGACTTTCCCAAATTCACACATAGTATAGCTAAATCGAGATTCTATGCGGGTTGCGCTATTAATGGCCTTGCGCAGGTATCTCATATGTGTTTTAGAAAATATCCCACATTTTCACAGTCGCGGCCTCACGACTCCACATATGTCGGTGAATCCTACAAATGGTGGAAGCAAGGTAACCATCCTGCCACTTAGGTCTCAGATTCATTAAGAGTATAGCACTCACCCTTACCTCTTACTTTTAAATGAGCACTAGCGCCATAGGGATGAGAACATAATTTATTAGTGCTCTTCCAAGTTACCTATCAAGCTTGTTTCTACCCATTGAACCTCCGTGAGGTTGGGTTACTGCCGTAGTAACTTTTTTTCTTTTATGGGCTCAATCCCATCTCCCTCGACGCCTCTAGAATCACGATTCTAGATAAGCCTTTTGTAAAGACATCTGCCAAGTTTCTTTCTGATTTCACAAAGTTTAAAGCAATCAATTGTTGCTTCATTTTATCTCTTATTGATTTATGTCTCACTTTTAAGTGTCTGTTCATCTTTACATCTACATTAGCTTGCATGCACTTATCAATGGCAGATTTACAATCACATAGTATAGATATGGGAGGTAGTGGATTAGTTATTAAGGGAATATCAGCTAGAAGGTCTCTCAACCATTCTGCCTCCGTACAGGTGGTGTCTAGTGCAATCATTTCAGATTCCATAGTGCTCCTAGCTAACACTGTTTGTTTAGTTGATTTCCAAGATACTGCACCTCCTCCCAAGAGAAAAATAAATCCTGATGTAGATTTTACATATAAAGAATCACTAATCCAATTTGCATCACTATATCCTTCTAAGACCGAAGGATAAACAGTGTAATGTAATCCATAGGTTATAGTCCCTTTTAAATATCTAAGTACTATTTCTAACGCTTTCCAATGACTCTCGTCAGGGTTTGTGGTGCATCTACTAAGCCTGTTGACTGCATATGCAATATCTGGCCTGGTGTAATTTGTTAAGAATCCAAGTGACCCTATAATTTGGGCATATTCACTTTGTAGTGTTGGATGCCTTAAATTTTTCTTTAGGTGGATACTGTAAGGTTTCGCACAGCACCTACGGGCGACGCAGCGGATAACAAAAATTTAATTTGCCCGATCCCGGTATTGTGGAAAGCTTAATCTATGCTCTAATCGGTGTTTCTAATACCCTAATTACGGGTTGCGTGTTTCACCTTGCGCGGAACGACGCTGTCCGCTAAGCCCGATGCAGAGAAACCGAACCGCACAGCTGTACGGCCTCTAGAGCAGATCCACACGGACCCTTGCGCAGCGACGGTACCTCCCCGGCACAACTTTCCCCGGCTCTAACACCTTCTGGAGAGAGAGAGAGCAAGGGGGAGAAAGGGGGAGGCTAATCCTCTCCTTAATGCTTAATGCTTGATTAGCATTAAGGGGGGTTGGAAGGGAGAAGCCAAGAGTTCGAATGAACTCACGTAGATGGCTATATATAGAGTTTAGATTTATTAGAAAAGGGTTCTAAAAGACCAAAACTGTATATATGTCCTTTCTCATATTATACATATGTATTAAACTTCGTTTACACTCCTTTCCAAAAGGAATTAAATGGAAATAATACATACACTTGTATAATAATTATCCGTCACCCAAGAATCCATTGTGTGTGATCCTCTAGGCCCATAGTCACTCTAGTTTAAGGTCCATTAACTTCTAATTCCCAATTAGAAGTAAATTAAACATATTCTTCGCTTCTACTAGAGCCGAACAATAGTTTAATTTATTCCGAACCTTTGATCACGTTGGGTCAAGCAAATCCGCGTGATCCTAGATGACCCCGGGTTTAAACCAACCTGTCTGGTACTTGTAAGTCCACAGTTACCGCATCGATATAATCCCTCGCTCATTCTATGAGTCTGGTACGATCGAGGGTACGGTTTCTGTCAAACCCCATGATCGTGCCATTTGACTATGACCTCCTTAAAGTGTATGACGTCCGTTCTAAACGAACTCATACGACCCTGGCCAGGGATTTAACGGAGCGTCAATGTCATGACCCATTAACTGTCTGATATATACCCGACAGTGAGCGATCCCCTCTTGACCATTGATGATCTTCACACGTATCCTGGAGTGGTTAACGACTCGGCAACTCATTACTTATGGTTAAAGTCACTTAGCCAAGTAATTAAACCATTCCAATCCTCGTGTAAGATCCGATCAATGTCTCATGTCAAAGGACCAACGATGCTACTGAGACCGTTGGATCTTCAGTTGACATTAGGTATAATCAACCATCTGAAGATCCAATAGCGGATCAGTTCAGTGCACATCCTCCAAGGACATACACCTACACATATGTGTTGGTGCCCCGCACCAATGACCATGAGACTGGTCACTGACACATCATGTGTACTGGTTTAATAGGTAATCAAAGTCCCCGAGTGATTACCCTCCAACCAGGAACAGTTTAAGGTATGTGTTCATGTAAAGTAAGTCTCATGTTCGAGATCCCATCTCGAGCTGACTTTACAACCACATATCCTAGGGACAACGTAAAGTAACACAATCGCATATTTACGCTCAAACACCACTTTATTAATGAACAAAATCGTACAACTATTGGGCCTACCCGACCCGAAATTGGCCTGTAGCACACCAACACTAACAATCTCCCACTTGAACTACAGCCAATTGCCCACAACTTTGAGGCCCATCTTATCCCGATGACGCTCAAATACAGTCTGTGTCAAAGGCTTAGTCAGTGGCTCTGCTATGTTATCTTCTGACGGTACACGCTCTACCATCACATCTCCACGATCAACAATCTCCCGAATAAGGTGAAAGCGCCTGAGAATATGCTTTGACCTTTGGTGAGATCTCGGTTCCATCGCCTGAGCGATGGCCCCATTATTATCATAAAATAATGGGATGGGAGTTGATATCTCGGGAACTACGCCGAGTTCCAAGATGAATTTCTTCATCCAGACGGTTTCTCCAACTGACTGCCCCTCCATTCAACATGAATACAAATTCAGACATGGATTTGCAATTATCTGGTTCTGACTGGAAACTAGAATCTGTGTAAGCTCTAAGCTGTAGGTCCTCTCCTCCATAAAGCAGAAAAAGATCCTTAGCCCTTCGCAGGTACTTCAGGATACCCTTTACTGCCTTCCAGTGCTCTTCGCCTGGATTTGCCTGATATCTACTGACAATGCTTAAAGCATTGGCAACATCAGGTCGTGTACATAGCATTGCATACATGATTGACCCTATCGCCGAAGCATAGGGTACCTTATTCATGTGTGCCACCTCCTCAGAAGTTTTAGGACTCATCCCCTTGGATAGGCAAATTCCATGTCTCATGGGAATGAGACCTCTCTTGGAATTTTCCATCCTAAACCTTTTGAGGATAGTGTCTATGTACATGGATTGGGATAATCCTAGCATCCTTTTAGATCTATCTCGATAGATCCTTATGCCCAGCACATAGGATGCTTCTCCCAAATCCTTCATGGAGAAGGTCTTGGACAACCAAGACTTAGTTGATGTCAACATCGCTACATCATTCCCAATGAGTAAGATGTCATCAACATAAAGGACCAAGAAGGTCACTGAGCTCCCACTGACCTTCTTGTAAACACAGGGTTCATCTTCATTCCGAATGAAGTTGAAAGATTTGACAGCCTCGTCAAATCTTAAGTTCCAGCTTCTAGATGCCTGCTTTAATCCATAAATGGACCTTTGAAGTTTGCATACCTTATTAGGATGTGGCTTGGAAGTGAATCCCTCAGGTTGTACCATGTACACCTCTTCTGACAGGTTTCCATTAAGAAAAGCTGTCTTCATATCCATTTGCCAGATCTCGTAATCCAGGTACGCAGCAATGGCAAGGAGGATTCTGATTGACTTAACCATGGCTACTGGCGAAAACGTCTCGTCATAGTCAATGCCTTGCCTTTGACGATATCCTTTCGCCACTAGTCTAGCCTTGTATGTGTCAACCTGTCCATCTGCACCGATTTTCCTTTTGAAAATCCATTTGCAGCCGATAGGGACCTTCCCTTCGGGTACATCAACTAAGTTCCAAACTTTGTTGGTGTACATGGACTGGATCTCTGAATCCATTGCCTCTTGCCATTTCTCGGAGTCTACACTACGGATCGCCTCCTGGTACGACTGAGGATCATCATCCTCATCGATGCATACCTTAGAGGACCCATCTGAGACATGTCCAACATATCTCTCAGGTTCTCTCGGTAGTCTACCAGATCTCCGTAGTGTCAGTGTTTCACCTTGAATAGGATCAACCGATACAGTCTCATCTAATGAGTGTGTGTCTATGGGTTGTGGTTCTTGGACCTCGTCCAATTCTATCTGGCTCCCACTGTTTTTCTGGAGTAGATATTCTCTTTCCAGAAATACAGCTCTCTTGGCCACTAAGACCCTTTGCTCAGAAGGGTGATAGAAATAATATCCAAACGTCTCCTTTAGATATCCCACAAACCTACACTTATCGGTTCTTGACTCAAGCTTATCACTCTCGTTCTTCTTTACATGAGCAGGACACCCCCAAATTTTAATGTGATTAAAATTTGGTTTCCTGCCCTTCCATATCTCATATGGAATAGAAGGAACTGATTTACTTGATATCCTATTCAATAAATAAGCCGCAGTCTCTAATGCATAGCCCCAGAGAGACAAGGGTAGTCCTGACATAGACATCATGGATCGGACCATGTCTAACAAGGCCCTGTTTCTCCTCTCGGATACACCATTGTGCTGTGGTGTATACGGTGGTGTCCACTGAGAAACTATTCTATGGTCTTTAAGATAAGAAGTGAATTCATGGCTTAAATATTCACCTCCTCGATCCGATCGAAGAGCCTTAATACTTTTGCCAGTCTGTTTCTCTACTTCATTCTTGTATTCCTTAAACTTCTCAAAGGCTTGTGACTTATGTCTCATTAAATACACATAGCCATATCTAGAGAAGTCATCAATAAAAGAAATGAAATAGAGATAACCTCCTTTTGCTTCTATGGACATGGGTCCACACACATCCGAGTGTATGAGCTCGAGAAGGTCAACAGCCCTCTCTCCATGTCCACCAAAGGGAGCCTTAGTCATTTTCCCCATGAGACACGACTCACAGGTATCAAATGGCTTGTATTCGAATGAATTCAAATACCCATTTGAGTGTAAGTGAGAGACTCTTTACTCACCTACATGACCGAGTCTGCAATGCCATAGATATGCAGAATTCACTTCATCAGCATTAGAAATTTGCATAACATTAGAACGTGTATCTAATACATATAGACTATTGACCAATGAACCATTGGCTATAACCAAACCATTATTCATTATAGAGCACCCAGTGCTATTAAAAGCCAATGTATATCCAATGTTATACAAGCCAGAGATTGAAATAATATTCTTAATAATATTAGGAACATAATAACAGTCATTCAGTTCCAGAATGACTCCTGAAGGTAAACTGAGGCGTGCAGTCCCGACAGCTTTGGCAGCAACTAAAGCTCCATTGCCCATCCTCAGTTCAATCTCCTTTTTGCCCAATCGCCTTCTATTTGCCAGCACCTGCATAGAATTGCAGATATGAGATGCACATCCAGTATCCAATACCCATGATGTGGATTCCATATATGACAAATTAAGGTCTATGACAAAAATACCTTCATTTAGAATTGCCTTGCAATTCCTTTTCCAATGCCCAGTTTCCCCGCATCGAAAACATTTGTCTTCCTTTTCATTCTTCTTGCCCTTCCCTTTGTCAACCTTGGCGTGTTGCTTACCCGTGGCCTTTTTCTTTCCCTTCCCTTTGTTACTTGTGGTGGATATTTGGGTTGCCTTCCTTTTCTTGTTGGCCCGGCCAACAATCATTACAGACGAAGATGGTTTATCTTTCTGCATGGTTCCTTCAGCACTCTTTAACATATTGAGCAGCTCCGGGAGAGTTGCTTCAATCCTGTTCATGTTAAAGTTCATGATGAAGGAAGAAAAGGAATCGGGCAATGACTGGAGTATAAGATCAATGCATAGTTCAAGATCCAACTTGAACCCCAATGCATTGAGTCTTTCAATCCACTCCATCATTTACAGTACATGAGCCTGTACTGAAGAACCCTCAGACATCCGTGTCCTGAAAAGCCTTTTGGAGATGTCATACCTCTCAATCCTACCCTGCTCCCCGAAGAGCTGGCGTAGATTGAGAAGTATACTTCTACAATCAGTCTTTTCAAATTGCCTCTGTAGCTCGGGAGCCATAGAGGCCAACATGTAACATTGGGCTAGGGAGGAGTCCTCAGACCACTTGGCATAAGCCAGTAACTCGCCCTCGTCGGCATCAGGAGCTGGCTCAGAATGAACCGTGTCCAACACGTACGCTATCTTTTCGGCGGTAAGGACTATGCGTAGATTACGCAGCCAATCCGAGTAGTTCGGTCCAATTAATCTATTTGCATCCAAGATGCCGCGGAGGGGGTTGGACGACGACATTGCAATCTGGATAAGAAATAAAAGACAACTTAGCATGTGTTCAAATTCTAACTTAGATGTGGTTTTCTATCTTAGTTAGTCCCACTATTTTTCGATCGGACTATATAACCCTCAGTATATAGAACGGGAGATCAACGAGATCAACCTAGTGGGTCGGAATCCCAACGAGACTAATGTACGACCTTGTGGAAAGCACAACAAGCCATACACCATCTCAAGGGCAGTCAACAAGCACTTGCATCTAATGCAATATCCGATATTCGGCCCCCGAGAAATCATCCCCTTGTGGAAAGCACAACAAAGGATATTCTCGGTTAGATCTAACCATCATTACTACATAGCAATAAGTTCATGACCCGACGCTTGTGGAAAGCACAACAAGGCCGAGTTCAATTCCTCACTCCATTGAGGCCGAGCCTTGGAGTTTAATCCCGCCCCCAAACTCATGGACCTTGTGGAAAGCACAACAAATCCATGAAATGAAGACGTTCATTCACTCCACAATGATGGAGGGCCACGACGACTCCTAGAGCCACGCTTACCAGATCTAAAATTTAAACGCGAGGGAATTTAATTTTATCTTGATCTCACCCTAGGTGGTAATATAAATATATCCAATATATTTACCGTACCTAGTAGTTTGCACAAAATAAATGCATCCAATGCAAAAATGAACGCAAGTGATCATGGACTTTAACCCTAATGTAACTAAGACATCCGGCCCGCTTCCGAAGCAGCTGGATCGTCCTCGTCGGGTGTGCTCCACGCTTTCAATCGCCGACGCCGCATTAATTACAACTTTTACACGGCACGCAGGCCGGAAAAATTAAATTACATGTGACTCAAATTCCAGCAGCCCTTAGGGCGAGTACAACAATGGAGGAAGATAGAAGTACATTGGAATTTTAACAGAGAGAGAAAGGAGGTTCGCAGACCCCAATTAATTACATTAATCCAAGTCCATGATCACTTGCCAACCCATTCAAATAAAATCAATCAAGGGTTATTTTCTGAAAATAATCCTTACTTTTGAATTTAATAATGGGATGTGCAAACAAAAACAGGCTAACTTTGTTTAATTTTAAAAATCAAAGCATGATTAACTAAAATTAAACATACAAGCAGGTCAATACAAGGTAAATAAAGTAACGCACGTAAAGAACCATCATTTTCTACAGGGGCTCTAATTGAGATAATTAATTAAATTTAAATTTAAATTTAATTATCTAATAATCAAATTTAAATTCAAAATTTAAACATGCCAATAATTTAAATTTAAATTCAAACTAATTATCCAATAATTTTTGTTTGAAAATAAATTTAAAGTAATGCAATTATCCTCAATTAGTAATTTTTTTTAAAATTCAAAATTTGAATTTAACAATTATCTAATAATTAAAAATTCAAATAATTGAATTTCTCACATTTAACTTCAATAAAATTTAAAATTTGAATTTTTTAATTATCTAATAATTAAAAATTCAAAAACTTAAATTTTACTGAAGTAACTTCAATTATTACCATTTTATCTCAAGGTAAATAGTAATTATCTCACCTCGGTAAATTCAACACGGTTAAATAAAATTTAACATTTGACATTTACTTTTGAGATAATACAATTAACCTACAAGATAAAGTCCTATTTAATTCACTGTGTATTTTAATATATATATCTAATATATATATTACTATTTAAGTACACAATAAATTAAAAAGAATATAATGTAAAATTTTTTTTAAATAAAAAAAATGGGCGGGGGGGCCGCCCCGCACGCGTGGGCGGCGCCCACGCGCGCGGGCGCAGACCCGCCCGCGTCGGGCGCGCCCGCACGCGGGTCGGCGCCCGCAAGGCGGGCGCTGACCCCGCGTACGGGCGCCCGCCACGCGGCGCCCGCCACGCGGGTCGGCGCCCGCCAGGAGGGCGCTGACCCCGCGTGCGGGCGCCCGCCACGCGGGCGGCGCCCGCCCGCCGCGGGGCCCCCGCGTGCGTCCCGCGGGGCACGCGGGCGGGCGCACTGCGCCCACAGCGGCGCAGTGCGCCCACCGCAACCCCAAAAAAAAATTTTTTTTTTTTTTTTAAAAAATTTACGTTCCTGATGCCTAGCATCCAGGAAGAACAGAGATATCTAAATCTCTTTCTACAAATTATAATTGAAGATTTTCAATAGCCCCTAAAACATGGTTCTAAACGGCGCTAAAACACCGACCAGAGCGCCAACCTGGCTCTGATACCACTGTAAGGTTTCGCACAGCACCTACGGGCGACGCAGCGGATAACAAAAATTTAATTTGCCCGATCCCGGTATTGTGGAAAGCTTAATCTATGCTCTAATCGGTGTTTCTAATACCCTAATTACGGGTTGCGTGTTTCACCTTGCGCGGAACGACGCTGTCCGCTAAGCCCGATGTAGAGAAACCGAACCGCACAGCTGTACGGCCTCTAGAGCAGATCCACACGGACCCTTGCGCAGCGACGGTACCTCCCCGGCACAACTTTCCCCGGCTCTAACACCTTCTGGAGAGAGAGAGAGCAAGGGGGAGAAAGGGGGAGGCTAATCCTCTCCTTAATGCTTAATGCTTGATTAGCATTAAGGGGGGTTGGAAGGGAGAAGCCAAGAGTTCGAATGAACTCACGTAGATGGCTATATATAGAGTTTAGATTTATTAGAAAAGGGTTCTAAAAGACCAAAACTGTATATATGTCCTTTCTCATATTATACATATGTATTAAACTCCGTTTACACTCCTTTCCAAAAGGAATTAAATGGAAATAATACATACACTTGTATAATAATTATCCGTCACCCAAGAATCCATTGTGTGTGATCCTCTAGGCCCATAGTCACTCTAGTTTAAGGTCCATTAACTTCTAATTCCAATTAGAAGTAAATTAAACGTATTCTTCGCTTCTACTAGAGCCGAACAATAGTTTAATTTATTCCGAACCTTCGATCACGTTGGGTCAAGCAAATCCGCGTGATCCTAGATGACCCGGGTTTAAACCAACCTGTCTGGTACCTGTAAGTCCACAGTTACCGCATCGATATAATCCCTCGCTCATTCTATGAGTCTGGTACGATCGAGGGTACGGTTTCTGTCAAACCCCATGATCGTGCCATTTGACTATGACCTCCTTAAAGTGTATGACGTCCGTTCTAAACGAACTCATACGACCCTGGCCAGGGATTTAACGGAGCGTCAATGTCATGACCCATTAACTGTCTGATATATACCCGACAGTGAGCGATCCCCTCTTGACCATTGATGATCTTCACACGTATCCTGGAGTGGTTAACGACTCGGCAACTCATTACTTATGGTTAAAGTCACTTAGCCAAGTAATTAAACCATTCCAATCCTCGTGTAAGATCCGATCAATGTCTCATGTCAAAGGACCAACGATGCTACTGAGACCGTTGGATCTTCAGTTGACATTAGGTATAATCAACCATCTGAAGATCCAATAGCGGATCAGTTCAGTGCACATCCTCCAAGGACATACACCTACACATATGTGTTGGTGCCCCGCACCAATGACCATGAGACTGGTCACTGACACATCATGTGTACTGGTTTAATAGGTAATCAAAGTCCCCGAGTGATTACCCTCCAACCAGGAACAGTTTAAGGTATGTGTTCATGTAAAGTAAGTCTCATGTTCGAGATCCCATCTCGAGCTGACTTTACAACCACATATCCTAGGGACAACGTAAAGTAACACAATCGCATATTTACGCTCAAACACCACTTTATTAATGAACAAGATCGTACAACTATTGGGCCTACCCGACCCGAAATTGGCCTGTAGCACACCAACACTAACAGTACCTTCATCTCCTCCCATGAGGAAATGGGCTTTTGTCTCCTAACCCTCCTTAAGCTCACTATCTGTTCCCGCTTAGTCTTGGCTTGACCCCGAAGTCACCCCTTGACAACGCGGACTCTCGCGGGTCCATAAACCATAGTCCTCTTAAAGTCTTTTTCCTCAGTAGCCTCCCACTTTAGGTAGGCACTAGGGCATGTTCCATCGAAGAGGAGATCCTCAAAAGAGATTATGTCAAAGTGGGGGTTGATCGGACCCTTGTGGAGGGCCGAGTGGGATGAATATGACCAAAGAGAGGTAGCCATGATAGTGGTTGATGCACAGGTGACAAATGTAATGGCCCTAGGACAAGACTTAGTAGAGACAAGTCTAGAACTTGCTCTGATACCAATTGATGTGAAACCACCTTGGGGGTGGCAGCCACTTGACCAATGCCCCTTGGACCTATCAAGCAAGCACAATTCAGCGGACCGATAGCTTCACTCGAGCGGACTCACCTGCTAAGCGCACACTCGTGCCCATAGGCAACCCGATGATGGCGGTGAGGGTCCGGGGCGGGACCTCGCTGCTCCGGGGATTGGCTAGCTTGGGATTGAATCCCCAAGGGCGCAGAGTTGCCCACTCTCATTGGCGGCCAGCACACCGAGGGCGTGGGATGTAATGAACTCTCTCACAACTCACCTGCGTTAGTCACTCATATAATGACAATTTGAGATTGGGCACTCGACTCGCCATCCGACGGCACTAGCGGCGATACTAAACCAGCAAGGGAAAGATCAGCAAGGGGTAACCGAGGCTCACCTGATCGGTGTGAAGACACTGATCCCGGTCGGAGACGAGGGCGAGCGAGGAAGCGTGGGCTTACCTACACGCCGCGCCGATGAAGCTTCAACCTGAAAATTCAAGTTACATGCACTACGCCCTTTGCAAGGGGGTTGGACTAGGGGTGGGGATTAGTTTTACAACCAAAATGTACCTCCACGCAGGGAGGGGCAGTCAGCCGGCCAGGCGGGGTGGGGAAAACTTCACTAGAAGCCGAAGTGGAAGAAGATCGTCAGTTTTGCCAGCTCTCAGGAACAGCTTGATAGGTAGGCGCTGTCGGTGCTGCCACAGGCTCTCCCGAACTCCGTTGTTGATGAAACCAGTGCCAAAACATTCTGAGCCAAGCCAGGATGACGCCCAAATTATTGGGGAATTTTCTGATGCTTCCGGTGGCCGAGTCAAAGTCGGGATCAGAGCTGGTCGGTTCTGACTCTGGAAGTCCATGAATTGTCACTGCTTGAAGATGTGGCCGCCACGAGTTCTCCCAGGGGCCAATGGTGGTGGGACCAGAACCGTTATGACCATGGATGGCTCCTCTTCGATCGGAGACCCACGGGGTTACCGGCGGAGGTTGGAGTAGATCGCGAGACCCAGAAAGGTAAGGGGGGGGGTCGGATCTGACTCATGATTGACTGACCTGCGCACTTCGAGGGAAAAATTCAGAACTTTGTGCTCTGGAGTCCAAATGGAGCCCTACTTCTTGGAGATGGCAGGGGACTTGGAGGAGAAGACTTAAGCCAAGAAATCATGTCCAAATTCATCCTGTAGCAGCCGTGGTCACTTCTTTCCTTGGCTTCTGGTTCCCTGGCGGAGTAGTTTTGCGCAGTCGTGGGAGAATGGCTCTCTTGGGCAGCTCGAAGCTCGGACAGATGCGAGACCACCTCGGCTGCGAAGCTATCTGGACGATTAATCCACCGGTATATGCTAGGTTGCCTGAAGCCTTGGAGGAACGCCGTGGCTGCCTCTGCAACCTGATGCAACTCTGTTGCTGCTGCTATCTCTGGTGACAGGGAGATAAGGGGTGGGAAATGGGCTAGATGGGAGGGGAAATGGGGTGGATGGGTGTGGGGCGACCCCAGATGTGAACATGTCACATAGACATTTTTAAAAGAAGAAAAAGATTTAAATGTATGATGCTAAAATAGTGGGAAAAAAGGAAAAAAGGGTGAGCATGAGATGCTCTAAGGAGGGTGATCGCCAGAGGGGTTACCTCAAAATAACAAAGGAGTGATCGCATGTACCTTGTGTGAAAGCGGGTGAGATTGCAAGTCATTCCTTCCTCCTTCTACTGGCCGGCCGATGAAGGGGGTTTTTACTTTGATTACCCTTGCAAGAATAAGCAAAACAAACAAATATGGATTAGCCAAAGATGTGTAGTATCAATGCTCTAATAATATGGAATCAAGCAACATGGGCATGAAGACACCTTGTGTGTTTTGGTTATAAACCCCTAAGAGGAGTAACAAGGTGGGGAATATGATATGCTATGAATATGCAAAGCAAGTATATGATGATGTGATGAGGAAATCTCTAGCAGTATAGCTAGAAGACAAGATGTGTGTGATGATATGATAATAACAGTCAAACAAAAAGCTAAAGAAGAAGGGGCCCTTCTGCTGTGTGTGCAGTAGTAAAGGGAGAGAGTTTTAGCTGCAGCGCCTTGGCTGCAATAGGAGGAAGAACACGATGGATGAAGAAACGCTGCCCGTGGAGGTTCACCCGTGGAAGAAGAACTATCGCCCATGGAAGAAGAACACTTGATGAAGACTCTGCAAGAAAAAAAACTCTCTTCTCTCCGTAGGCTCTGTCTTTAAAAAGCTCTCTCTGTTCTTCTTCTTAACTCTCTTAACCTCTCTCGCGCGCGAGGGACACTGTGGGGGTATTTATAGGCCAAAAGTCCTTGTTCCAATGGGATTAAAACATGGATAGACATCCTTCCAGCAAGGATCTTCTTCCTTAGTCGAACACAACGTTAAAATGAGGAAAGGATCATCACTAGAAGGTAGCAGACGAAACAGAGACGGAACTCCAAATGACGACATTAACAAGGGCGTTAATTGAAATGACGCCCTGCCTCCAAGCGTTAATTCCTGGATCTAATTATAGAAAAAAATGACTTTCCAAATTTAAAAAAATGAGAAATGACGCCTTCGCGAAATGTCGTCAAATAATCAACGCCCTAATAACTGACGTCAATTCTTTGAATTTGATTTTGATTAGGATTCGTAAAAACTAGGAAATAACGCATGCGTGCGCAGTCGTTCATTAATTAAGTTACGACACCTTTCAAGTCATCAATTAAATGACGCCCCTCCTTCAGGCGTTAATTACAAATTATGGAAAGAGATCAAATAAATTAGAAAAAGTTCATATTAGGCCAATATTGAAGTCCACTTTGGGGCATCACATGGTGACATGAGATTTGCTCATCATAGCGTCAATTTTGGCATGTCTACACCAGGCTATGAGGGGGTCTGGGAGGGGGCGAACCATGGTGAGGGAGGGGGAGAATGGGGGCTAGAAGGGGGTCTAGCAGGTTGAGGGAGAGGGAGCTGCGAATTTGGTGTTGGGAGGGAGATAGGGAAGCAGTATTTGAAAATGGGTTTAAGGGTGGGATTAATTTCTGGCCTTGGGGATGGGAAGAGGTGTGTGGGGAAGGGAAAGGGTGCTTGGGGAGTGGGGAATTCTCCCTTGGGAGATGAGAGAGGTGCTTGGGGAAGGGGAGTGCGTGGTTGGTGGTTGGAGGGTGGCTTGGGGAGTGGTGTATTCCACCTTGGGAAGGAGGGGAATTAAATGGGTGATTTGGGGAAGGGGAAGGGGGTTTTAATGAAGAGAGAATGGGAAGGAGAGAGAAGAAATTTTGAATTTAGGGGTGGGGAAGAGAGAGAAAGGGTTGCCCCCTTCTAGAGAGAGAGAGAGAAGAGAGAGAGGGGGGGAGAGGGGGGGAGAGAGAGCGAGAGGGGAGCTTCTCACTCTAAGAAAATCACTCAAAATTTTGGAAATATTTCTATTGCAATTGAACATCAAGAGTTACAAATGAGAGAGGGGAGGGGGCTATTTATAGACTCACATAATTCCTATGACCAGAATACCCCTGAACAAATGACCCAATGACTCATCTGCCCAAGGGAGGGCGCCCCTGGGCCAAGCCCACTTAATTGGACCCATTAAACCAGACTAATTAACCATATGACATCTGACTTAGGTAAATGACTCAATGACCTATGTCCTTGACTCAAGGAAAATTACATGGTTCATGACTCAAATAAAATATAAAAATTACATGACTAGACTCAGAAAAATATCACAAACACAATGGCGCATGCCGACAAACAATCCGAGCCTCGAAAATGTGGAGGGGTAAGGGATGTCCCCATCATTGCAGCCATAAAGCCCCAAACACCAGCCCATCGTGGTTAAACTACCATGACTCCAATATAACTCTGAGGTTTACCAGCTCCCTGATCCCAGGACCATAATAGTAATGATCCATCAACAGGACAAATCTCAAGTCGTGTCCCCTAACGATAGCACGATACGGACAGTGACCCCTAGACGCCCTAGTAAGAAAAAAAAATGGGGTCAAAAATAGAGATACCCCAGCGGCCTCAGTTAGCCCCCTCCATAGGACTACTGAGGGTAAAAATTGCCACCAACCCAGCTAAGGCGAAAACCTACAAGGGCAGCTTAGGCAATATTGGGTAACCCCTCTGTGTGAAAACCCACAAGGGCGCATTGGGAAAAGTTAAAGGGGGTCAGCTCTAGTGAAAACCCGAAAGGGCGGTAGAGCTGGTAAAGAGAAAAAAAACCCCCTCCTTCCTTCCAGGCTACTCAATAGCATGTGCTTTGTAAGGGAGTGAAGCGAAAGTGCGACAAACGGAATGAAGTAGGAACGAACTGAAAAGTAGATGCCAAGGTGTGATGTGACACGCCTCCGACACTAAGTGTTAGAAATCTTTCTACGATTCTGAATGAAACAACCTCGGATGATCACGAGAAAGCAATGATTAGCTAGATGAAGGAACTAAACTAATGAACGAAATGTGGACGCAGGGACGAAAGGAAAGACATCATTAGAGAGCGGTTACCAGCCAATGTGGACGTGCTACAACTTAGGTGGATTTTGCAAAAAAATAAAGTGAAGTGAGATAGGGATCCAACGAACGAATGCTTTCAAGGAACCAGCCCGAGCGGCTTCAAGGAGAACACAGTACTCGATTTAGAATGGAATATCTCATGTCAACTCAAATTAAGAACAAGCGGCCCTCATTATTGGCTTAATATGAGGATTCTCAGCATAAAAGCTCAAAGTCTTACATGATGCATTCTGTGCTAAAAGAAAAATTAAAAACAAACTAAAGATAAAAAATAATCAAGGATAATATTACTAAACCATCCAGACTTGGTCAGGAATCCAGATCTCTAAGCTGATACTTAGACAAAGCCCGTTTATCCATGCATCAACTCAGAAAGTGGAACCATCGTCCCAAACCTTAGATGACTCGACGGCCTATCCGTATGATTAAGACTCCCCTGGAACTATCACTGTTTTTGATGAAGGGGAACTCAAATTCTAGGTTCATCAGAACCACAAGGTCCTTGATATGCTATAATAAAGTAGATACTATATAGTAAAAATGCGTACATGGAGATGATACAAAGGATGGAATGATGTTACCAGACCCGAGTGCCTCTCGAGACCTGCATAGCATGTTCTGTTCCTGAGCTCAAAAATTTGTTAGCTCAACAAAGATATCATTAACTCCACAAAATTTAGAATATGATCAATAAGTGCATGATACAATCAATTTTATCGAGATATAAAGCACATAAGTTCATCAGTAATCATAATGCTGCAAAACAGTTCAAAAGATATAAGCTCAGGAAATGACGACTCTGTGAAGGGGCGTTATAAACATAAATGACGACAGCCACAATGTTGCTAATTACTTTCACTATTCGATTTGGAATCGGACTGCAAATGACGCCCGCGCGCAAGGGCGTTAGATAAATGGCGACTCCAACAACATCGTTGTTCAATGAAATGATGCCAAGAGATATGTTGTCAATTAACTACAACGTCCGGTGCTCCGTTCCCTGCTCGGAAACAAAACTCTAGAGGCTCATTCGACTACAACACAAACTGTGATGTTCTGAATAGCTAATAACACTTCGAATATTATAAAAGGATGATGCATTCTCAGCTATACCCATCAACTGACTGAGCGCTGCAATCGAAGCCATCAGAGAACCGAAAAGCAGTAAGACAGAGAACATGGATTCCTTCAACCGAAGAAGAAGATGGATAAAATGCTGCAGAGACCTTCAAAGAAGCCTAAGATTGGGTTTCCTAGGATTTCAGAAATTACTGGTCACATCAATGGGAGGATTACTATGGGCCAAGTAAGTATGAAAATGAATTTGAGCTTCTATTCTACCCCTTTCCTCTCAAATTCTGATCACACTTCTTCTTTCTTCCCTTCTTTTTAAATTTATATTTCAGGACTACCCAAATATTCCGGGAGCAAGGAGATACACCAAGAACAAATGGCTTCCCCTTCTACTCTCCAAGCTTTCCTTAGACATGAGGGCCCACCTCTCTAGATGGCACCTCCTAGGACTAGTAACCCATGCTAAGCATTATGATAATGTACATTTAGATTGGGCTGCCATAGGAGCTCTCATAGAAATTTGGCACCCCTCTACCCATACTTTCTTGTTTTCTACCTTTGAAGCCACCATTCTCCTAGAAGAAGTGGAGATGCTCCTAGGCCTAAAGAGGATGAAGCAAGGTGATGAAGAGAAGATGGCAACTATGACAAGGAGCATAAGTGCTCATGAGATGCTCTCAAGTCTCATCCCAAACTCAAACATGGTGAACCAAATTAAAGCTACCAAAGGCATCAACCTCATGAAGCTTGCGGCATGGGTCTATAAGAGGATGGATCAAGCCAAGGAAAATGAGCTAGAGAAGGTAATGAAGGCATTTGTAATATGCTTGGTGGGAGCACTCCTTTTCCCTTCTTTAGATGATTTCTTAGAAGAAACTCAATTGAGTGCTATTGCTAGCATTCGGGAGGGAGAGAGAATAGGACCGGCGGTGCTAGCCTATCTCTATAGTGGGCTCACCTCGGCGGCTATGGGGAGACCATTATATGGGTCCATGCTTCTACTTTCTAGTTGGGTAGACCTCCATCTAAAATTTGACCCATGTGAGGAAGCCCAACAAGCATCTAGGATTTTCTCAGGAAGCCCACTCCACTATATGACGGGTTCACTAGGATTGTGTGAGAGAGTGGTGAATCGGGTCCCAAAGGTGAAGAAGAGAGTGGAATGGAGAGAGCACTTGAAGATCATGCCTAAGAATCTCTACACATGTGCACCAGGATTCCTCAAGACTCAACACATTCGCACAAGATTCTCATCCGAAGTGGAGCTTCGGCTAGTGGGGGCCACCGATCTAGTCCTCTACAATGCTCACCGGTGTCTACCTCAACTCGGCCTCCAACGCCATCACTTTGAAGAGGCTTCTCACCTTCCACCCATCAAGAGGAGGGATCTTGGCTCTAATGAAGATGAAGAGGACATCAAGACAATCCAAGCCTTATGAAAGATCAACAAGCTTCATTAGCCCATAGAGAGGATTGAAGAAGACAAGGAGCAATGGAAAACTTATGTAATAGCTCTTAGGGGAATGAGACCCAAAGTGGCTCATTAATGTAATGATGCTTTTCTTTTAATAAAATAAAGGATTTTTTCTTAATTGAGCCAAAAGAAAACATTTTATATGATCAAATCCTGCAAATTTTAATTAGTTTCTGCCTTTCTGTACTGAGCCGCGACTTCCATCCTGCTGTCAATTCATCAAACGACGCCTTCGACCACGTCGTCAATCATATTAATCAATTTCCTCAAAAATAATTAAAAACCATGATTGACGCCTTCGCAAGCAGGCATTGATTAATTGACGCCTCATAATAATGCGTTGATTCCTTTAAATTCTTTTCCGATATTCTATTAATTTTCTAAAATGACGCCCCAACACACGTCGTCCCTTAACTAACTGACGCCTCCGAACGTTGTCGTCAATTACAAACAGTAATCATTGCACTCATCAAATCAATCAATTCTCTCATTAATGCTCTAATGACAGCTGAATTTCCCATGCAAATGTTAAATGACGGCTCTGATGCTGTCGTCAAATCCAGGAACAGCGCCTTGACATAAGCCGTCAATTATCCAAATAACGGCACTCCTTATGGCGTCAATTCTTTTCGAATATAAGCGCCACACTTTCCCTCTTTTCTTTTCCTTCCTTCATTTATGCCCTTTTCTTCTTCCTCTGCAAGCCCTAACCGAGCCCTCCATTCTTCCATTTCTCCCCTCATTCCCATCTCTGCCATTCCATTCATCTCATTTTCATACCCATGGTAGGCTCCGGTAAACGTCAGAGGGTCATGGCCCCTGACGTGGTTGACCTCGGCGACGATGAAGGGAAAAATGCCGGTAAAGATCTTCCTCCCACGGCGGCCAAAGATGCCCCGATGGCGGAGCAAGGTGGAGAAGAAGGAGAGACTGCTGGAGGAGAAGGACAAGAAGACGGAGAAGAAGGAGACGAAGAAGATGATGATGAAGAAGGAGAGGAAGACGAGGAAGACGATGACGAGGATGAGGGAGATGAGGGAGAGGATGAAGAAGAAGAAGAGGAAGAGCCACCGGCGGCGGCAGCAGTAGCTCCCCAACCTCGGCAACCACTGCGTGGAGGCCTAATGGCGCCAGAATGAAGCAAGGTATGTCCCCATTCCTAGTCTTTCCATTTTTTCATTTATTTTCATTTTTATTATATTTCCATAGCCCTCGGTGAAGGGAAGATGATCAACCATTAAATCAGTGAAATGACGCCCCAGGGGGTGTCGTCAATTCAAACGACGACCTACCATAGGTCGTCAATTCATTTTCTTTATATTTTTCTTGAAAATAGATAATTCATGAAACACGCCCTGAACCATGTCGTCATTTTAAAAACCATGATATTTATTTATCATTTGCTGTTATTTTCTTGTCATTTTTCATTTTTAAAATATTCATGTTTTATTTTCGGTTCAAAACAACCCATGAAATAACGCCCCCCACAGGGGCGTCAGTTCACAAACTGACGGCCACAGGGTGCTCGTCAATTCTTATTTTTTATTACTGAGAAATTTAGAAAAATCAGAAACACTTAGAAATAGTGCCCTCCATCGGGGCGTCAATTTAGAAACTGACGGCCACAGGTTGGTCGTCAATTCAGAAACTGACGGCTACATGCTGGTCGTCAATTCAGACAGTGAATCAAATTAACAGCAAATCAATTTCCATTAGCAAAAATGAATGTATTTATGTTCTCTTATTTGGTAGGGACTGATGAGGACTCGGATCTCATGGGTCCAAGTCCGGGCAGCTTACCACGGGCTATCGGATTTTCAAAGGGCTAGAGTAGAGGCCATGGGGTTCAGATCCTTCCTTAGCATAGAGCTCATCGGCCCCGACTTACCATTGATCCAGGTTCTTAGGGAGAGATGGGATAGGACTAGCCGGACATTTCTGATGCCGTGGGGACACATGGTTCCGAGCTTGGAGGACGTCGCCCGAATCACGGGGCTGAGAGTAGATGGGGAGGCAGTGAGCGGAGTGACCCTTCCCAATTATGGGGAGTTAGCCCAGAGGCTGCTAGGATTAGAGACCATAGCCGAGACCTCTAGAGAGTGTAGGACCATCTACCGCACAGACCTGACCATAGCTATGGGGTTGGGAGATTCTAGGTAGAGATCGAGGGAGTCCTTGGAGCAGTTTTCACATAGATTGATCAGGAGAGCGCGGGCTGTCTACTGCCAGGACCCTGCTCAGAGGGAGCGAGTGGACCGAGATCTGAGGAGATTTCTATTTCTGATGCTGGGGAGGCTATTGCTCGGCACGAAGGGGGACATCATCAACTGCCGATTTCTGGGCATCCTCGAGGACTTGGAGAGCGTCGGCAGATACGCGTGGGGAGCCACCCTGCTGGTGCACTTGATGGCCGACCTGTCCACAGGGACAGGTCGAGAGATGATTGTCAGTGGCTTCTCACCTTTTCTTCAGGTATGCATGCCCTTTATCTAAATGCTTATGAATATGATTGTGCATATGAATGTTTACTAATGCCATTGATGGACGCAGGTGTGGACCCACTTATACATGCCGATGGACCTCGTTGACCCCCGACCCGGGGATGAGGGGGCGTTCCCACTAGCACGACGTTGGTTGCCACTTGTGACTGGAGCGCCACATGCCTACAAGTTACGTGTTGCTCGGCGGGAGTTCCGTAACTACCCCACTTCACTGGTACGCATGTTAAATATGATGCAATTTCCTTTTATTTCCTGCTTTATCAAATATGATGAAATGATATGCATATGAATGATATATGACGATATGATGTGAATGCAGGTGGTTTGAAGGCCCTACGAGGGGATGACCGAGGAGGGTCAGCCCTGGGTCGTAGCGGGCCGACCTCGTTTTGGGCATGAGCTTTGGGTTCATTGCCTGAACGAGATCGAGCCGCTACGGCTTAGGCTGGTGATGAGGACCCTCGACCTACACCAAGAGTGGGTCGAGGTTGGAGAGCCCCATAGGATCAGGAAGAAGACCCGAGGGCGCACGAAGGTGACCAATTGGAGGATTCAATTCCCAGATCAGTACGCTGACTGGCAGCGTGGCGGGACTCGAGTTACCTCACAGGCGGCGGACAGCTCCGAGTACCTCCGACGCTACTGGGAGGTTTACGCCTGCCGACCCCAGATGAGGGTCAGAGGGGTATGTACGAATGCATTTTTTTATATTTTATGCAAATGATATATATGTTTATTATGCAACTAATATGTGTGATGAATGCAGGATGCATAGGACATAGCAGCGATGGACATGCAGGTCCACCTCTACAGCCTAGAGGCCCAGCTGGCTGCCACACGGGCAAACTTAGAGACCCTGGTGAGTGTTTAAATATCTATATGCAAATGATTTCCTGAATTATTAGTGATTAGCCACTGACAATTTCAATGAATGCAGCGTGCCCAGCAGGGAGAGGGACCGGAGGAGCCTCCAGCTCGAGGGACCCGAGCATCGTGGTGGATTCCTTGCAGGGATTACTGTTGAGTAGTGGATAGCGGATCTAGAGGGGAGGAGTGAATAGATCTGCCCCTCTTTTCACAAGGCAACCCGCTTTAAAGCAAGATAAGGATAATAGCAGCGGAATATAACTAGCTTAACGAAGGACACAACGATTTGCTTAGCAAGATGATTACGTAATATAGAGATTGAACCTAAGCATGCATCTAACACAAAGCAATCGCACAATCAAACCACAACACATGAGATTTTAAGGTGGTTCAGACTGAATCCCCAGTCCTACGTCCACCCCTCACCAAATCCGGTGAGGCTCCACTAGTGCCACGCACTGAACTGTAAATCGGAAAGACCTACGATTGCCTTCCTACTAACCACAGGTAGGGACGTCAACACCGCAGATCGGACAACTTCCGATTGCCTTCCTACTAACCACCGGTAGGGACGATCCTCAGTTCCAAATGTTTGAATGAAATGGAAAAAGAACAAGATATGTGTTGGGTCACACGATCAATGACACCCAAGAGGGGGGTGAATTGGGTGACTACAAATTTTAAGGAAACTCTTTCCCTTTTAACAAGTGTAATGAAACAATAATTAAAACATCAAATCTGTTCAACTGGCAAGTAAGATTACAACCTACACTAACCCCCACAATGGAAGACAAGACGAATGCTGCGTGGTGGAGTAAACTCCTTACAACAAGATTAAGGAAGTTGATTAAGCCAAGAAATAGATTCTCTCAATCTCACCGTTCCCACACGATCATATAAAAGGATTTAACAATCAAACCAAGCCAACACGCAAAGCAAACCACAATGCACAGAGATTTTAAGGTGGTTCGGGACCACGACGGGCTCCCTACGTCCACCCCTCACCAAACTAGGTGAGGCTTCACTCGGGGATAAATCCCCAAACGGAGACGACGCTCCAACCACACACGCAGGACGGCACCTGCACACACACACGAGGACGTGCCCCAATGCACACACACACACGCATGGAGACGAAGTTTCCAACACGATCCAACAAGCGGATCAAAAAAATGCACACACGCTGCGACAAGTGCAGCAAACCTTACACACACGTAGATCTAGGAAGACCTACGCACACACATGAATCAAATACGACACACACAAATGACCATAGGTCCAACAACGATCCACACACACACAAGTATGCAGTTTATAAGAAACACAAATCTGAAACTTAAAACACAATAAGGCATAGTTGAGAAAAACTCATGATTTGGCTCTCCTTTGAATGTATGTTGTTGATTTTGAATGTGGCTTCAATCTCCACTTGATCGGAGCTTTAATCCGGGCTTGTTTGGCTCTTCTTTTCCTTGGACAGCACTCTCTTGATCTCCCTTGGATCTCTCTTGACTCCCCTTAGATCGTTCTTGAAGGATGATGAAAGATTATTGCTCAATTGAAGTTGTAGCTTGATTCTCTATGCAACTTCCAGTTGGGGATCGATTGGAAACTTGTTTGCAGCTTGTTCCCTTCACATTCACGCTCAAAACATGGTGAAAGAAGCCCTGGAGCTGTTGCCTGCGACCTTCACACATAAGGATAGAGAGGAATTCGAAATTTCAGATCTAGCTTGGTCCCCTTAGGGTTTACAACCCAATAAGAAGTATTTATGCCTCTAGGACGGTCAAGAGACAGCCCTGGGACAAGATCCACATATCCTGGAGTGATTTGGGGCTTTTGGACCGGATTGGGAGGACTTTTGGCGCACTTAAACGAAGGTCAAATTTGACGGCGCCGCCCCGTACCGGAAAGGGTCGACCCTTGGGGTCGACCCTCGGGCAAACAGAACCCCAACAGAACCATTTTCATGTTCTGTTTTACAGGGGTCGACCCCAGGGGTCGACCCTCGGGCTAACAGAACCCAAACAGAACCAAGTTTTGGTTTTGGTTTACAGGGGTCGACCCTTCAATGGGTCGACCCCAGGGGTCGACCCTTTCAGGCAGGGTGCATAAAACTGGTTCTGTTTTGAACAGAACCTAAGAGGGTCGACCCCCTGGGTCGACCCCTTCTTGTTTGGGTCTGAAAAATAGCTAAAACCTCTATCAAATCAATGAGAAATAATTGATTAAATATTACCATAATCCCATGAAGATCAACCATGATTTTTCATCCTGAAAAACATGATAAAGCAAGAGGTTAGATCAAAATCAAAATATATGGGTCATGCATTATCATATGAAGCTAGTTTTGAGACCGAGACCCAAATGACATGAAGTATGATTATGAAAGTATTAGCATGAGACACATAGATGCTTTGAAAACATTTTTATCTTAAGAACCTCCCAAAGAATATGCATATAACACTTTGAAACCATTAAGTCTTTAACTATCCAATGAAGTCAATTGAGAGAACGACTAATGAATCACTCCCAATCTAGGCACATGGAAATTCATTTCCAGCTCATGGATACTTACCATGGATTCAAGGGTAGCCAATACAAATCAATCAAACCTCATATGAGTTCCAACTTCAGTCCAGAGCAAAATGTATCCAATCATCATTGAGTCATGATTTTGTATGAGTGGGAGGAAGATGATGGATCCTTTCAACAAAGACAAACAGTGAAGTGGAGATGATTTTACACAATGACAAGCAACCAATTCATATCAACGAATACTCAATGAATACTTAATGAATCTACATTAGTATGGGCAAAAAGAACAGGGAACATTTAACATTCCCACACTAAAACATGTATGAAGGCGCATGCATTCTAGCCCAATAGCAGTACCTGCAAAGCAAGATATCAACATGTGAGTTCGTTTGTCATGATGACGAGTTCATTTATGATGAAGACATTTTCCATAGATCACTCACACATCAAAACCATTATCATCACACATGAAGTTTAGTTATCATCAAAACCATAGCTCAACAATCTCCCCCTTTTTGATGATGACAAACTTTGTGATGAATGATGACAACCTTAGTGATGATGGCAAACTCCCCCATGATGGCAAACGAAATGAATTTTCTCCCCATGTCACAGGCAATCATGAATCATGAATCACATGAAATCTTTCTCCCCCTTTGACATTAGCAAAAATACGGCCAATCATTCTCCCTCAAGAACATGATCAAAAGGAGGGGAAGAAACAAAGGAGGTGCAAATTGTAGGATGATAAATGAGCAAGGAACAATAACCCACATTTGAAATGTTCCCTGATGAAGCATGAGCAAAGTATAAATAAGGGACCAAATCATATTCTTGTTGATTGATATGTTTGCAGAATTTTATTAGTTTTGTGATACCAGTGGTTGACAAGAGAGGACACCAATTGTTGATTACTTGGATGTGCCAAGATGAGTAGAGCTGATTCTGATCTTTCTCCCCATTGGCCATGCAAAGCCTAAAATTTCTTGAGCAAGTGAATAACATGGGAAGTCCACTCAATTTTTAGTTTTCAATATATTCCAGATTTTTAATTTTTGATTTGTGGTTTGAAATACATGAGATGCAACTTATGCATGTGATGGCATGTAAGATGCATGCACAAGCGAACAAATAGATACGTATATATATACATGTAACACAGCTCCCCCGTACTTATTTAAGAGGGGATGGGTATAGGAAAGATGCAAGAGAGTTATGACAACCGGAATGCACATATGTAGCACATGAGGGATTGTGCAATCATATAGGAGATTAAGGCAATTGCTAATGCAGTCAATCAACTTTCTGAATACATATTAAATCAAATTTTCAGATGTGTAAGTGAGTAACATGAAAAATGATAGTCTCAATATGGATATTTAGATTTTCAGATCAACACAGGGAGACATTTTACAGACTGCACTTCAATTTTGAGAACATCGTATTGGAGGCTTCGCTCTACCTCAATAATTTTGCACAGATAATCAGAATTTTTCTAAGAATGATCAAGTTCAAATAATTCCTTTTTACACGAGTAGACGCATGGAGCTCATGCCAGAATTCCCGGTTACTCAGAATACTGAACCATTTCACCTCATTTTGAACAGAGGTACTAGTCAACACTTTTCAGATATGAACCACATCACGTCTCAGGTGACATGTGCCCAGTTTACTCAATGAGATCGAGCATTGCTCTGCCGTTCATTTTCATTTCAGATTTTTCAACAAAGATAGGTAGGCAGCTTTTTTCTCAACTGTCTCTTCAACATACATGCAGCAAGTTTAACATCTTGAGAGTGTTGAAAAGAAATTCATATATCCTTATCTTTAACACTCATTTTCACATTTTGTGCATGAAGTGTGCGATTTTGATCCAGCATGTATATCAAAAATATCATGAATACATAACAATACAACTCCCCCTAAATAGATGCACTTTTACTCCCTCAGAGTTTACAATATGAAGCACACCGATAATAACTCAATTACAACATCATTTATCAAGAAGGCATAAGGTCATGGAAATTGCAAGGATGGGGGTGAATAGCATTTAATAACACCCAAACACACATTGGGAGTTTATGCAAATACACTATGACATGCATGTGAGCAATGTGATATCAATTTGATACCATTTGAATGGATAATTTGATACCAATTGAATTGATGCAAACAGAATGAACTAAGTGCGACTAATGCATGAGTTCTAATGCAATGCAGAAATTAACATGGGTGCAAAGTGTGTGTTTTTAGTTTTTCATTTGAGTGAACTAAATGCACCTAATGCATTGGATTCTGATGCATGCAACCTATAACTGTATGAGAATGAAAGACATGATGCAAAAATAAGATTAGAGCTTTGATTTTCAAGCCAGTGTGACGGAAATCTTATTGAGATCATCCACATTCTATCCATGAATCAACAAACATTTTTTATGACAAGACTTTTATGAATAAGGGTGCATAAATGATCAAAATTAAGCAATGCAACCTAAATTTCAGAATTGTTCAAAAATAGATTTTTAAAGGTCTTTCACAAGTTTTGAAATGAGAATTCATCCAAAAGTCAAATGTATGGATCATTTAATCACAAACATATTTTTAATTTACATAACTCAGCTCAAGGATTCATTTACAAATCAATCAATCACAAGCCAGTCAAGATCTGGTACGAGGCGGAGATTTTAGTCCAAAGACCCAACTCAACGCATAGGGAATACTTTCAAGTGGACATAATCCACTCTTTCACAAACGCCATTTAATATACCAGATATGCAATTCAACTCAAGTGTGATGATGTAATTCAGATTGAGTGTCATTCAATAACCAACAACTTCATGCACATCTCTCAAGGTTTTCATTTTGTTCAATCAATTAACTATACTCATCACATCAAACTAGATTCAACCAATTTGTCACAACATGCTAGTAAATGACAACTCAAGTTTTTAGAATCAACATTTATCATCTAAAGGTATCACCAAGTGACAAAAAAAGGCCATTACATGAGTTGATAAGGATGAATTATCTTGGTTCAGGAGACAAGATTGGAAGCCTTCAATAACTAAGATCACCAACCTCATGGAGGTTGATATTTCAGATTTTACTTTCTTACCTTTGCCTTGAGAATCCATTTTCTTCTAAGGCTTTCACCATGCCTTGGGTACTTACTTTAGCACGTACAAGGACTTTCACCAACTTGTGCTTAAGTCGATTCTAGAGGTTGTTCAAGTTTTGGTATCCCATCTCCTTGTGACAATTGAGAAGATTCTCATCATTTTTCATCCTTGCAAGGTGTTCCTTTAGTTGATGTAAGCTTGACTATGAATGGCCAGCATCACTTGGACTTGGAGAGTGTACTCTACATCCAAAGATAAAAATAGATTTGATTTGTCAATTATGATTCAGATTTATTAACAATGGCATCACAAATTATTTTAATAACCAACATCCCCTAGATAGCTCAAGATGCAATGCATGACTCATGTGTGAACCTAAACATTAAGCTCATATGGTGAATGTGGTTGCTCCCCCTTAGTGTGTGTGCATGAATGCAAGATGTTCAGTAACAATCCAATGCCATATACAGCCTTTTAAGTAAATGACTCATAGTATCAGGCGGAGAACTTATATCCAAAGATCACCTCACGTATGGTGATAGTTTTCAGACAAGCTTAACCTGCCCTTTCACATGTCACAATTTGGTATACTATGTAATCATGGATGATGAAGGTAGGAGGATTGCTATGCATTATGATATGAATTCACAATGTTCAACTTTTGCATGATAGAGTATGAAAGTGTATGCAAACTCAATATATGTAGTGAAATCATACTTTGGTGAATCTTCAAGCTCTTCTTTAAACAAAGATGCTATATGACAAGTGATATATGCACAAATATGCAAACAATCATGAATTAAATGCATGTATGGACATATGCAAGATTACATGACTACATAACACAAAGTCAGTTAAAATATGACACAATTACTACAAAAGGTAGGAGAGATATCACCTGATCTTCAAGTTCAGTTTTTGATTTTTCTTCCAACCTGACTTATGCCACTTGACCCGTGTGTCTTACCTTCTTGATGAAAATAGATTTCATGCTTTACATTCCCAAGGCACACCTGCAAAATAAATTTCTCATTTGGTCTTCTTAGGTACCCAAACCATCTTGGGTCCTTGTGGGTTAGCAGCAATATGTGCATGTGATTTCTAATTTTTGACAACATTCAAATCATCATCTTTCACAAGAAAGTAATCATACTTAACATTTCCAGATTTACCAAAGTGATGGGGGGAAACATGTGGCATTACAATTTTCTTTCTCATTGGCTCTACTGGTTTGTGTATGTGAGCATGACGTGTTGAGTGAAAACTCATTTTCTTCATGAGTAACCAGCATTGTGACTTTGTCTGACCTTTTTTACCACAATGATTACAATGCATGGAAGGTTTTGTGGTGAATGCTTTCTTTACATTTTTCAAACCAACCTGATTTCTACATGCTCTCAAATCATCATTTTTTATAATGAAACAATTGTGCATCATGTGTCTAAGTTTTTCACAATAGAGACAAGTAGAATTTCTTTTCTTGGATGCATGGGGTTTCACATGAATGGTTTTAGTATGAACATTTTAGACATCCACACTCTTTTTCAGATTTGGTTGAGTTCTAGACATGGTGTGTTGCTGGGTGTGAGATGTGGAGGTACTAGGTATACATGTGATGTGGACAAATGAGGTATGTAACTTATTTTCAAATTTCTTTTTCTTCACAGGATTATATCCCAGTCCTTCTTTTTGAAAATTCACTTTCATTCCCAGCAATTTGTCCAAATTATCTTTGCCATCTACAAATTTAGATAGCGAATCATTCAAGTCAAGAATTTCAGATTCAAGAGATGCAACATGTAATTCATAGGAAGCCACCTTATTTTCACACAAATTGACTTGTTCATATAAGGTAGCATTGATGGTTTTATGACTTTCTATTTCTTGCAACAAAGCATGCACTTTTTCAGATTCATCAATATTCATAAATTTCCCTTTTTCAAAAGTAAGCAATCTTTCAGAAATGGTTCTATTCAATTCCTTCAGTTTCTTATTTTCCATTTCAAGATTTTTATCATGAGCAAACTCATTTTGACAATTGTTCATAAGACTTACTCTCTCTCTCAGCTCTTTGTTTTTATTTCTCAAAGAAGAAATTTGATCTTTGTGAATTTCAATGTCGAACACATGACCATCAATCAATTCCTTCAAGTGTGAGCATTCTTTACATGGAGAATCACATTTATTTTGCCCAACATTCTTTTGTAATTTTTTATTTTCAGACTTAGCCCTCTCATATTTATCAGCAAGCTCATCATATGCAATCAATAACTCCTCATAGCTAAATTCATCTTCATTGTCAGAATCAGAATTTACCTTTGAGCTTGATTCAACTTGCTGATCGCTCCCTTGTTCACTCGTGCCTTCTACAAGGCATCTATCTTTGTGCTCTTCCTTGATGTCTGCCAATCCATCTAATATTTCCTTCGCGGATCTGCAATCGGAGACAAAGGGGAAATAGTTAGAATCAACTACAACAATAAGCAACTTCAAAACCAAGCAATTTTGATCATGTTTACGTTTTTGATTTTCAGTCCAGATATTTTTGTCTTTAGGCAATTCATGAGGACCATGTGAAATAATCTTCCATAGCTTAGGGTCATATGAATTGACTAGACTAAACATTATACCTAACCACAAATCAAGGTTACAGCCATCAAACACTGGTGGAGAAGTTAAAGTGTACATCATGGTACTCATTGATCCGGATCACTCTAGATCGTTAGATCTATGAAATTAGAGCCTTAGCTCTGATACCAATTGTTGGGTCCCACGATCAATGACACCAAAGAGGGGGGTGAATTGGGTGACTACAAATTTTAAGGAAACTCTTTCCCTTTTAACAAGTGTAATGAAACAACAATTAAAACATTAAATCTGTTGAACTGGCAAGTTAGATTACAACCTACACTAACCCCTGTTGTGCCCCTGTGGTTTTGATGATGGTTTTGATGATTGGTTTTTGATGTGAGTTAATCACTGTGAGTCATCTTGCTGTGTGTGTCATCATGCTATTATTCAGTCATTCTCTGATCATAATGCTTTCCTTTTCTGCTCGATTAATTCATGTTTTATCATGTAAGTGAATGGAGTTCATATGGCTGTCAGATAACATGCTCTATTTAATTCTGTCTACACTCTGTCTGCACAATCTCCACAGCAGTGCGTCAACTCATTGTGCTGATGGGTCGACCCTTCAGTCATATTTGTCTCTGTCCACACAGTAGTGCGTCAACTCCTTGAGCTGATGCGTCGACTCTTCAGTTCAGTTTCTTCAAGTCTATACATTAGACTGTGGCAAAGTCTATTCATTCGTTTGGAAAATAAAGTCTGTACAGCCGTGTCATATCCTCCTGAAGTTCATATCATCAAGTCTATACAGTGGACTGTGCAGCCTGTTCATGTTGGTGAAGTCTATACATCGGTCCTTCACCGTCTCATGCATTGTCTCTACCAACGTCTCATTTAGAGTCTTCCCTGTGTTGAAGTCTGTACAGCGTGAACAGTGCATCACTTCTCGAAGTATATACAGCGGCCTCCTTGCCTAAAGTCTATACATTGGATTGTTTCGTCAAGTGTATACAGTCTTCCGTTGAATCTCCAAGTCTATTCATCGGACTGTGTTATGTAAAGTCTATACACCCTTCCAAGCTTCAAGTCTACACATTGGGTTGTTAGGCTTCAACTCTATACATTCGGTTGTTAAACCTTGAGTCTATACACTCGATTGTTAGGTCATCAACCCTATACATTCAATTGTTAGGCCCAAGTCTATACACTCGTTGTTAGAGGCCTGGACTTAACTGAAGTCTATACACTGGACTTCACTTTACCAAGTCTATACACTGGACCTTGTTTTACCAAGTCTGTACACTCGCTGCACGGTTCAAGTCCATACACTGGCAGCTCTGCTTAAGTATATACATTCGTCTGAACTAAGTTCATTTTCCTCTGTCTGTCTGCAGATGATTCAGGCCATCAAGACTTGGCACGTGATCCAAGAGGCTGAAATGTTGACACGTGGACACAGTAGTTCAAACAATCAAGAACGAAGCTCCTTGATTATTCTGGTGCGTCAACGCATTGATCAAGTAGCGTGGACGCAGTAGTTCAAGTATCCCTTATTGCAGCCTCTGGAGTACATTGGCAGCATCGATGCTGCAGCTCCATGCGTCAACGCAGCATGCTGAGAGCGTCAACGCAGCACATCTATCTGCTGAAGACCTGATCACTGGATCACCTACGCGTCAACGCAGCAGTGGAGCAGCGTCGACGCAACAGTTAAAAAGGTTAGGCTGGTTGCTCACTGGAACGCATCAATGCGTCAACGCCACGAGTTGGAAGCGTCGACGCAGCAGTTAAAAAGGCTAGGCTGTTTGTTCACTGGAACGTATCAATGCGTCAACGCAGCAAACTGATGGAGTCAACGCAGCAGACTTGAGTTTCATAGGTTGAAGATCTCTGAAGGCTGCGTCAACTCCTTGGAGCAAGTGGGTTGACGCCATCTAACTCCAGTTGCTGACCGTTCTGATGAATGGGCACGTGACCCGAAGCTGGCACCTGACACGTGATTCGAGGTGGTGCTAAGCATGTGATCCGAGGAGGAATCTTCTGGACGGAAGGCATGGGAAGCACACACCTATCACCCTAGCTGCTGCTGCTGCTTATAAAAGGAAGCCTTCATCCAATAGATGAAGATTGATTGAAGAAGAAGCCTGGAGAGCAGAAAGCCTTTCGATCCAGAAAAAGAAAAGAAGAAGAAAAAGAGTTGAAGAGAAGAAGGAGAGAACAGCGTGAGAGAAAAGGAGAGCAGAAGAGAAAGAAAGAGAGATAGAGAGAGAGATAGTGTTCGTGAGAAGTGAGAAGAAAGAGAGAAGAAAGAGAAGCAGAAAGAAGAGGAAGAAAAGAAGAGGAGGAGAGAGTCTATTGCAGATCAGTTCAGTCTGTTTGTCGATCAAATCCAGAACGACTATGCTCATTGAGAGCCACGTCTCTTGTGTTTCATTTCCAGCTTTTGTTGCTGTGTTTTTTATGTTTCTATATTTTTTCTTTTGTTTCTTTGGTTAGTCTTGTTCTTCCGATTGCCCTGCTAGGGATCGGGTTCCTCCTGTGGATTCAGGAGAAGGGAGACTTGTCTCCGGTTCTGGGCTTGTGGCTTGCAAGTCCAGGGGTCCCTCCGGTTGGAGGAAGAGAGGTCTTCGACCTCTGGTTTGCTGGTGACTGGAAGTCACTGGTTGGGTCCCTCTTGGTCTGGAGGAAGAGAGGTCTTCGACCTCTAGTTTCCAAGTGACTGGGAGTCACTTGGGGTGTCCCTCCGGTTGGGAGGAAGAGGGGAGTTTGTTCCCCTGGTCAAGCTGTGTGTCAGCACCTGTTGCAGACTGAGTCTGCTTGGCTCTAGCATTGGCTAGTGAAGCCTCACTCCGGTTGGGAGTGAGGGGTGGATGTAGGTCTGGAGGACCGAACCACCTTAAAATTATTTGTGCAGTGGTTTGCCTTGCGTTAGCTCCATATCTTCTACCTCCCATTCACAGGTTGTGCATGCTTGGCTAGTTACATTATCTAGAGAGTTATTTTTGAGCATTGTATTCTACTAAGTGTGTTTGGGTTGTTTAGCTCTGCCTTCGTTTCTGGTTGTTCAGGTGGCTGCATTGGTGCAGTCCAACTTTTTGTTCATTTGTTGCCTTATCATTTCATCTTGGAAAGCTCATTAGTCTTTATTCCGCATATCTGAGCTTTAGAGTTTTAATTTGGGCTATATTTTCTAGAGGGATACATTCACCCCCCCTCTGTATCCGGGCCTAGCACCCTAACAGTTGGTATCAGAGCGGTGTCTGCATAGAAGGTCCAGCGACCTGCAGATCCGATCTTGCTGTCATTCGGTGCATTTTTGTCAGACTTGGTTTGTTGGTTTGAATTCACTGCTTTGAATTAGTTTTGATATGTGTTAATGGCTCATCCTCCACTATTCAGTGGTTCACATATTAATTTCTGGCTATATCGTATGTGCAAGCATGTTAACTCTATTAATCCCCAACTGTGGAAGGTTATATCTCACGGTCCATATAAAATTCCCAAGGATAAGTCTAAGTGGACTTATGATCACAAGATAAAAAATGATGATAATGTGAGAGCTCTAAATCTAATGAAGGCTGCAATTGATTCTGACGATTTTTCTTTTATCTCAGATTATAGCACTGCAAAGGAAATTTTTGATAGAGTGACTGCAACACATGTGGAACAGGAAGAAGAATGTCTCATGACAAGAAGGAGTGATCAATCAGATGAGTCCTCATCCCAGGTAATCTCTGAGACCGAGGATATTAGCCATGATGAGTTAGTTGCCATGCATGAGCATCTTCTAGATAAATATGAAAGAGTCAAATCAGAAAAGAGAAAATTAAGAAAAGAGAAAAATGCTGAAATCACAAGTCTAAAGGCTGAAAATGAAAATCTAAAATCTGAATTGAAGGAATTGATTGAAGAATTACATTCTGATGATAATGTACAGAAAAACTTAATCACTTCCTTGAAAGAAGGAAATTGATAAATTAAAAGATAAGCTGATTGAAGAAAACATCCATCTGAAGGAACAAAATAAAAAGCTAATGGTCCTTAACACTGTTTTCTCTGAAAGATGGCTAACAGTAGAAAGAGAAAAATCAGCTTTGAAAGAAAAAGAAGTGAACATTGAATTGAAGTTAACTCAGGAGAATGAGATCCTGAAAAGTCTGAATGATGGGCTACAAAGTCAGGTTATTTCGTGTGAAGACCACATTATGACCTTGCAAATTGAAATTAAAAATCTAAACAACTCTCTGTCAAAATTTGCCAAAGGTAAAGAAAAAATGAAAGATTCCTTGAATGTGGAAGTCACCAAATTGAATGAAGAGAAAAGGTGCAATTCTCAAGTTAAGCAAGCTGCAAGGAACAAACTATACGCAACATTTGTGAGTAGCTCAAACTTAGCTAGTACTTCTGCACTGTCTTCAAAACAGTCTGATGATCAGAAGATTCAAAAATAGAAGGAAAATGTGAAAATGAGAACACTGAAGAAGAATAGTAAACTTCATGCAAACAAGCCTAAGGCTAGAAAATTTCTAATTATTCACGGAAGGAATGTTGAATGCTTCTATTGTGGAAATTCTGGCCATGTACTTGATGATTGCCTTGTCATGAAGAATGATAATGATAGATTTCATGCTAGGACTTCTTATGCTAAGAAATCCTATTCTGCTCAAAACAGGATATCCAAATGCTTTTACTGTCATGAAATGGGTCATCTCATGCATGAATGCAAATCAATGGAGTTAGATGACTTTGCTGCTACTACTGCACAGAAATATCATGCTAGAAATCATGTTCCTAGGAGAAAGAATCTGAATTGCTTTTGTTGTGGGAAGCCAGGCCATAGGGCAAAAGATTGCTGGCATAATCACGGAAAGAAATTCAATTCTAAAATTGTCAAATTCCCTGTAAAATAATTTCTAAAACTTTCATGCTATAACTGTGGAAAGCCAAGTCACAGGGCTGCAACATGTTGGCTGGCAGGATATCGAAACCAAACTGGTTTTGGTAAACAGAATTTTTATTCTGTTAACAAAAAATTTCATGCATATGCACATAGAATTCATGCTAACAAGAATGTGCATAAATCAGATTTGAAAATTGCTGCTTCTTGCCATCATTATGGCAAATCTGGACATTTGATGGATGGTCATCCTTTGATAAAATTTAATGATCATCAAGTTAAAAATGTGCTGAGAAAACCTGCTAGGAGTAATACTGTCATGTCAGGACCCAAGACTTCTTGGGTACCTGTTTGTGCAAAATAACATTGCTATGCAGGTGTGCCTTGGGACTGAAATAAAAGGGGTAATAAATCAAGGCACTCAAGAATGAAAACCCTTTCCTGAATCTTTCAGGTAAATTTCTTACACTTCCTGTTTTTAGTTCTACTGCATGACATACTAAATCTGTTTTTGCATAATCATTCTTCATCTGCATTGTCTGAATTGATGCCTCTGAACTCTCCTCATCTGAAGTGCATATATGTGATTTGCATATATAGTACATTGAAAAATCTGAACTGCATTTGAATGCTGTTTGAAATCTGTCCATTGCATTCTGAAAAATCTGATTAGCTAAAATTTGATCCATGCATGCTGCCCATGTTGAATTATCATGCATGACCTCAATGGTATATAAATGGTAAGGTACCAAAAGGCAGGGAAGTCTATCTGGAGGTTCTTACTATGTGTGAGGTGGTCTTTTAGACCAAGTGCTCCGCCTAGTACCATGGGTCACCTTGTTGGATAGGACAGTCTGAATGTGCATGAATCAAAATCTTATGTTCAGTTTCTCATGGCAAACATTGCATGTTTTCAGGGGGAGTTAGTTGCATATCCTTGCATAGCATTCAATGTTGATTCATTGCATATCATTTCTTATTGATTTTGTTGACAAACCTTGATCATATTCTGAAAACTTTGAGCTTCACAATCTCTCTTAACAATTGGTATTTCTCCTATCAATTGGCATCATTTGGGTTCAGAATTCTATCAGTCTCTCATGAAGATTTCAATGGGCTATCTCGATCATAAATCTGAAAACTTTTGAACTAGAAATCTTCTATTATACATTTTTATGAATATCTGAAATAACTCAGGTGGTTTAAGTTTAATGTATTCAATGAGTTTGGCTTTAAAATCTCTTAAAAATATCTGAAGCATGTTTAATAAACCTTAACCATCTATTTCATGCTGTGTCTTGTAAAATCTTCTGAAATCTGCACTATTGAATACATGACCTTATTTGGTTAAGTACATGAAATTATTATTGATTTGAAGCAAATGAATTTTTTTTCTGAAATGTCTAAAGGGTATTTTCTGTCAGAGCAATGACCTTGGTCACTGAGAAATACATGTCCAAAGGATTGTGTCATGAGGTACCATAGTTAACTCTAATTAAGATTAATTGAAATTCAGGCAGAGCAATGGCATGCACACTGAGAAATACAACTCACTCATCAAGAAATGATTTGCAGTGTGTCATGATGTGTAAATGCTATCTCTGTTCATATAAAGCATGACAGTTAGTCACACTAAGTGCTTAGGGATATTGGCCTCTGACCAAGGTATATCCTCTAGTTACAAAGTGTGTACTGAACTAGAGTGCTCGTAAAATTTTGTAGCATGAAAAATTGTTGAATAAATTGAAATGTTTGAATATTGATGCTAAAATCAAATTGCTACAACCCTAGACAAAATCATATGACTTCATAATTGCTTGATTTCAATACTGATGCATGTAATTCCGAAAGAAGTCAATAAATTTGATTGTGTAAGAGAAAGGGAGTTTTATCAAGATAAATATGAGGGCTTAGTTCATTTTTATTAAACCATGATTTTAGATATCAATACAGAATTTTATTGATAAACTCTACATACATCATGTTTAAACCATGCTGTTCAATAAAGCTCATTCATAAGTCCTTATAATGGAAGACTTTGAAAAACTTATGTTTTGGATTTATGAGATTGATATCTCTCTGAAAATCTGACTGAATTTTCTAAGATTGGAGCTTCTTTAAAAATCTGCTAATTGAACCTCTTCTGCTCATTGACCTGAACTTCTCCTTGTTTGCCCCTGTGGTCTCCTTTTCATTCATTTCATAAGGTTCCATTTATTGAGGGGGAGCCTCCTTGTCATATGCATCATGCTGCATAGAAGGAGAAGAATTGTGCTCTTGCATTCATATTTCTGGTATCTGCATCTACATTTATACCCCTTCCCATGGTTTATTATGATTCTACCAAAGGGAGAGATTGTTGGCCAAAGAGGGAGAATATCATTCAATCATTGCATGCAGGTTCCTTTTGATCATCTCTAACTCATGTTTTTGCTGAAACTCTTAAAGGGGGAGAATCATGTTCTTGCAAGGGGGTGAAGTTGACTGAATTTTTATACATGCTTTAATTTCTCAAACTATTTTCTTTTTGATGAAGTCAAAGGGGGAGAATAGTTTGTGTCATCAGCATTACTCACAGTGTAGTATTGCCATCATCAAAAAGGGGGAGATTGTTGTGCCCCTGTGGTTTTGATGATGGTTTTGATGATTGGTTTTTGATGTGAGTTAATCACTGTGAGTCATCTTGCTGTGTGTGTCATCATGCTATTATTCAGTCATTCTCTGATCATAATGCTTTCCTTTTCTACTCGATTAATTCATGTTTTATCATGTAAGTGAATGGAGTTCATATGGCTGTCAGATAACAAGCTCTATTTAATTCTGTCTACACTCTGTCTGCACAGTCTCCACAGTAGTGCGTCAACTCATTGTGCTGATGCATCGACCCTTCAGTCATATTTGTCTCTGTCCACACAGTAGTGCGTCAACTCCTTGAGCTGATGCGTCGACTCTTCAGTTCAGTTTCTTTAAGTCTATACATTAGACTGTGGCAAAGTCTATTCATTCGTTTGGAAAACAAAGTCTGTACAGCCGTGTCATATCCTCCTGAAGTTCATATCATCAAGTCTATATAGTGGACTGTGCAGCCTGTTCGTGTTGGTGAAGTCTATACATCGGTTCTTCACCGTCTCATGCATTGTCTCTGCCAACATCTCATTTAGAGTCTTCCCTGTGTTGAAGTCTGTACAGCGTGAACAGTGCATCACTTCTCGAAGTATATACATCGGCCTCCTTGCCTAAAGTCTATACATTGGATTGTTTCGTCAAGTGTATACAATCTTCCGTTGAATCTCCAAGTCTATTCATCGGACTGTGTTATGTAAAGTCTATACATCCTTCCAAACTTCAAGTCTACACATTGGGTTTTCAGGCTTCAACTCTATACATTCGGTTGTTAAACCTTGAGTCTATACACTCGATTGTTAGGTCTTCAACCCTATACATTCAATTGTTAGGCCCAAGTCTATACACTCGTTGTTAGAGGCCTGAACTTAACTGAAGTCTATACACTGGACTTCACTTTACCAAGTCTATACACTGGACCTTGTTTTACCAAGTCTGTACACTCGCTGCATGGTTCAAGTCCATACACTGGCAGCTCTGCTTAAGTATATACATTCATCTGAACTAAGTTCATTTTCCTCTGTCTGTCTGCAGATGATTCAGGCCATCAAGACTTGGCACGTGATCCAAGAGGCTGAAATGCTGACACGTGGACACAGCAGTTCAAACAATCAAGAACGAAGCTCCTTGATTATTCTGGTGAGTCAACGCATTGATCAAGTAGCGTGGACGCTGCAGTTCAAGTATCCCTTATTGCAGCCTCTGGAGTACATTGGCAGCATTGATGCTGCAGCTCCATGCGTCAACGTAGCATGCTGAGAGCGTCAACGCAGCACATCTATCTGCTGAAGACCTGATCACTGGATCACCTACGCGTCAATGCAGCAGTGGAGCAGCGTCAACGCAACAGTTAAAAAGGCTAGGCTGGTTGCTCACTGGAACGCATCAATGCGTCAACGCCACGGGTTGGAAGCGTCACCGCAGCAGTTAAAAAGGCTAGGCTGTTTGTTCACTGGAACGTATCAATGCGTCAACGCAGCAAACTGATGGAGTCAACGCAGCAGACTTGAGTTTCATAGGTTGAAGATCTCTGAAGGCTGCGTCAACTCCTTGGAGCAAGTGGGTTGACGCCATCTAACTCCAATTGCTGAGCGTTCTGATGAATGGGCACGTGACCCGAAGCTGGCACTTGACACGTGATCCGAGGTGGTGCTAAGCACGTGATCCGAGGAGGAATCTTCTGGACGGAAGGCGTGGGAAGCACACACCTATCACCCTAGCTGCTGCTACTGCTTATAAAAGGAAGCCTTCATCCAACAGATGAAGATTGATCGAAGAAGAAGCCTGGAGAGCAAAAAGCCTTTCGATCCAGAAAAAGAAAAGAAGAAGAAAAAGAGTTGAAGAGAAGAAGGAGAGAACAGCGTGAGAGAAAAGGAGAGCATAAGAGAAATAAAGAGAGATAGAGAGAGAGATAGTGTTCGTGAGAAGTGAGAAGAAAGAGAGAAGAAAGAGAAGCAGAAAGAAGAGGAAGAAAAGAAGAGGAGGAGAGAGTCTATTACAGATCAGTTGAGTCTGTTCCTGGATCAAATCCAGAATGACTATGCTCATTGAGAGCCACGTCTCTTGTGTTTCATTTCCAGCTTTTGTTGCTGTGTTTTTTATGTTTCTGTATTTTTTCTTTTGTTTCTTTGGTTAGTCTTGTTCTTCCGATTGCCCTGCTGGGGATCGGGTTCCTCCTGTGGATTCAGGAGAAGGGAGACTTATCTCCGGTTCTGGGCTTGTGGCTTGCAAGTCCAGGGGTCCCTCCGGTTGGAGGAAGAGAGGTCTTCGACCTCTGGTTTGCTGGTGACTGGAAGTCACTGGTTGGGTCACTCCTGGTCTGGAGGAAGAGAGGTCTTCGACCTCTGGTTTCCAAGTGACTAGGAGTCACTTGGGGTGTCCCTCCGGTTGGGAGGAAGAGGGGAGTTTGTTCCCCTGGTCAAGCTGTGTGTCAGCACCTGTTGCAGACTGAGTCTGCTTGGCTCTAGCATTGGCTAGTGAAGCCTCACTCCGGTTGGGAGTGAGGGGTGGATGTAGGTCTGGAGGACCGAACCACCTTAAAATTATTTGTGCAGTGGTTTGCCTTGCGTTAGCTCCATATCTTCTACCTCCCATTCACAGGTTGTGCATGCTTGGCTAGTTGCATTATCTAGAGAGTTATTTTTGAGCATTGTATTCTGCTAAGTGTGTTTGGGTTGTTTAGCTCTGCCTTCGTTTCTGGTTGTTCAGGTGGCTGCATTGGTGCAGTCCAACTGTTTGTTCATTTGTTACCTTATCATTTCATCTTGGAAAGCTCATTAGTCTTTATTCCGCATATCTGAGCTTTAGAGTTTTAATTTGGGCTATATTTTCTAGAGGGATACATTCACCCCCCCTCTGTATCCGGGCCTAGCACCCTAACAACCCCTACAGTAGAAGACAAGACGAATGCTGCGTGGTGAAGTAAACTCCTTACAACAAGATTAAGGAAGTTGATTAGGCCAAGAAATAGATTCTCTCAATCTCACCGTTCCCACACGATCATATAAAAGGATTTAACAATCAAACCAAGCCAATGCGTAAAGCAAACCACAATGCACAGGGATTTTAAGGTGGTTCGGGACCACGACGGGCTCCCTACGTCCACCCCTCACCAAACTAGGTGAGACTTCACTCGGGGATAAATCCCCAAATGGACACGATGCTCCAACCACACACGTCGAACGACGCCTGCACACACACACGAGGACGTGCCATAATGCTAATACACACACACGCACGGAGACGAAGTCTCCAACATGATCCAACAAGCGGATCAACAAAACGCACACACGCTGCGACAAGTGCAGCAAACCTTACACACACGTAGATCTAGGAAGACCTACGCACACACATGAATCAAATACGACACACACAAATGACCACAGATCCAACAACGATCCACACACACACAAGTATGTAGTTTATAAGAAACACAAATCTGAAACTTAAAACACAATAAGGCACAGTTGAGAAAAACTCATGATTTGGCTCTCCTTTGAATGTATGTTGTTGATTTTGAATGTGGCTTCAATCTCCACTTGATCGGAGCTTTAATCCGGGCTTGCTTGGCTCTTCTTTTCCTTGGACAGCACTCTCTTGATCTCCCTTGGATCTCTCTTGACTCCCCTTAGATCGTTCTTGAAGGATGATGAAAGATTCTTGCTCAATTGAAGTTGTAGCTTGATTCTCTATGCAACTTCCAATTGGGGATCGATTGGAAACTTGTTTGCAGCTTGTTCCCTTCACATTCACGCTCAAAACATGGTGGAAGAAGCCCTGGAGCTGCTGCCTGCGACCTGCACACATAAGGATAGAGAGGAATTTGAAATTTCAGATCTAGCTTGGTCCCCTTAGGGTTTACAACCCAATAAGAAGTATTTATGCCTCTAGGACGGTCAAGAGACAGCCCTGGGACAAGATCCACATATCCTGGAGTGATTTGGGGCTTTTGGACCGGATTGGGAGGAGTTTTGGCGCACTTAAATGAATGTCAAATTTGACGGCACCGCCCCGTACCGGAAAGGGTCTACCCTTGGGGTCGACCCTCGGGCAAACAGAACCCCAACATAACCATTTTCATGTTTTGTTTTACAGGGGTCGACCCCAGGGGTCGACCCTCGGGCTAACAGAACCCAAACAGAACCAAGTTTTGGTTCTGGTTTACAGGGGTCGACCCTTCAATGGGTCGACCCCAGGGGTCGACCCTTTCAGGTAGGGTGCATAAAACTGGATCTGTTTTGAACAGAACCTAAGAGGGTCGACCCCCTGGGTTGACCCCTTCTTGTTTGGGTCTGAAAAATTGCTAAAACCTCTATCAAATCAATGGGAAATAATTTATTAAATATTACCATAACCCCATGAAGATCAACCATGATTTTTTATCCTGAAAAACATGATAAAGCAAGAGGTTAGATCAAAATCAAAATATATGGGTCATGCATTATCATATGAAGCTAGTTTTGAGACCGAAACCCAAATGACATGAAGTATGATTATGAAAGCATTAGCATGAGATGCATAGATGCTTTGAAAATATTTTCATCTTAAGAACCTCCCCAAGAATATGCATAAGACACTTTGAAACCATTAAGTCTTTAACTATCCAATGAAGTCAATTGAGAGAACGACTTATGAATCACTCCCAATCTAGGCACATGGAAATTCATTTCCAGCTCATGGATACTTACCATGGATTCAAGGGTAGCCAATACAAATCAATCAAACCTCATATGAGTTCCAACTTCAGTCCAGAGCAACATGTATCCAATCATCATTGAGTCATGATTTTATATGAGTGAGAGGAAGATGATGGATCCTTTCAGCAAAGACAAACAGTGAAGTGGAGATGATTTTACACAATGACAAGCAACCAATTCATATCAACGAATACTCAATGAATACTGAATGAATCTACATTAGTATGGGTAAAAAGAATAGGAACATTCGTCTTAACATTCCCACACTAAAACATGCATGAAGGCGCATGCATTCTAGCCCAGTAGCAATACCTACAAAGCAAGATATCAACATGTGAGTTCGTTTGTCATGACGTCGAGTTCATTTATGATGAAGACATTTTCCATAGATCACTCACACATCAAAACCATTATCATCACACATGAAATTTAGTTGTCATCAAAACCATAGCTCAAAAATAATAAAACACTCAAACAAGATATAGAATATGCTCAAAGAGAAAGGATCTTATCTGAGATTGCTGGAGCTTGAATCTTCTTTTCTTCACACGATGTAGATCACCAACAGAAGCTTCTTTCTTCTTCACAAAGCTCTCTTCTTGATTCAGCAACAATGGCTTCTTCTTCCTTGTGAAATGAGCTTCCTTGGATCTCCTTGAGTTGATGAAGAAGATGATGGTTGCAGCTTTATCTTCACTTGGCTTGGGGTTGATCTCCTCTTGAAGTAGCTTGAATCACTTGAGGATTTGATGAAGAACTTCTTCCCGGAGTACTGTTCACGACTACAGTACTCAATCTCCTCTCCCTTGAACACACCCTTGTAGCCTCCTTTGATCTCCCTTGGATTCACAAATGATCAACTAGGGTTTCTAACCCTCTTGCATTGGTTTTATATCTTTTGAATGGTCCTTGGACATCCGCCAGACCAGATCCACAATCTATGGGGGATTGGGTGACTTTGGGGTTAAACAAATACAAGGAAAGGGGATCTTCTCGAAGTGGAAAACAAAGTCAACATTTGTTGGCTCGGGGCTGGCGGTCGACCTGCAGAAGCTGGCGGTTGACCGCTAATGAGAAACCCTGTAGAAGTTTGATCTCTAGAATTTTCAGTCGACCACTACTGGGCTGGCGGTCGACCGCCACTGAGAATCCGTCAGCCAGTGAGCTGCTGGCAGGGGCGGTCGACCGCCCCTGGGCTGGCGATCGACCGCCAGCTGGGCAGACCCCGGGTTATTCCAGGTCAGTCCGTTAACCCCTTTAGCTTTGTCGCTTGAGTCCTTTAGCTCCGCGTACGAGGGCACAATCATTGAGCTTTCACTTTTGCCATCTCCACTCCGTTCCTTGGCATATCTGTCATGAAAGAACATCAAGTAGTTTAGTCATATAAGAGTGGTAAAACATCAATGACTTATAGTGTTTAGCCATTATCAAAACCAAGAATATCAAATAACTCAAATGACCACAGGATGATGTCGAATGACCCAAGTGACCACAAGATGACTCAAATGACCACAGGGGCACAACAATTACTTGCTGGAGCAGTGGCATGGGCCGAGGCGGCAGAGCGCGACCTTGCCACACGGGTAAGTCAACAAAATTTATTTCATTTGTTTATGATATTGAATTAAATGTGAAACTGATGATTGTTTGAATGATGCAGACTACAAAGCTATAGGAGGCACTCACCCAGGCGGCACTAGCCAGGACCAAGCTTGCCATCCGCGAGCAGTGAGTCACAGAGCTCGAGGGGACGCTGAGGCGGCGAGAGGAGTTGCCCCGAGACCTGACCGAGCTGAGGATCGTTCTCGACATAGAGCGTAGAGAGCACGCCCGGGAGAGAGAGGAGCACAGAGCATGTGAGCGTGAGCTTGCAGACCTGAGGACACAGCTGGGCGGAGTGTAGGAGCGTCTGCGGGTGACCGAGGAGCGACTCCAGAGGGGACGCGAGTGGGCACGAGCTATGGGGCACTCAAGCGCCTTTGCCAGCACTACGTACTTAGCTAGTTCCTCTACCCGGCAGAGGAACGAGGTGGAGGAGCAGGCACGGGCTCCAGCCACTTCCCGGGGGTCCATGCCCCCTCCACGAGCACCTCATCGGGACGATGGGGAGGTAGAGAGTAGGAGAGAGGAGGGTGGAGGTGAGAGCTGAGAGAGAGAGAGACTTGTACTCCTCCACCTTCATACTTTGTGTCATGCCCCGTACTCTATACCGTCGAGGTATTATCCGCTTTGGCCTACTGGCCTCACGATTTTGTCCCTTTCTAGCAGTAATCGGCTCCAGAATAGAGGACTTCCTGGGCTGGTCACCCATCCCAGTACTACTACCCATTAAGCACGCTTAACTTCGGAGTTCTTTTTCAAGAACTGAGCCGATACTTCAAAAGGCGCCTCGATGATATAGACTACAACTTAGCTATATTTGAGGGTGTTACACTTTGTACTCAGATATATATATATATATATATATATGAGATTCTGACGTTACCTGAGTCGAGCACTTGAGTACTTATGTACCTGCGTTTACTTTTCTTCCCTGCCCTGCACCTGCAGTTCACACTTAGACAAACAGATTAATTCATCTGTTCGGCTTGGCCCTGTGACGACCCGAGAATCCGATTACCGGGAGAGACCTGATAACCCGAGACTTGAACCGCCGCCCATGAGTCGGGAGGGTTCGGAAGGGCTAAAAGGAGTGTGGAGGCATAGAGAAATAGAAAATAAAGCAAGACAACCAACAATAACAAGTAGAAGTAAAAGAAAAACTACAGCTACAACAGAGTCCAGTCCAACTGAAAGTACAGTCTAAAGTAGTAAAGCATACCACATGCCGAGTGAACACTCGGTCCGGTGAGCTGGCAACCGAGAACCTCCGAACAGCACCCTCGAACCTCGAGGAAGAACCGCCACACCTGAGAAGCAAGGAATGAGTCTCCAAAATAGAGACTCAGTAGGGATCCCGCGGAACCCCACCAAGAACCAACGGCGGCACAGAAAGCTGTAACTACGGGAGCAACAGTAACAACAGGAACAGTAAACCCGATGGCCGGTCGAAACACGGCACTACAACTACTCCTACTGTACCAGAAAGCACACCTCGATCTTGCAGTCGAGGCTACCGAACCACACTAGTACCACCTACCGAAGTAAAAATCCATGGCAACCGCGTTGTAGAGGCCTGTCTCCCAGGACACGGCCAACCTGGACACGCTGTCCAAGGTGCAACCCCGACCACATGGTCATGGGTACCGCACAGCAAGACGCAACCTCGGTAAAGCTACTAGTACCAGTCTCACGGCACAAGAACCGACACACGTGCCACGGCGAGACAACCAAAACTCAACGGTCAACACGACCAAGATCCGAAGGTCAAAGTCACAGAGACTGACAGTCTGTCACTCCCGACTCGACAGGAGTACCTCCCACTAGAAGCACAGTCGGTAGCGTCCCCTGACGTCTTACACCGCACCACAGGTGAACTGCCTGACGTGGTAGCTCCTACGAAAGGCACGAACACCGCACAAGTAACCACAAACGAGTGACTAGCTGGGGTCACGCCCGTCGATGTGGGTCCAACCGCCCCCAACCACGTGTGCACACACAGACCGTGTGTCCCTGGTCTGGCCCTCTGACCGGTTTTCCCCTCAGTCGGACTCTGGCTACAAGACGTGGGGCCCGATGGAAACCAGTCTAAACCATCTCTAAGGGTGTGCCCGTACACCTACCCCCCAGGTGTGACCAGCACACGCATACTGGTGGGCTACGACTAGTGGAGGGTCACTGAAGGAGTAGACTCTCAAGTCAACGGAAAACAACATCCGAATCTGACGACGTATAGGGACCATCCCACGTACCGACACCGTCGCACGGTGACCATAGTCGGAGAAGGAACGGGACTCGCAGCCCACGGCTACGCACGCACCCTGCGCGAGAGTCGAGAAAACCCAAGTGACGCTAAGCCACTGGACTCTGGACAATCCTCTAGACGCACTACAGCCAACGGTCCTTGAGTCAGAAGACTCGGGGTCAAGATCGTCGCACACAATAGCACAAGGCCGTCAATCTAGTCCAATCTCTAGTTCTAAAACCACGGTAGCACACGTATCGAGGAAGCTCACGAGCTGCCGAGACCATTCCCTCGGGAAGGGAACTCACAAGACTAAGGCCACACACACGGCCGACGCGGAAAGCACAGAAGCATGATTCCCAAGGCAACTCGCAGACTGCCAAGCTGCAGCCCAACTCAAGGAGAAGAGGGAAGCTTCCAGCCCCAGACTGGACAACTGGGCACGTAGCCTAAGGCCTCACACATGACCCACTCGGGAATCACTTTCCGGAGAAACCGACGATGCACGCCAACACACGGTGACACGAGTCGAGAACGCTACACCCAGGACTACAACGTACCACGACACCTAGCCCCGACGATGTGCACAGCATCCGTCAGGACACGGGTCGGGACGTGGATCGAGAACCATACACCCGGGACTCGAATCGATCAAAACGGAAACACCGGTTTAGACTGGCACATGTGCGGTTCACCCTGGGACGCTCAAGGGACGTGCGGCTGGGGCACAGCCGCTCAAGAGACATGCGGTCAGGCAGGAGCCGCACAAGGCCCTAATCGGACTAACCCCAAAGGAGGATGGACAGTTAGGGCTGGACCGCCCAAAGGGATGTTCGGCCAAGCATCGTCCGCCCAACCCAACCGACCTACTCCAGTGTCTATCAAAATGGTTTTGACCAAACCGCACAACCCAACCGACACCCAACTGTCGACCAAGGGTCAACTGGGATATGCGGTCAACTCCTGGCTGCACAAGCCCACGGAAGGACAGACGGCTGGGGACCAGCCGCCCATGGGGGAGACATGCGGTCCTCACCTGGCCGCACATCACATGTGTGGTCTATCATCCGACCGCACAACCCCAAAACCAAGAGAAGATGAACGGACCAAAGGCAGCCGCCCATGCGATGGACGGGCCCTGGTTTGATCGCCCAACCATCACGGCGGGTAAACCCAGGGGGTCGCCCGATCGCGGCCTTTCCACGCCCCGTTCGTGCCGAAACGAAGGGGATACATCCACAACCACCCTGGCAATCACATGGACTCCGACCGGAGTCAAAATGACGCACGAATCGCGAGAAACGGGCGATTCTACCAAAGTTGCTCAAAAAGGGTTTTCGGGCTTCCCAGAGCTCTGTCGGTCCAACGGGACCGCCAATCGAGACGAAATCAAGGGGAAAAGAATGCTCTCGCCCCAAGGAATCCGTTGACAGTAATCGGTCTGGAAATCGTCGCCGTTTCTCAACCGACCCTATGAAACCTACAAAACTATGGTTTCACTAGAACGGACCCAAACACAGCCATTTCTACGCCGAACGACGTGCAATGGCAGGGAAAACGAGCAAAATGCAGTAGTGTTCCGTCACCCTACCTCCACCGAAGAAACCGCGCGCCGAAGTGACTAATCCACGCCGAAAATCGCCCGGAACGTGAACTACGCCATCACGGAATCCACCGAGGGATCACGCCCGCAACTGCCTCGATCGTCGCCCATCCTCTCCCTCGTCCTCGCCCGCACCGCCTCCACCTCGCCCACGCCTCGCTCCGTCGGCCACCGGAGAAGAGAGGGGAGAAAGAGAGCCTGAGAGAAGAGAGAGGGGAGTGAGTGAGAAATGAGAGGGAAGAGAGAGAAAAGCTTATATATAGGGAAAATCTGGAAATTTTGAAAAATACCAAAAAATAGAAAATCACGATTCCGCGATCCTCGGAATGCACCGATCGCAACGGTACCACTCGCGCCTAGGTGAACGGTCCGGTTCACCCGCAACGAGGTTCCGAAGGAATTACCGAAACACACACCGAGAATCGGAAAACACACGCGGAAAAGCCGCGGAACGCTTCCGAGCCTCCGAAACAACTCCGGATCACGCCGATCCGAACATGAAAGATGTCCGAAACGAAATTTTGGACACAACGAAGTCGGACACTCCGAGAAACCAGATCCGGGACCCACGAACAAGGATCCGAAAAAAAAATCCGGGGCATTACAGGCCCCTTGCTCAATAAGCAAGGTGTTGTCACTAGTTTGACCTCGTTGACGGGTCAAGGGGTCAAACCTTCAATTAATCGAGGAAAATAACAAAATATATAAAGAAGATGCAACATACAAGCTCGCAGATGCAAACTTTGAAATAAAAGATGCCCACACAAGAATGCAACTAAGCTCATGACATGATATATTGGGAAGAGCAGTGGGCTTAATTTTGTTCTTTTTCTCTCTCTTTTTTTTAAAAAAAAAAAATGACGACACTACCCAAGGCGTCTATCAAAAATTGACGCTCCTCAACGCGGGCGTTGATTGAAAATCCATGTTTTTTTATTTTATTTATTTAAAAATGACGACATGTGGAGTGTCGCTAATTATAGAAATGACGCCCCTGATGAAGGCGTTAATTTTAAAAAACATTTTTTTTGTTGTTTTTTTTTTAAAATGATGCCCTATGCGAAGTCGTTGATTATGAAATTGACGCCCCCGTATGCGGGCGTTAATCGAAAAAACCATGTTTTTTATGTTATTATGAAAATGACGACCTATGGACGGACGCTAATTATTGAAATGACGCCCCAATGTGAAGGCGTTATTTGAAAAACCATTTTTTCCTTTTTTTAAAAATGAGGCTGAACATAGCAGAGAAGTCTTAAACCTTACACAATCACCATCTTAAATTCAATAAAATCTTAAATGATTTAAACAACGGGTCAACGTGCTTAATGACTTGTGCTTTTACTCATATCCTCTCATGGTCCATCCTTCTTAGTTGGTCTTTGCCATTCTTTGAGCTTAAATCATATCATAAAGATAGAAATGAAGAATAAATTAAGGAAGCTCACGAGAGGTTTCGGAGCACCGGGAAACTTCCCTCCCCTACCCTAATGTCTGTTGGGGTTCGGTCTTTGACTTAGGAAAATTTTGTTGCTCTTTTGCCCTTATTCGTGCATGTTTACGACCAGAGTTTTTCCTACGGAGACTTTGCCCTCTTGTCGTGCTTTCTTTTGTAACTTTCATACTTCTTTTCTTTTCTTTTTTCTGTTAAAACAAATAAAAACCTAATTGTACTTGGGTTTTTGTAGCATTTTATTCCCTTTTGGGCCCTGACTTCCATCTACTAGGGCGGTGGGTAGGTTTGGCTAGCATTCCCTGACTCGTACTCTCTCTCGTGAACCGAAGAGAAGAGAATAGGTGAAGTTTCTACACTCTTAGTTTGGTTCTGACTTTTCTCAAATTTTGAGCCGCTTGAGTTTAAGAGTAAAGCGTGTAGTGTGTGTAGGTATTGACCCCAAGTTAAACCGTCAAGACTGAAGAATGAATTAAAGATTTTGATTTTTTGGGTCTCGCGACCTATGCACTATTCCAGCCTGCAAATTTTTCATTTTTCCATTTTTTTCTTTTTTCCTTTTCTTTTCTTTTTTTTTTTGAAAACTCAAGGGTAATACTTTTTTAAATAGAGACCATTCCAAGGGTGAGCCAGCGCTTCTCCTTCGGCATTAACCAATTTATAAGCGTTGCCAGGATAAACGTCTTTTATTATGTAGGGCCCTTCCCAATTTGGTTGGAGTTTTGAACGAGGACCACCTGATTTTACAATATTTTTTTTAATTACCATTTCACCGACCTTAAATTTTCTCTCAATTACTTTCTTTTGGTAAAAACGTGAAAGCCTATTTTGGTAAACACGCGCATGCTCAGCGGCGGCCAAACGCTTCTCATCTAAGAGTTCCAACTGAGTAAGGAGAGATTTACGACGTTCATCGATAGAGAACTCCTTGTCCAATTGTACCCTAAGAGAAGAGATTAGAATCTCATAAGGAACTACCGCCTCCATTCCATAAGTGAGGGCGAAAGGGGTTTGCCCAGTAGGAGTACGAATGGAAGTGCGATAGGTCCAAAGAGCTTCCACCAGCTTTTCCGGCCAATCTGTAAATTTATTAGCCTCACACGTTTTCTTAACAATTTTGATCAAAATTTTATTTGTTGCCTTTGCTTGACCATTGCCCTGCGGATAATAAGGAGATGAATGATGCAGTGCAATATTATACCTGTTGCAGAGGTCCTGAAGCTCTTGAGAGATGAATTGTGGTCCATTATCGGTGATGATGGTACTCGGGATGCCGAATCTTGCGATGATGTTCTTCATTATAAACTTGCAGACGGTTGACGCTTTAATCTCCGCGTACGCTTCCGCTTCCGCCCACTTGGTAAAGTACTCCGTGGCCGTGAGTATAAATGATTTTAGTTTTGTGAGGAGGTTTGAATCACCAAGAGGTCCAATGATATCGAAAGCCCACATAGAGAAAGGCCATGGGGAGGACATAGGATGGAGTGAAGAAGCAGGGGAATGAATTTTATCGGCATGCAATTGGCACTTAACACACCTTCGAACATAGATGGAACAATCCTCTTCTAGAGTGGGCCAATAGAAGCCTAATCTAAGGATCTTCTTAGCAAGCATCTGGCTATTGACATGACCACCACATACTCCTGAATGTGCCTCTTCTACAACCTTCCAAGATTTGTCATCGTCGAGGCATCTAAGCAAGACTCCAGTGAGACCTCTTCTATAAAGCATACCTCCAACCAAAGTATATCTCTGAGCAACTCTTCTAATGGCTTTCTTCTCTTCAACCGTGGCTTATCTAGGATAAGATTGATCCTGGCAATATTTAGCAATTTCATAATACCACGGCTTCTCTTCATCGTCCAATTCTTCCTCTAGATCTACCAACATGATCTCATCGTTCTCAATAATTCCACCTTGCTTAACCTTCTTGAGCACCTCCTCCTTAATACTAAGGAAAGTTGGATCCTTAACAGCGGGTGTGAGACGCCTATGAACAATGATTGAATGGAAATCCCTTTCAGGAAGGAAAACCAAGGAGGAAGTAAGAGAAGCGAGAGCGTCAGCCAGAATATTTTGATCACAAGGAACATGGACGAAGATTAGCTTGGTAAAAAGCATAGCATAAGCGGAAGTCAATTCCTGGTAGGGTTTGAGTTTAGGATTGATCGTGGGACACTTGGTGAGCACTTGGCAGAGAATAAGCTGACTATCACCTACAATTCTCAATTGGATAACACCTAATTGATGGGCGGCCTCTAGTTCGGCCAGAAGAGCCTCATACTCAGCTATATTATTTGTAACTGAAAATGCGAGCTGAGAGGCGAGTGGAATAGTGATACCCTCGGGTGATAGAAGGACAATGCCAATCCCCTTCGCTTTTGAATTCAAAGCTCCATCAAAATGTAATGTCCACATTGAATCAGACTGATTGACGGACATTAGTTCCTCATTTGGAAACTCTGAGCGAACAGGGTCGAATCTGGGGAGAGGGTGATGAGCAAGATGTTCTGCTATGGCATAGCCTTTAATCACTTTTTGCTGAACGTAGATGATATCAAACTGAGAAAGGAAGTTTTGCCATCATGCTAATCGATTTGTGATGACAGATTTTTCAAGAAGGAATTTAATGGGATTCATGCGAGTAATAAGATAAACCTCGTAAGCTAAGAAATAATGCTTCAACTTCTGCACTACCCAGAATAAAGCATCACACGTCTTCTCCATAGCTGAGTACTTCTGCTCACAAGGGTTGAGAAGCTTAGACAAGTAGTAGGTTGCCCTCTCCTTTCCTTCTTCATCCACTTGCGCAAGGACAACACCTACAGAGTCATCCAGGACAGAAATATAAAGAACAAGCGGTTTACCTGGAACTGACGACCTCAAGACAGGAGGATTGTCCAAATAATCCTTTAGTCCGTCAAAAGCTGCCTGACACTTGTCATCCCAATTAAATTTGACTCCTGGCTTAGTAAGCTCGTAAAACGGCCTACATCTTTGTGAATGCTGGGAGACAAACCGGCGAATAAACTGTAACCTCCCGATCAATCCTCGGACTTCCTTCAAATTCTTGGGAGGAGGCATATCCCTTATTTCTCTTGACTTGTTGGGAACAATCTCAATACCCCTCTTGCTGACAATGAATCTAAGCAATTTCCCTGAGGAAACACCAAATGCGCACTTCTTGGGGTTCATCTTCAACTAATAGTCCCGTGCTCTTTGCAAGACTTTGGCCAGAACCCCGGGATGCTCAATCCTCGTTCTTGATTTCACTACCAGGTCATCCACATACACCTCTATAAAGATATGAATCATGTCATGAAAAATAGTCATCATGGCCCTTTGGTAGGTGGCTCCAGCATTCTTGAGCCCAAATGGCATGACCACATAACAATAAGTATCCCATGGTGTAGTGAACGAGGTTTTCTCCTGATCTTCCTCAGCCAAGAAAATCTGATTATAACCAGAGAAGCCATCCATAAAAGAAAGGGTCTCATACCCAGCCGTATTATCAATCAGCACATCTATGTGAGGGAGGGGGAAATCATCCTTAGGACACGCACGGTTAAGGTCCCGAAAATCTATGCAAATTCTAACTCTTCTGTCCTTCTTCATTATCGGGACGATGTTAGCCACCCAATTAGGATAGAGGATGACTCTAATGAATCTGGCCTTATGAAGCTTATCGACCTCTTCTTTCATCTTTAAAGCCATGTGCGGGTGGAAACGTCTTAACCGCTGCTTGACAAGGACAGATCCTAGCTTAAGTGTAAGACGATGTTCAACAAGCGCAGGGTCCAGACTCGGCATGTCTTCATAGCTCCATGCAAACGCGTCCATATAATCTTGAAGAACTTGAATCAACGCCTCTTCTTCGGAAGGCGGCAAGTTTTTACTAATGAGGACAATCCTAGGGTTTTCCTCAGTACCCAAATTGATTTCTTTGGTGGGTTCTTGTACTGAGACTGATGGTTCATCGAATCTCCTCATACCACTAGCAAAAGCATCAGCCTCGTCCTCATATTCTTCATAATCTTCATTCCCCTCTTCAATAGGGTCTTCATCATTCATAATTTCATAGACACCAAACCCTTCATCTAAAGAGCACACATCCTCACATTCTATATCTGGCAGGAGTATCGGATCCTCTAGAAACTCGGGAAGAGCTAAACATGCCCGGCATCTTCTAGCTAGTTCTAGCAAGAACCTACGGGGAATCTACCTACCCCTGGCATTCTTGGGAGAAGCTACCCGAAGAATCTTAGAAGTAGAGGGAGAAGAACAAGATGACAAGCTGGATGAACTACCCTGACCTAAGGGAGGAGGAGAAGAGGAAGACGCAATGGATACAGGAGGAGATACAGGAGGGGCCTCCTTGTCGGAGGAAAAAAGGAGGTCCGCTAACGAACCTTGAAAGAGCGGCCCTTGGATCGGGGCACACTCTGGAGCAAGATAGGAGGTCTCTTCAACAGAGACGAAAGATTGGAAAGTTTGAATTTTGGCATTTTTTTTCGTTTTCAAGAATGAAGCAATGGGAGGAAGAGGTGGGAGACGATGTTGAAACTGAAAGATTGGAGAAAGATTGAATAAGTGATTACTCATGCGGGGGCGTAATGGAGAGTTGGGAAAATTGCTCGAGGAGCAAAGGAGGAACTGGAGAAGTTTCGAGTAAATTTGGAGAAAAGGTTATGAGGACCGCAGGCGGTCTAGGAATATCAGGGAAACATAGCTTGGAGCACCAGAAGGTGATAAGTGATGGGTGTATGGAATCAAGAGAGAAAAGGCCGGCCCACAGCCTATCCACAGTGAAGCCTTCTTCGAACGGTACATCTAGCTCCCCAGTGTCTGTATAGTTGCTTAGGAGCTGTCTCTTGTCTGTAATCACTGTTGGCCTTTCAATCAATTCATGAATCAATGGCGGCCATTCTGGATCAGTAGGCATAAACAACCAGCTCAAAGATATAGCAATATCATCCATGTCAAACCACCTGTACCACTCACATTCCGGATCATCCATCTTTCTTCTCTTGAGTGGTCTTAATGACTCCAGGGCTTTGTATGTGACTAGTGGGGCTATATGGCGAGCAAACTGATGTGCGTGCACGTCTTGATAATCTAGCATGGAAGTAACCAATGTGGTCTGCTGGTCATGTTGAATACCCTCTTTTACAAAGTGTGTTTGCAGTGTCCATGTGAGAGGCTGCCGATCTGTCTTGAGAGTGGAAGTCATAACAGCCCATGGCTCTTTTTCATCTTTGTTCGGCCCTTTATACCCCAGGCCGCCTCGGGGAATCAACTTCTGATGCCTGACGGGTTTGACTCGGCCTTGGAGATTAGCACCCAAGCCTTTGCCAGTTTTATACCTCATTTTCATCAAAATGTTCCATCCTGGCGTGTTCATCATGTTTTTCTTCTTTTTCCCTTTGGACGGCAATGGCGACATCGGAACGGTTGGAGGGGTTGAAACTGGCGACCTTGCCAAGTTTTGATGTGGATCGGTAACATCCAAGACTGACAATAAAGGCCTGTTAGCTGGCCATAAAGAGGGCACCGAGGTGGCAGAGTGTATATCATCCGTTGGCAAGATGGGCATACTAGTGACTTTGATGATGCGCCCCTTATGGGGAAATTTGATGCATTGGTGGTTGGTGGAGGGCACAACATCAAGCTCTTGGATGTAAGGTCGGCCCAAAATGCCATTGAATGTTGGGTCCATATCCAAAATATGAAAATCTGTTGTGATTGAGATTGGACCCAGCCCCACTTTCAAGGTAATCATGCCCAGAGGTGGCTTTTTAGTATTATCATAGGCTGTAACAGTAATGGTGGATGGCCAGATTTGACTGTCCGGAATGCCACACATCTTGAGGGTACTTGGTGGCAAAACGTTGATTGATTCTCCAGTGTCTACTAAACATTGCTTAACGGCCACCTTATTAATGTCAATAGTAATACACAATGCATACTTTCTGGCCGACTGAGGAGCCAATTCATGTTCATAAAAAGTGATTGCCGGTTGATTGCTGGCTAGAGTTAACACTGATGTGATTTGTTCAGCCGGAATATCCTCGTTGACCATCACCTTCTGCAGATACTCTTTTAAAGCTTGATGGTGAACGGTGGATCTCTTTATTAGTTCTAGAATAGAAATCCTCGCCGGGGTCTTGTCTAAGTGCTTCAGCAAATCATAGTGTGTCCCCGGTATGGATTCCTATTCCGGCTCTTGCTCCTCTTTCCCCTGCTTGGGCTCTAGCTCCCTCTGTGGAAACACGCGATGGAACATCCGTCCACTGCGGAGCATCGTGATTCATGATGATCGCGCCTCTGTCGGGTTGTGGGTAGGTGAAGAAGAAGATGGGGTGTGGGGTTAGTGAATGCTGGAGGAGTGATCAAAGGAGGAACCCTTATGAGGGGCCTCATTGGTTGGGGAATAGTAGTGACTGGCGAAGCAATGGTAGGAGGGGTAGGAGGTGCCTGAACGGCTGGAGGAGGTGTAGGACGAATAAGGAGAGGCCTGGGCAAAAATGAAGGATTTGTGGGAGGCGGAGGAGTAATAATTGTAGTGGGGGAGTTAGGTGTTGGTGAGGGGCGAATGAGGAGTGGCCTGGATGGCAACAAGTTCGTGGTGGGAAGAGGTTGTTGTGGTGCGGAAGGTGGAGGTGGTCGGGTGAGGAGAGGTCTAGCTGGTGAGGGGTTAGTAGTGGTGGTAGTGGAGGGCATTTGGCTGGTGGTGCGTAAGAGGGGATGAGACGGTTGGGGAGAAGGCATTGAATAAGGTGTCCTTAATAGATGCGGTGGTTTGATTTGCTCTTGGTTTAGTGCCCCGACAGAGGCATTCTCTTGGTGCCACCCTTGTCTCCTCTCCACTTCATGGAAGGAGGTGACATGGTTTACTTGTTGCTTTGGCGGATGTTCCGGCAGCGGGTTTTGGACGATCCCCATGTCCGGTTGTGGCGTGGGAGCTTGCTGCTGTTGAGGAGGAGGTACTGCTTGTTGCTAAGCAGGCTGCTGAGCCTGTTGTTGCCGAGGAGGCCTTCGTGCCTTTAGAGTGGCAATAAATCACCTCATCTCATCCCAATCAATACCACCCTGGTCATTCATGTCATATATGTAATCTTTGAAGTGAAAACAATGATCAATGTTGTGCCTCAGCTGTCGATGAAAGATGTAGTATCGAGACGTGTCTACATTTTGTGGCCACACCATTCTTTCCTTAGGCAGAGTGAGCGCATTGGCGGCCATGAGGGCGTTGAAGATATCGGGTAGACTTTCGGGTAATGGGGGGTATTGAGCCCTTTTGGGACCCGGTGGTCTTCTCGGCTGTTGTGGTTGTTGTTGTGCATAGTTTGCTGGTGGGGGCACTTGGTGGTATTGTGGAGGTTGATGAGGTTGTTGTTATTGCTGAGGTGGAAGAGGCCGGAATGTCTGAGGAGGATTATCAATTGGTTGGTGGACTTGATTTTGGAAGGCATGTTGTTGTGGTGGCGGCCTTTGGTTTGGAGGATGGCGAAAGGGGGTGGAATTACCAAATGCGCCCACCTGCTCATTAGTGACGGTGCCCTCGGTGGTTCCTCCACTATTGCTAGTATTAAAATTCTTCTTCATCATCTTTGGTTTTTGTTCAAACATACTCATGATGGGCGAGTCTTTCATTTGAGTTTGTATATATCTGGCTCTCTCATAGAGCTCTTCCATTATGCTCAACTTGTTCATGGCTAAAATATGACGGAATTGCGGAGTGGAGTTTCATATAATCATTTTTACCTGCCCCGTTTCTGACAGTGTGTCTTTCAATCTCTCAGCCATGGCCCTCCATCTATCAGCAAACAAAATGAAGTCCTCCTCGGGCTTCATCTTCTCGGCAACTAAATCTGTAACTGACAAAGATGGACCCACACGGTCCTTGTACTTCTATAGGAATTTCCGCTGAACCACATCAAAATCACCGACGTCAGCTGGCTCCGAAGAGTAGAACCACTCAAGTGCCGGACCATCTAGTGACCGCCTAAAAAGATAGGCTAAAGAAGTCTTGTTGTCCTGCCAGAACGATGCCTCATACATGAAGTCTTTTAAATGAATGAACGGATTGCCCGTTCCATTATATCGCCGAAAGTTGGGCATCTCAGATGGAAGTAGATGAAAAACTGGCAGGGTAGGAAGAGTAACCTCTGGAGCGGTCTTCGGTGCCGTGACCTTTTTCAGCTGCTCCTCCATGCTAGCAATTTTCTAGAGGAGTATGGTGGTGGTATCGGACTCAGCTGGGGCCGGATTAGAAGAGTATGGATTTGGCATAGGCCTCCTTAAAATTTGAGGAACAGGAGGTTGTTGGGGCCTAGCAAGTGAGTGACTTGCCGGTTGAGCCGGTGTAGCCGTAATAGGAGTTGGTGGGCGTGAAGGCACCCTATGTGCGATCGCTTGGTCATTGGGGGTGTTAAAAGAATGGCCACCCGTGGCCTGCAGAGGATTGGAAGATGACGGGACAGACTTCCCTTTTAAGGCAGCCTGGACCGCCTGATGTTGGGAATCGTCTAGCTGAGACAGAGCTTTGAGAAAATCATTAAAATTGAAGGAAGGGGAGACATCCCCGGAGGTATTTTGGGTGGTAGGTTGATCTTGGGAAGAAGGCTCAACCTCCTGAGAAGTGGTGTCAACCATGTGAATTTGAGAATAATGAGTATAAGAGGGAGCATGGTTCCCCTCATAATAGATAGGATCTTGAGGGGGAGCCTCATAAGATTGGTCAAATTGATCCTCCTCATAACCATCGTAGGTGTAACCGTAGTTGGCCATATTGATGATTTTACCTGAACGGAGCTTCATGTTTAAGGAGAGGAATATATTTCAAACCAACAAGTATAAGCAGGAAATAACCACCCAATCAAACAAGTTGTACACACAAGTTGTAATGGACCCAAGATTTTAAGGTTTTTTTAAGGTTAAAATGGATTTTAAAAGTATGATCAATTCTCTCTCTTCAATGTGGGTCCTAGTTGAGAGTTTGGGTGTAATCTCCGGGTTGACTAAGTTCCTTCTCTCTCCTTGCCAACGAATGGGTTAACTAAACTCCGGGTGCTTCCAATGGTATAACCGGCCCTGCGTCCGTGAGGGAATCCACGGGTGCGGGGACTTACGGAGGCCTTGGAAAAGGAATTTTCAGTCCAAAGAGACGGAATGCTCAATGGAGGGTCGTTCCAAATCCAAGAAAGGGGTGTGGTATCCTAGGGGTGTAGAGAGAGGAGATCTCTCAACCAAATGCCCTAAAATGCACACTAATGCAAGCAGAATCAAGCAGTGGTAATCAAGCAACCAACAAATGAAGTTAGCAGGTGAAAACAACAGGAATAACCACTATTCTGTGAGAATAGAACTAAATGATGACCTGACAGAGGTCGCTATATCAATAAACAGCGACTAAGTGACAGTCGCTAATCACTGTAAACAGTGCAATCAGATAACAATCAGAGTAAAATAGCACCTTGGTATGAGGCGCTGAATGTGCAACTAACGCTTCTGTGGAGGGGCGTCAGATATCAGTAAAGAAACTGGGACAACAACGATCAGGAAATGATGCCTTGGTGTAAGGTGTTAAATGCAGGAATGACGCCTTGGTATGAGGCGTTAAATGAAGTAAAGATGCCTCTGTGAAGGGGCGTCAAACTCAGTAAACAGTAATCAAATAGCAATCACAGAACTGACGCCTTGGTGTAAGGCGTTAAATGCAGAAATGACGCCTCTGTAGAGGGGCACTGAATGGAAAAATGGCGGCTACAGAGCAGGCGCCAATCAATTCTAGAGAACCGAGAGTGCTGATAACTAACAGAAATCAAATTTTCTTTCTAAAAAATGTTATGGACAATTCAAAAATTGGCTAATCCAGTGGGGAATGTGCACGTGGTGCACAAGGGGAGTGTGCTACGTGGAGCACCAAGGAGGGGCACACGTGGGTGCCAAAGGAGGGGCATGCGAGGGTGCCAATGGGAGGGGCACACGTGGGTGCCAATGGAGGGGTAATCAAAATAAAAATATAAAGGGTCCCACCGTGATCGCCAATTTGTGAACGTGTCACATAGACATTTTTAAAAGAAGAAAAAGATTTAAATGTATGATGCTAAAATAGTGGGGAATAAGAGAAAAAAAGAGTGAGCATGAGATGCTCTAAGGAGGGTGATCGCCAGAGGGGTTACCTCAAAATAACAAAGGAGTGATCGCATGTACCTTGTGTGAAAGCGGGTGAGATTGCAAGTCCTTCCTTCCTCCTTCTACCGGCCGGTCGATGAAGGGGGTTTTTACTTTGATTACCCTTGCTAGAATAAGCAAAACAAACAAATATGGATTAGCCAAAGATGTGTAGTATCAATGCTCTAATAATATAGAATCAAGCAACATGGGCATGAACACACCTTGTGTGTTTTGATTTTAAACCCCTGAGAGGAGTAACAAGGTGGGGAATATGATATGCTATAAATATGCAAATCAAGTATATGATGATGTGATAAGGAAATCTCTAGCAGTATAGCTAGAAGAGAAGATGCGTGTGATGATATGATAATAACAGTAAAACAAAAAGTTAAAGAAGAAGGGGCTCTTCTGCTGTGTGTGCAGCAGTAAAGGGAGAGAGCTTCAGTTGCAGCGCCTTGGCTGCAATAGGAGGAAGAACACGATGGATGAAGAAACGCTGCCCGTGGAGGTTCACCCATGGAAGAAGAACTATCGCCCGTGGAAGAAGAACACTTGATGAAGACTCTGCAAGAAAAAAAACTCTCTTCTCTCCGTTGGCTCTGTCTTTAAAAAGTTCTCTATGTTCTTCTTCTTAACTCTCTTAACCTCTCTCGCGTGCGAGGGACACCGTGGGGGTATTTATAGGCCAAAAGTCCTTGTTCCAATGGGATTAAAACATGGATAGACATCCTTCCAGCAAGGATCTTCTTCCTTAGTCGAACACAACGTTAAAATGAGGAAAGGATCATCACTGGAAGGTAGCAGACGAAACGGAGACGGAACTCCAAATGTCGACATTAACAGGGGCGTTAATTGAAATGACGCCCTGCCTCCAGGCGTTAATTCCTAGATCTAATTATAGAAATAAATTACTTTCCAAATTTAAAAAAATGAGAAATGACGCCTTCGCGAAATGTCATCAAATAATCAATGCCCCAAATACTGACGTCAATTCTTTGAATTTAATTTTGATTAGGATTCGTAAAAACCAGGAAATAACGCCTGTGTGCGCAGTCGTTCATTAATTAAGTTACGACACCTTTCAAGTCGTCAATTAAATGACGCCCCTCCTTCAGGCGTTAATTACAAATTATGGAAATAGATCAAATAAATTAGAAAAACTTCATATTAGGCCAATATTGAAGTCCACTTTGGGGCATCACATGGTGATATGAGATTTACTCATCATAGCATCAATTTTGGTGTGTCTACACCAGGCTGGGTCTGGGAGGGGGCGAACCAAGGTGAGGGAGGGGGAGAATGGGGGCTGGAAGGGGGTCTAGTAGGTGGAGGGAGAGGGAGCTGCGAATTTGGTGTTGGGAGGGAGATAGGGAAGCAGTATTTGAAAATGGGTTTAAGGGTGGGATTAATTTCTAGCCTTGGGGATGGGAAGAGGTGTTTGGGGAAGGGAAATGGTGCTTGGGGAGTGGGTAATTCTCCCTTGGGAGATGAGAGAGGTGCTTGGGGAGTGGGGAATTCTCCCTTGGGAGATGAGAGAGGTGCTTGGGGAAGGGGAGTGGGTGGTTGGTGGTTGGAGGGTGGCTTGGGGAGTGGTGGATTCCACCTTGGGAAGGAGGGGAATTAAATGGGTGATTTGGGGAAGGGGAAGGGGGTTTTAATGAAGAGAGAATGGGGAGGAGAGAGAAGAAATTTTGAATTTGGGGGTGGGGAAGAGAGAGAAAGGGTCGCCCCCTTCTAGAGAGAGAGAGAGAGAAGAGAAAGAGAGCGAGAGGGGAGCTTCTCACTCTAAGAAAATCCCTCAAATTTTTGGAAATATTTCTATTGCAATTGAACATCAAGAGTTACAAATGAGAGTGGGGAGGGGGCTATTTATAGACTCACATAATTCCTATGACCAGAATACCCCTGAACAAATGACCCAATGACTCATCTGCCCAAGGGAGGGCGCCCCTGGGCCAAGCCCACTTAATTGGACCCATTAAACCAGACTAATTAACCATATGACATCTGACTTAGGTAAATTACTCAATGACCTAGGTCCTTGACTCAAGGAAAATTACATGGTTCATGACTCAAATAAAATATAAAAATTACATGACTAGACTCAGAAAAATATCACAAACACAATGGCGCATGCCGACAAAAAATCTGAGCCTTGAAAATGTGGAGGGGTAAGGGATGTCCCCATCACTGTAGCCATAAAGCCCCAAACACCAGCCCATAATGGTTAAACTACCATGACACCAATACAACTCTGAGGTTTACCAGCTCCCTGATCCCAGGACCACAATAGTAATGATCCATCAACAGGACAAATCTCAAGTCTTGTCCCCTAATGATAGCACGATACGAACAGTGACCCCTAAACGCCCTGGAAAGTAAAAAAAAAGGGGGTTAAAAATAGAGATACCCCAGCGGCCTCAGTTAGCCCCCTCCACAGGACTACTAAGGGTAAAAATTGCCACCAACCCAGCTAAGGCGAAAACCCGCAAGGGCACCTTAGGCAATATTGGGTAACCCCTCTGTGTGAAAACCCGCAAGGGCGCATTGGGAAAAGCTAAAGGGGGTCAGCTCTAGTGAAAACCTGAAAGGCGGTAGAGCTGGTAAAGAGAAAAAAAACCCCTCCTTCCTTCCAGGCTCCTCAATAGCAGATTGCCACCAGGTCTCAGCACGTTGTCGGTGACAAATTCAGTGTTCGGCTGCACCGTCAGAAACCCTCACCTTGAGAAAGTTCCAACAGCAGTTCCAGTTCTAGTCCCAGCCCCCGGCTACAACACCTTAATGGTCAGCCGACGCCGACCAGCATTAGTTCCAGTCCCAGTTCTAGTTCGCAGTCTCTGGCTACAACACCTTAAACGGTCAGCCGGCCAGCTCCAGTTCCAGTTCAAACATCAGTTCTTGTCCTAGTTCCAGTTCCCAATCTCCAGCTACAACACCTTAACGGTCAGCCGGCCAGCTCTAATTCCAATTCCAGTACTAGTTCCAGTCCCAGTTCCAATTCCCAGTCGTCGGCTACAACACCTTAAACGGTCAGTCGGCTAGCTCCAGTTCCAACATCAGTTCCAGTCCCAGCTCCAGTTCCCAGTCTCTAGCTACAACACCTCAAACGTGTTAGGACCAATGGTATGCTCTGATACCAACTGATAGGACCGGTGCGATGGATTCAGAGGGGGGGATGAATCCCTCTTTAAAACTACGCTCAATTGACACTTAAAGCAATTAGAGTTAACGAATAGAAATCAATTGAGATCTTCCAACTAAGATATTCGTAGAAGCACTTGATCAATCAGTTGGGCTACTAAACTGTAGATACCTAGCCAAGTCTGATCCGTATACAGAGTCAAGTACGAATAGCGTGTGCTTTAAGGCATCCGGATAGAATACTCAATTAAAATGCTCCTAGCCATTCATCTATCGACAATCAGATAAGAAATCAAACCACGGAGATAATAGATTTTTAGGTGGTTCGGTCCACAGACCTACGTCCACCCCACACTCCAACTAGAGTGTGGATTCCGCTGATACACATCTTAACAAATGGGCCTCACAGCTTGCCAACATCAGCTGAGCATCACAGCTTGCTTCCGCTGGGCAATACAGCTTAGCCATCCGCTGACTCACAGCTTGACTGCTGGGCGTTACAGCTTCACCGACCAGAGGAATCCTCCTTTGCAACCGCTGGGGCTTACAGCTTAACCCGTCTAGAGGAGTCCACCTCTGCTACTGCTGACAAACAGCTTGAAACAAAGATAAGAGAAAACAAAGATGAAAGTAACAGCGCCGGAAAGCTGTAAAACTCTACAAACCAAAGTTGCTCTCGCAGGAGCTAACTGGCCTAGATTTGATCCACGGTCCAGTAGAACCAGATCTTCAGTGAAATCTTCTATCTTCTTCTCCACGAACTCTCTCTCTCTCTCTCTCTCTCTCTCTTCTTCTTCTTCTTCTGCTGGTCTATGCCTCTCTGCCTCTCTTTTCTTTTCTTCTCACTGTCTCCTCACTTTCTTTTTCGAACACTTCTCTCTTCTACTCTTCTTCTACTCTCTCTCTAATTCTCTCCCCTTTCTTCTTCTTCTCTGCTCTTGATCTCTCTCTCTCTCTTTTTCTTCTTCTGCTCTCGAGAGATTCCCTTCTGATTACCGGAAGCAGACCATATATACTCCATCAGGTCAAGTTGACGAGCTCTTGCCCTAGGAGTGTGGAGGGAACGCTCCGGCCTGGAAGCTTCAGGAGACACTCGTCACTTGTCAGAATCTGGATGAATAAGGGTCCACGTGGTAGCATCTTTGAGTGAGGATCGTCATTGGATCACGTGCCCTTCCTGAGGAACACGAGCTGTTGACCTGTTGCATAAGTGTCTTTCAGTTATGTATAAAATATGCACAGACTTCATTTAATCATGAAGGATGTGCACGGACATATGGTATGATATGCATGAAGCAACTGGAGTTGCATGGACCTAGTTAGTACAAAGTAAACTTGCACCGACTTGTTCACGTAAGAGAACATGCACTCACTTTGCCACCATGTGCATGGACTAAATGTGATGATTACACACACATGCACAGACTAAATCATTCCTGCGAAAGCAAATGCACGGACATGCTTTCAACGCAAAGCCTGAGGATGCATTGTCAGGATATATGTAGTATGCAAGTGTTGCACAGACATGATCAATCCGTGAGTGCCCTTGCTTGGACTACACCGGTGCAAGAATGAGAGATGCACAGACTCACTTATGCAGGTGCAAGTATTGCATCGTCTCATTTCAATACTAGGATCAAAGATTGCATCGACCGTGCTAAAACACGACATAGCACCGACTATCAATTTCAAGGCATCGTGCAGGAACAAGACGCACAGACCACTATCCACATGAACAATAACATGCACTAAGTTTGTTGTGCAGCCTGACTGAGATATGCATGAACCTTAGCCTTAGACAAAACTTAAGTGCACTGACTTAACTGATGCTCAGACATGTTCAGACCCAATGCAGTAAGCAAAACAATGCACCAACCTAAAGCAGTAACTGAATGCTCATCAGTTAAATCATCATTAAAGCATACAGATCAAGCACTTAATCATACATTAATCATGCATTCTTATGTGGTGACTCCTAATGTTGCTATCATCAAAACAACACAACATCATCAAGGCACAAGGGGCACAACAAAACGGTCAGTCGGCCAGCTCTAGTTCCAGTTCTAGCACCAGTTCCAGTTCCAGTCCCACCCTTCGACTATAACACCTTAAACGATCAGTCGGCTAGCTCCAGTTCCAGTTCCAACATCAGTTCTAGTTCCAGTTCTAGTCCCAGCCTTCGGCTACAACACCTTAAACAGTCACCCGGCCAGCCCCAGCTCCAGCTCTCGTCCCAGTCTCTGGCTACAACACCTTAACGGTCAGCCGGCTAGCTCCAGTTCCAATTCTCCAGACTGATGTGGGCTACATTTCTGGCTAACAACATGTCGACAGCAAGCTTGCTGGGGACTGGTTTTGACTGATATGCTTCAGCTCTTCGACAACCCTAGCAACTTAGGCTAACACATCATCATTGGTCGGCCCCAGCCTCTAGCAAACTCCAGCAATGTCCTAACACATCGTCATGAGATAACATCCATCCACCAGCTTCTAGTTTCCAGTCCCCCAAATTAACAGACCCGTACATGTTACCTCTCAGCCCCCAGTTTCTAGTCATCCCGGTCAACATGCCTCGCTCAGGTAGATCCCCAATACCCGGTGTCCGGCTTCCAGTACCCAACACTCAGCCCCCAATATCTAGTGCCCAACCCCCAATACTCAGAGCCCAGCCTCCAGTACCCTGTGCTCAGCCCCTTCAGTACCCAGTCCCCAGTATACCCAGTGCCCAGCCTCCAGTATCCAATACCCAGCCCCCATTAGCCGGTGCCCAGACTCCGGTACCCAGTTCCCTACCTCCAGCATCAGATACTTTACCTCTATTGCCTAATTCTCGACCTTTAGATCCTAGCAACAAGTTAGCGCATCCTATGCATGCGTTATTATAATCACATTCCAGCGTATAGTATAAGAATCAACCACGACTTGCCGTGCGTGGTTGCCAACTCATACATCCAACTTTGTTCCACAAGAGAAAGGGTGGGACGACACAAGGAGTGACAAATGTCATTCATATTCTATAAAGGAGCCCAAGACATGCCCTTGGGGTAACGAAATAAATTTGTGCAACCAGGCACAGAGTATAACAAAAAAAGAGAGGTACAACCAAGTCAGGGCTCGCCCTCCTCCAGCGCCGACAGGTGAGACTGAGCAGTCGCGAACTCCACCTCAAGAGTGGACAAGATCTGAGTGCTGGCCTTGACTGTGCTCACGGACTCTTGCCACTCAACTCTGACGTGCTTGACGATCGACTGCTGCTCCTCTAAGGCCTTCCTTAAGGCCTTAATCCTACTCTCGACCTCCCCCAGCTGAGCAGCCCGGTCCTGGGTGCGTGCCTGAGCTGCCTCGGCATAGCCCCTCTGCTCGGCCACAGCTGCCACCAGCCGGTCCAGCCTCTGTTGCTCTTCTCGGATGGCAGCCAGCCTCTGGGCTCTCCACTCCTCTATCTGATGAAGTCACAGGAACTCAGCCCATATCATCGCTAGCACCGTCATCCAGGGCTCCCGCGTAAAACTGAGGTTGTGGTAACCTCGGGTGCAGTCTGCCAGCCGCCTCCTCAGGCTCTCCGAAGATGGGAGGGGGTCACTTTGAAGGTACCCCCACACACGTTGAAGCAAAGAGGTGGCCACACACTCGTCCACTAGCGGCTCCGGCGGTGGAGTGGAGGTAGGCCACTCGACCCCAAGGCAAAGGGAAGGATCGGCCATCTCCATCATCACGTCAATCGAAGCTGCATCACACCAGAAAGGGCAAACGGAAAGTGAGAAATACATATGAGACTTTCCATGATAAACAAGGTGGAAAACCCAAGAAAATTCTCAAGCTCTACCTAAAACATGCCCTCCCACATCTGTGGCACCACTCGCCGGAGTAGGGGAAGGCAGCGACTCCTCAACAACCGGGGAGCCCTCTGCCATAGCCCTGCCCTCTTCGGTAGCCCCAGTCAGGACAGGAAGCTCCTCCCGACCACCTGCAACGGGAGCTGGCCCACGCTCCTCCTCCGACGCCATTGCTATATCCAAAATAGAAGAATCAGCATCCTGCCAGAAAGCATAAATAAGTGCTAGAAAGGGGAGGAGAAAGCCCCACACACTTGTAGAAGCAACCTCAGTCTCCGTCGCCTCAGTAGATGAGGTCCGAGAAGAGGAGGAACCTGAACCCTCCTCCATCTCCATGGAGAAGCTACCACTGCCCGAGGAGCCCTGAGAAGAGGCCCCTGATGAATTCCCGGAGGCCGCGGAACTAGAAGCCCCTACGGATCAATAGAATAACAAAGTTTCGACCCAAGAAAATGGGTTGGCCAGCCAAAGGTGTTGAGTAAAGCTCACCAGTCGTGGCGCCTCTGTCGGAGATCCCCTCTATGTCAATTATCTCCTCATCCTCTCCAGTCGGAGCCATAGCTACAGGCTCCCCGCCTGCAGCTCCAGCGGTGTCAAGAGGAATCTCACCCTCCTCCAAAAGAGATGAGGTACCTATGACACATACCGGGGAAATTCTAGTATTAGCGAAGGATAGAAAGCCGACACATGATCTAAGTTTCCAGTCATGTACCTGAGGGTTTCATGGTGGAAGACCCAACCAGCCCCACAGTGCAGGCTGAAACCACAGCAGGCAGAGGAAGGAGAGGTAACTCCATCACTGGCTGTGATAACGGCACAGAGGCAATTCCATTGACAAAGGCCGCCAGGCCACCTACTACCCCCGGCTCTGCCTCAAAGGAAGGAAGCTCTACTATCGGTCCGGTGCTGACCAGCTCCTAGACCATCTCCAAGGCAGCTACCCTATCGTCGGCTAGCAAATAAACACAACCAACTTAGTCAACAACCTCAGTACAACAAATGTAGAGAAAGGAGGAGTCAACCCTCTCTATAATGGCTTAGCACTCACTTGAGCCATCCTGGATTCCATTAGGCCCTTGCCCACAGATAGAAGTGGGCACTTCACCTCAAGCCCCAGGAGGAAGGAGGGCCCCTATCGTCTCTGCCATCTCTGCATGTGAACATATAATAATGTTAATTTCCCGGCAAAGGCATTGCTATGGATAGAACATTACCAGTTTTAAAGATTCTACCTGGCTGGATGCCCCCAGAAGTCTCCCCTGGCTCGAAGTGAAGGGGCACCTCAGTGTCGGGGCCAGTGTCCTCCATCATCTAGAGAATCTCATCCACGTAAAGGTCGCACTCGATCTCGCCGTCCAACAAAGGATCGGTCTCCAAAGCTGGTGAGAAGGCCACTTCTGCCCTAGCCTCTAGTGGAACTACAAAACCAGCCATAGGGGTGAGATTGGTCAATCATAATGACTAAACCGGTAAAAGGGGAAGGGTCAAGAATTGGCACTTACTCAAAGCAGGCTCCACCTCAATATGTTCATCCTCCCCGCTCCTGTGAGAGGACTCCCCGGCCTTAGCCGCGCCAGCATCTACACGGGTCATTTCCACCGGGGCTGAAGGTCCCCATCACCATTCTTAGCAGACGTCCCTGCTGAAGAATGATCTCCCGCCAGTAGGGAACCTGTAGAAGACATATGCCAACAAGCTAAATCTCAACCAAAGAAACAAAGGAGAAGGGTAAAGACAATACAATAAAGAACTTATCTTACCTGAAGCTCCAAAGGGAGTCAACGACAGAGGAACCAGTTGCTCTAACTTCAGCCCCAGCACTCGGTTAGCCTTCGCAATTGCCTCCTTGATGTCTCTCAGCGTGTAGGCACGCTCTATGTGAGAGACAAACTCCATCGGTCCAGTCGACCCAATCGCGTGAGCGATGTGACCCCTCCAGTCGGGGATGGTTGTGTCGGCAAAGCTCCCCTCCGGGAGCACGCCATTAGTGCTGCTCCTCCCGAAGCCGCAGTCAACCTGGAACTACGCCCACCCGGTCCTCGGCATCCTCGAGCTCGCCATCCCAGCTCTAGTGGTATCTGTGGCCCCGTTTGTGCCGGCCTCAGGGGATTGATTGCCCCATTGTAACCCCGCCTCGACGACGAGGAGACCCGGCCATCCTAGGGCCACTGCTGCTCGAGCCGCTGTACTTCTCGATGGATCTGGGAAAAGCAAGACCTCAAGAACTCTACGCCCAGTGAGATGGGAGGCTGGTCCTCCCGCAGAAGTCGGCCCTCCTCAGCCTTCTTGATCGCCGAAGCCTTCTAGTGATACAAGTGGCTGTGCTCGAACCACCACCGAGCGTAGTGAACATCGAATCTCCCACGACGATCCAACCTCAGCGTCGGCAGCTTCTCTGGCTCTCCTCTGCAGCAAAAGTCCCACCAAGCGGCCGCAAATAAGTGACTGTCCCTGCCCTTGTACAACCATCTTGCTAGGGGAAACTCCTAGTTCCGCAGAATGGCCTGGTCGTACCCGAAGTTCTTGGCAAACCGGTGTGGGTAGTAGGGCTCCAGGACGCTGGCGCTGGACCAGTGTAGCACTAACATTGTCGGCCGGGTGTTGATCACCCACTCAATATACACCGGCGCGTCTGGCTTACACTGGGGGGGTTAGCACGGACCTGCTCACCCCCCCCTCGAGCAGGTCCGCATAAACCCCCCTCTTTCCCTTAAATTTTTTTTTTTGAAAAGGGAGAAGCCAGCCCCGCGTAAACCCCCCCTAGGGGGGGGGGGTTTAAGGCACGGACTTGCCCCCCCCCAGCAGGTCCGCGTAAACCCCTCTTTCAATAAAAAAAAGTTTTTTAAGAAAAAAAACCGCCAGCCCCGCATTAACCCCCCATAGAGGGGGGGTTTACACGGACCTGCCCACCCCCCCTGGGCAAGTCCGCGTAAACCCCCTCCCACTCTCACAGAACAAAAAAAAAAGATTTTTTTTATTTGAAGGGGGTTTACGCAGACTAGATCACCTCCTCCATTACAGTCCATGTAAACCCCCCCTCAACCCTTCAACTTCCCCTATAAAATCCCCTTAGAAGCTCAAGGGGCACACACAGACAACCACACAGACAGAGGCATACATTGCTCAAGGACTCAAGCATCAAAGCTTCCAGCAAGGACACGAGGATCAAGGCGCGTTGGGTGGCTTGTTGATTGGCTTATATACGCCGAGGGCATGTCAAATGTACTCCCCTCACATGGTGTCTACAGCCTCACTCAAGTCCATCCCCTCGCGTATGGGGCATTATGACAACGATGATCTCACCCGCACATCAGGTCCGCCAACGTATGGCACGTTATGATAACAACACGAACGCCACAATGCCGAATTTGCTCCCGCCATGGGACCACGTGCCCGCCACTCATCCCGAGCCGGCAACCGACGGTCCCGACTGCTAACCCGAGTTAGCCGGACCCTGGCCCGGAAGTAATATTCTCGGGACCGGCTCTAACTCCCCGGCATGAAGACACCTGTCTTCCGGGACTCGTACCCGACTACTCACCTCGAGCCATGTCCGGCCTCCCTCTGGGACCAGCCAGTGTCCACCCCTACTTTTAGCGCCTCGTGGAGAGCCTCTGTAAAAATACGCGGACATCCGCTTTATCCTGCACTGACCCGGGGACCGACCCTTTCGTCAGAATTATCCCGTGGCTTGAACCAATTGTATTTTGGCCTTTAAGGCCCACCTGTAAAGCCTGCATGGCATCTATAAAGAAAGAAACCAGTTGTATATGCATACATGCATCTGGGATCTACTCTCGCCCTTACACCGGCCGGTGTGTGACCAGTCTCCTAGATTCCAGTCAACTAACCCCACCAGTCGAGTGTGACGGTCACCCTATGGCTGTAGTATATATCTAGTCCTCTACCCATGGCTTTAGAAACATCCGGGTCCTCGTTTAGCACAGAACAAATGTGTTCGGATTCAATCTGATGTAAAATAAACACCAGCTGCTTACAGTCGGTGGGGAAAGACATCTTGTACATGAACCCCCACAATCGCCTGCACACTCGTACCTGTGGAACCCCCTTCTCTCCACGTGCCACCCGATACCCCTCGTGCCCACGTGCCGCACCCTAGCGGCGCTTCCCCTGACAAAATTTGGTTCCATAGGTGATCGTCAAGAAATCGACTGGCACGCCCGCACTCTATCCAGTCTCCCTGGTTCCGTTCATCCAGAATGAGTAACCACTCTATTTTCACATGCATTTGTTATCCTTCACTCACCCCTGTCAAAATCCCCGGAAACACCTCGTGCCAAGTCGACCCATCTGAACCTTCCATAAAAGGCGAGTGTACGGTACTGCCACGAGAAACGTATGGCTACAAAGGAAAATACCTCCGACATAACATAAAATCTTCCTTTTTACTTTGTCATTTTTACTTCCCTCTTCTCGCCGTGGTTGCCGACGCGTGAAACAATGAAATTAAAGGGAAGTAAATCATACGAATATGTCAATGAAGATCACAGCCCCTTGAAGAAGGGTCGAAGATGTCAAGAAACACTAGCCCAGAAAGGCTAGGATCGGTCTATGCGCATCACAATCACGAAAGAAATGGTCGGAACACTAGGTTGAACGCAGTTGACATACACACCGCGATCTGAATAACACGGTCTGGGAAATGGCAGTGTTCAGAATCAGAAACTTTGGGTTTGTCAACAGAGACAGAAAGTTAGTCGATTGAGACAATACGTCTATCGACTAAGACAGAAGGTCTATCGATAGAGACAGAAAGTCAGTCGACCGAGACGATATGCCTGTCGACTGAGACAGAAGGTCTGTCGACAAACTTAGATAGGTCTGTCAACACGCTTACATAGGACGAGTCTTAACGCGGTCAAGAGACCCACTGCGGTCTTCATAGACGTGGTCAGATCCAAGTCCGCGATCAGACAGAACGCGGTCAAGGTAACAGCCGCGAGCAAGATGAACGTGATTTCTGGGCAGGCCGCGTATAGATCAGAGCTGACAGAGCCCGAATAGAACCCCACTCTACGGGTCCAAAGGCCGGTCGAACCCTATCCTACACAGTAGGATGAGGATTCCTAGAGGTTTACAGTGCTCTTATGGTACAACCAGATCGGCATCCTTGTGGGAATCCAAGGCTCGCGGAGACTTACGGAGGCCTCGATGAAGAAAGTTACAGTCCAGTCGGAAGGAATATCCGGCGGAGGGTTCTAACTTCACCAATAATTGTGTGTTCCTATCACGCTATAGAAACCAATAGCAAGCGGTAGGCGAATGTCACCGGAGTGACAAAAACCTTAAAAATAATATCTTCATGATATATCTCAAGATAAAATCATGAATCCACAATCCATAAAACCATCATGCAAGGAAATTAAAACATGCTATCATGAGTCAATTTTAGGCTCTCGGGAAGTTAACTACTCCTTTAATATGACATGATAATTAGAGATACGGTGAAAGTATAGAATCAAAGGGATAAGAGGAAAACTCTTGAACTTAGAGAAATTAGGGTTAAAACATACTCCCCAGATTCATTAATTAGTTCTGATGACATGTAGAGATAAGAACATGCATTTAGACTAACTAATATTTACTAATCATGCTGGACAGGGCACTAGGGTTCCTGGGAACCCGTGCCAGAACGTAGTCGTCGGACATGCCATGACCATGCTAATGCGGTCGGTAGGTGAACCACGATCTTAACAGAAATAATAATAAAAAATAATTTTTAAACACCATGTCACGGTCTTTCTGCCCACCGCGTTCATAGACGCGGTTCCTGGGTAGGCCGCGGCGACGAACTGAGAACCATTCTGGTGAGAAAACCCTAAAACGACGATATACAGTCTAGAACTCATGAAATTCATGCAATACAACCCATATAAATTGGGCAAAATGATGTAGAAAGAAAGAGGACATGCAGATGAATAGGTTTGACTCATTAATTTAGGGTTTAGCCCAAGAGATCACCTACCTTAAGCCGGATTAGGAAGAAGAGGAAGAAGAATGAAAATCTATGACCGCCTCAAAGTAACCCTCGATTCCTCCTCATAGATCGATCCTCCCACACCTAGCAGTCTTCACCCACGAACTAATGTCGACTAAGGAAGCTATGGGGTCCTATTTATAGGATTTCAAGAATCTAAGAGTCCTAATTAGGTCAAGATAGCCTAGATAGGGAAGAACTCCAAAAATCATGTCCTCTATCTATATCTAGGCCGCCCCACCCCATCTAGATCGAATTAGGGTTAGGGTTTTGGTTTGATTCAACATCCTCTTAGTGGATTAGGGTTTGATTGGTGTTATTAGCCCATTAGGATTAGTTTGAAACCAAATTAGCCCAATTTAAAAAGGTTTTAGAATGTCTGAATTTTAGGGATTACTTTAAGCCTTTTAGCCCATTAAGCGTCAATTATTGGCCCATTAAATTAAAAATTATACTATTTTATTTTATTTCAATTTTAGCCATTTTATTTAGCTTTTATAAATATTTAAATTAGCCTTTATAAGAAACTGGGGTGCTACAATCAGGCCCGCATAGCCCGAGCCTTCGACAAGCTTGTCAAAGGGCGCGAATTCAAGAAAGGTGACCTAGTTATGGTCAAAAGGAAAGAAGTCATGGCTGCCAATCCTGAAGATAAATTAAATGAAAAGTGACTTGGGCCTTATGTAGTCCAAAAGGTTTATGAAGGAGGCGCGTATGTTATTGTCAATCATCGGGGGGAAGTACAATTCCCACCCCTCAATGAAAAACATTTGAAATTATATTATGCGTCACTCTCTCAATTCGATGATCAATTAAATCCTACATCTCGTATTGAACAAGCATGTGACTTAGATCTCCCATGAGACTCTACAATGTCCTTTCATAAAAAAAAATAAGAAAAGAAGAAAAAGAAAAGAAGGGGAAAAAGGGAAAAAAGAAGAAAAGAAGGATAAAAGAGGATAAAAAAGAAAAAAAGAAAAAAGAAAGAAAAAAAATAAAAAAAATTGATGGTTAAGAAAAGAAGAAACCATCATTGGTGGATATCAATCGCTTAAATCCCACCATGATTCCCACCGAAATCAAATATCCCTTCTTTGGCCTGGACTCTCCATCTAAGCCGAATAACTGAATAAACTGAACGTCTTGCATTGGCATAATCTCAGTGCCGATGAAAAATATAGCTCGGCGCTATGACGCTTTGTCTAGCCCGGCGAACATTATACCTTTGACCTAGACCTTCCGCTAGAGTCAACGAACAAAATGATTTATTTGCTTTGGCACTAACCCCGTGCCAATGAACAAACTATATCAGCACTCGACACCTTGTCGGAACTAATGAATATGCCCTTGACCTAGACCTTCCGTCTAGAGTCTACGAACAAAATGATTTATTTGCTTTGGCACTAACCCCGTGCCAATGAACAAACTACATCAACACTCGACAACTTGTCAGAACTAATGAATATGCCCTTGACCTAGACCTTCCATCTAGAGTCAACAAACAAAATGATTTCTTTGCTTTGGCACTAACCCCATGCCAATGAACAAATCACATCAGCCTTCGACACCTTGTCGGAACTGATGAATATGCCCTTGACCTAGACCTTTCGTCTAGAGTCAACGAACACAATTATTTCTTTGAATTAACCACATCAGTATCCGGCATCTTGTCGGAACTGATGAATATACCCTTGGCCTAGACCTTCTGTCTAGCGTCAATGAACAAAACGACACCCTTGCTTTGGCACTAACCCCTTGCCAATGAACAAACTATGTCAGCATCCGACACCTTGTTGGAATTGATGAATATACTCTTGGCCTAGACCTTCTGTCTAAGTCAACAAACAAAATGATCCTTGCTTTGGCACTAACCCCGTGCCAATGAACAAATCACGTCAGCATCTGACACCCTGTCGGAACTGATGAATATACCCTTGGCCAAGGCCTTCCGTCTAGAGCCTACGAACAAAATGATCCTTTTGCTTTGACACTAGCCCCGTGTCAATGAACAAGTCACATCAACATCCGACACCTTGTCGTAGTCGATGAATACCTTTGACCTAGACCTTCCGTATGGAGTCAATGAATGAAATGACCTTCTTTGCTTTGACACCAACCTTGTGTCAATGAATTAACCATGTCAGAATCCAACACCTTGTCGCAACTGATGAATATACTCTTGGCTTAGACCTTCCGTCTAGAGCCAACAAACAAAATAGCCCCTTTGCTTTGACACTAACCCTGTGTCAATGATTAAACCAAGCTAGTGTCGAACACCTTGTCTAGGGCTGACCAACATGCTCCACATTTGGCCTGGACCTTCTGCCGAAGGCCACCAAAATAATAATGAAAAAAAGGGGGGAAAGGGAGCTCAAAATTGAGGTGCCCCGCCAGACTTGCCAATAAAGGATTAAAATTTTGGTCGTAGTGAAAATCTGAAAGGGCGCTACAAGTAAATTTGGGTACCCTGCCACGTGAAAACCTGTAAAGGCCCGTGGGCAAAAGCAAGAAGGGGCTGACTCCAGTGAAAATCCGAAACGACACTTGAGTCAATAATGTGAATAAAAATAATAGTAACAAAAAAATTAAATTATTTGACAATATCTATAATTTTCAAAAGCATTCAAAAAACCAAACAAGGGATGATCTCTGTCACCAGAAACCCTTTTCCTTGAGAAATAAGTCCCTCCGGCATCGGACCTTCCATCCCTACTGACAAAGACTCCCTTCAGTTAACACCAACCTCTTGTCCCACTCAGACTACCATAAAACCTTTGGCTTAGACATTCCGTCTCAGCCAATGAACAAACAATCATATTCTTGTCCCAATGGGCTGCTGTAAATCTTTAGCGTAGATCTTGTTGTATGCATTATGTTTTGATGATGTCTTACCATAAGTCAGTGGCTAGTTAATTTGGGAAAATCTGAAACATCTTCTTTATTGGTTGAATGTTAAGAAATTAACAGAGTATTTATGAATGTGCCGACTCCCTTTCTCACAAAAGTAAGAATAGCCAAGGCGCTCTTCAAGGCTGGGTCGACTCCATCTGTAGGATGCGTCGACCCACACGTTCACATCTACACTCGAGCTTCTTACAAGGCATCGTTGACTCAAGCCTCATCATATCCTCAAGAGCGTCGACTCTAGACAGTTTTTCAGAAGCCGCTTCAAGTGCACCAACGAGTGCGTCGACGCAAGCACCTCAATGTGTCGACGCAGGCTCAGCACCAGCCCTTGTAAAACATGCGATACTCCTAAGGTATGTCAACACTACTTTTACAGTATGCCGTCACAGGGCCGCTTCACAGAAACCGCTTCGGATGCATCTTTCAAAGGATGCATCGACGCACCCTCCCAGTTGCGTCGACGCACAATGGGTTAGCTCGCAATAGCCCTAGCTAAAAGCTGGATGCATCTACTCAACTTCTTCACTGCGTCGACGCACACTCGTTCAATTATAGCCTCACTCGCAGCAGTTCAAGACAATTGGAAGTTGCGTCGATGCAATGGTCTTGCTGCGTCGACGCACATGAAGACTTTCTTGTCTGATCAAAGCCCGTTCGTTCAAACACGTAATGTCCTCTAAAGTCAACGATGGAAACTCTCAAAATGTGCAATTCAAGATCTGAAAAGAAGGTCCTAGGATAGAGAACTGTCCTTGTTATCATGAGACAGATAGAATAACTTTTTGAGAGAAGGATCTGTCAGATAGTAAATTTGGGAAAGGCCACTTTTCATGGTGTCCTTCCTGCTGCGGTCAGCCAATCAAAATTTAGTCCCTGAAAAGTACCTAGGACAGAGGACCGTCCTTTCTGTCCTAAGCCAATGAGGAGGCAAATCTGGAAAGGCTCTATGATCAAGAACCTTATTTTTTATTTTCACCAATCAAATGGCAGGATTTGGGAGGGAAAAACATTTTGTCCCTTTCCTCTATAAATATGAAGCTCTCTGCCTGAAGAGAAGCTACTACTTGCTGAAGCTACTGCCTGGAGAAGAGTTGAACAGGAAAAAGAAAGGGAGAAGGAAATAGTTTGCCTGAAGCCTCTAGTAGAAAATTTGAGAGGAAGAAAAGAAGAGAGTCTGGCAGCCAGAAACTGGTTCGAGTGAGCTCAGTGTCATTGAAGCTTCAGACCAAAGTTCAAATCCTTTTTCTTCAGCTTCCTGATTTCTATCAGAAGCTACGTTTCAGCTTTCTAGTTTTTGAGTTTTTCTCTGTTGTTTCTTGTTTCCTCTCTTGACTTTTTGGTGCGTAACTGTTGAGTCTCCTCAGCATTTTTTTGGTAGCCTGTTTCAGGCACCGGAGTGTGTCTTGGCTGCTGCACAGCGGTGTGTGTGTTGAGGAACGTCTTCCTCATGCAAGCTGTTTGACAGCGTGTGTAGCGGAGTAGCTCCGTGTGTGTGTGTGTGTGTGTGTGTGTGTGTGTGTGTATTCTTTTTGACCAAGTGTAGAATCCTCACCGAGTTGGTGAAGGGTGGACGTAGGCTTGCTAGATAGCAACTGAACCACCTTAAAAACTTGTCTGTTATGGTTTGTTGTGGCAACTCCATCTCTTCTACCTCCTTCATAGATGTTGTGACTCGATCAATGGGTTTCATGCCTTTGTGTTTCAAACATTTCATGTGTTAGCATGGAATCGTGCTTGAGATCGCTCCCTCTGCCTTACAGTTCTTGTTTGATTTTTGAAGTGGTCAAGAATTGTGTATAGGATCTATTCAACCCCCCTCTAGATCCTCTCATACCACTCATCATTTGGTATCAGAGTAGGTTCCCTGAAAATGTGGTGCAACGACCTGGGGAGGTCTGATGGGAACGTCCCTCACAGCTTCGTAGCTGAGGGTCACTCTATCAAACGACCCCCATTATTTTATGGGGTAAACTACACGTATTGGAAAAATAGAATGGAGGTCTTTCTTCATACGCATGATCATTAGACCTAGCGGGTAGTGAGCTGAGGTCCGTTTGAACTGCCTGAAGATGAGGATTCCTGGACTACTGACCAGGTCAAGAAGTCCACGATTAACTAGAGAGCAATGAATGTAATGCAATGCGCCATCCATCCCACTGAATACACCAGAGTATCCACTTGCAAATATGCAAAGGAAATCTGGGATAGACTTCAATTAATCTATGAAGGAACCTCTAAAGTAAGAGCCACCAAGGCCAACATGCTGATTTATGACTATGAAGCTTTTAAAATGAAGCCCGACGAGTCTATCTCTGAAATGTATGCTAGACTTACCCTACTAATAAAGTGTTTGAAATTTTTAGGCAAAGAATACTCTAACAGTGAACTGGTGAGGAAAATATTGAGATCCCTCATACCAGCTTGGCACACCAAGGCAACCGTAATTGAAGATTCAAAGAATCTATCCGTGATGACAGTAGATGAGTTGGTGGGATCGCTCATGACCTACGAGCTCAATCTGAAAAGGAAAGAGGAGGATCATAAGAAAAAGAAGCCAGTCGCTCTCAAGGTTTCTGAGATCACCGATGAGTCTAAGGAAGATGATGAAGACAACTCCCAAGAAGACAGCCTGTGTGACCATGCTCTACTCACCAGGCAATTTAAGAAGTCCCTAAGAAATCGAGGTAAATTCCAAAAGAAGAAGAGGATGCCACAGGTAAACAGAATCTCCAATCTCAAACCTGATCAAATTAAAAAGCCTGACAAAGTCATATGCTATCAGTGTAAGAAACCAGGGCATATGCGAGGGGAATGCCCAGAGCTGCTTAAGAAGATGTTCAAAGCCAAAGGAAAGAAGCCCAAGGCAATGGTCTGCACTTGGAGCGATGATGAGGAGGGAGATGAAAGATCTTCTGCAGCTGAGGATGAGGACAACCTATGCTTGATGGCCAATGAAGAAGAAGATCGGGTAAACTATCCCTTTGAAAATTTCTCAATTGAAGAATGGGAGGATGCGTATACTGATCTGTTTGAAAAATACGAGATCTATAAGAAAGAAAACAAGCCGTTGAAGAAAAAATTAAAGCTTTAGCTCATGATAATCCAGTCACCAAAAATATAGAGATCCTAAAGGCTGAGAATGAAAAACTAAGAAAGCAAATCGAGGAATCTGGATCAAACTGCTTAGAACTGAAAAGCATAAAAGAAGAAAATGACAAGCTTAGAAAATAGTTAGACCAAGTTAAGTTGAGATGCCAGGAATGTGAAAGAGAAAACCAACTCAACCTTGAAAAATATGAAGACATAAAAGCCGTCAATAATGAAATGCAGAAAAATCTTGAGAAGGTTGAAAATGAGTTGAAGGACAAGCAGTCTGTCCTAGAAAAAATGGCTTAGGGTAAGTCCAACTTAGATGCCATCCTAGGCACCCGGGTAAATTTCAGAAAAGAAGGGCTAGCATTCAACCCCACTAAGAAAAAGACATTTGAATTGAAGACCATTTCATTCTGCCATGAAAAAGGAAAAGGAAAATTAATGATAGAAGAACCAATAAGGCAGGATGTCCATGAGCCCAGAACAATCAAAACTCATAACCTTTAAGGCAAAGGACAAAACATCAAGAATCAAAGAAGTGACCAACAGGCTAGTTATAGGAAACATGTTGAATCCCAAGTTGACGCACTAATCAACCAGGTCGACGCACCACTGGTCAACCAAGGCCGGCTAGACAGCCAGGTTGACACATCAGGCCACTAAGTCGACGCAACCCAACGTTTGAGTCTAGGAAGAACCCTGGTGATGCGGGACAAAATCCCGAGTCGTGTGATTTTATTTTCTCACCTCATTACCTAATTTTTTTTTTTAGTTTTCTATAATCTCTTTATTTCACAAAATACTATCTTTGTTTTCTCTCTATTTTTTTAATCATTTTTTTCCTGTTTCCAGAAAATAACTTCTCTTATTTTTTTTTGTAGAGAAAACTCATCATCTTTTTTAAACTTTCTTTTATTTATGTATTTTTGTCTTTTTTTTTGACTTCTTTTTTTATAATAGCATCAACTACCCTTTTTGAAGACCTTTGCGTGAGAGTGAGAGAGAGAGAGAGTGTGTGTGTGTGTGTTATGTAGAGAGATAGAGAGGGAGATGAGGGAGGGGCTTGTTCTTTGTTTATTATTATTTCTTGAAGGGCCTCATGAGAGAGGGAGAAGGAGAGAATGAGGGGCCATGCAACTAACGTGGCTGCTGCCTCTCTTTAACCCCCCCTTTTTTTAATTTCACAAAGTGTGCTTGTGTGGATATAGCCTCATCTCCATGCACACCTACAAAAAGGGGGGGACCAAAGATGGTAGACCTGCACCACATGCAGCAACATTTTGCACACCAGCGGGTCCCGAAGATGGCAGCCCAAGGACAAAGCTGTAGCACCTTGCGCACTAGCATCATCTCCATGCGCATTTGCAAATGGGGGGGGGCCAAAGATGGCAGACCTGCACCACAAGCCAAAGCATCTTGTCCAAATTTTTCTGCCAGTCACTCCTTAGCTGATGTAACCAGCGTGTAGACCATAGCCATCCCAAGGTTCTCTGATGCCTCTTGCTGAAGTTTTTCTTTCAAAAGAGCAAGATCTTCCTTTCTAATTCCTCGTATACTTTTAACATTGAGATGAGAAGTAGTAGTAGCAGAGTAGGAGATGGCCCTTGTTGCATTCCATCTCCTTGAGGTGGGAAGTGCGGCAGCCGGGACTCAGACAGCAACTCCAACAGAGTCTGGACGGACGCGGGCCTAGGTGCAGGGAGAGGGGGAAAGTGATGTACGGGGTGGTCTGGGAAGATGGAGAATCAAACAAAATAGATAATAGTAAGGTGGAGGGGGAGAGCAGGCAGCGTAGTGCAGGTGGGGTGTGGGTGTGTTAATGATGAGAATGGAGGAGGGGAAGATCTACAGTGTCCGTGGGATGGGGTAACACTGTGGGAGGAATAAATGGTTTAATAGCAAAGTGAAGGGTGCAAGGGAACACAGGTGCGGGTGTGAGGTGTGGTACGGTGGATAGAAAGGAGAATCAAACAAAAGAATTAATGGCAAAGTGGAGGGGAAGAGAAGAGATGGTGAGATGATGGGATAGGGTGGGGCTTCTCACCCCCATGGGCATCACACCCATCTCCTTCTCGGAGAAGAGAAAACACAAGGCTTCACACCTAACATTCTCATAATTTTAATCAACTTCCTTATTCTCTTAACATGTGATTAAAGACTCTTATATAGACTCCGCACACAGACAACGTATCAAAAACTTCAACACCTAACATTTGACATTTATGACCAAACATCACCTAACAACTCTTTATAACTCACGTGAGAAGACTTAAGACACTAACATAATGGTGACACTAACATAATGGTGACACATCTTCAAAGCACACCTAAGCTTACGAATGTGACCTATAAAATAAAACACTCAAAAACATAATTTGATAAATGTCCATGCTGCTTACGATCCTCGTCACCTGGCCAACCCATCTATAGAAGACACAACAAAACAAACATGAATCAAAAATATCAATCAAACTTTAGCCAAAATGCTCAGTTTGCCTTTGCCCAAAGTAGGCCAAAATGGAACAAGTGCGGGACAAGATTGAACATCAACCACAATCTCCACTCTTATTAGAGAAGGAATGTAGTGCCCTAAAATCTATATAAATAATTTCTGGATTATTTTAAGAATTTTCTAAAATTTATTAGGAATTATAAAGCTTAAATTGATTATTTAGGCCCAATTATGGTAAACAATTAATCTAGCCTATTTAATTGAAGCCCAAAAGGTTTAAGGACCAAGCCCATTAAGTTTGGCCCATATTCTAGAAGATTATTTAGCCTATTCACGAATTTTAAGGATAAATATCCTTTTATAGATAATTATGTGGATAAAACAAATAAAAGAGTTTGAATTAAGTTGAATTCTGCGCACAGTAGCTGTAGCGGTCTATCGTGCGACCGCCACAGGCATGTAACGCACCAAGATTCGACTGTCACGCTCTGTCAGTTCCGTGAATGGAAGAAAGAGCAAAAAGATTAGATTTTTGCTAGTCTATCTCTTAGGGATCGAGATGGGAGGACTAGTAAATGTGTTAGGGACTCTCATAATGATAAGTACAATATGAAGTGATCTAGAAGGGGAGGGGATGAATAGATCACTGTTTTTCGTAGAATTAAAAAAAATACTGCAGAGTATATTACTAAACGCAAATAACCTCGAGCTCTGACTATCGAAAATGATGCAGTGCAGTTAACAGCTCAAGCAAATAGAAAGCATACCACAATCGATCACACAAGGACTCAGAGGATTTTAAGGTGGTTCGGTCCTTCAGACCTACATCCACCCCACACTCAAACCGAGTGTGGCTTCACTAAAGGCTGGGCAACACAGCTTGCCAGACAACTGCTGATACACAGCTTCCCAGGAGAACAACCTCTCCTCTTCCTCCTACCCGGAGGGAACCTCTAGCGACCAGCAGTCTCTAGAACCCAGAGACTTACGTCTCTCTTCCTCTTTACCAAGAGGGAACCCCACTAGTAGCAGCCCTGCTACTAGTGAACCAGAGGTCGAAGACCCCTCTTCCTCCCAACCCGGAGGGAACCTACAAGCAGCTCACCTGCTGCTTGCAAACCGGAGAATGAATCTCCCTTCTCCTGATCTCACAGGAGGACCCCGACCTCAATCCAGAGGATCGGAAACACAAACAAGGACAGTAGAAGAAAGATAAGAACAATAAACGAAAAAATACGAACGAAGGAAATCAAATGCCAGAAAATGGAAACAATGTAGCTCAACACAGAGCAATAGACTTCGGATTTGATCCGCAAGTCAGAACAACTCTTCTGATCACTCTTCTGCTCTCTCTCTCTTTTTCCCTCTGCTATTCTTTCTTCTTTCTTTTCTTTTCCTGGATCGAAGGGCTCTCAATTTTCCTGTTTTTTTTCTTCTATGCCTCTCTTCTTCGATCACCTTCATCTGAGGACGAAGGATTCTATTTATAGCCGAACAGCAGGTGGATAGGGCACAAAACGCGTGTGCCTCCCACGCTCGATCCAGAATCTTCCTGCCACGTGCCTTTATCAGATTGGTTCCTCTTGTCTCGGATCACGTGCAGCCCTGGAGTGTGGAATGTTCTTCCTCGGACCTGTAATGAGATTAAGTCCATTAATACGCTGCATGGCCATTAAAACCAAAACTGCATGAGGTATAGTAACAACACGACGTGACTATTACTCGAGATGACACAAGAACGACACGAGATACTCTGTAACAGGTCAGATACACAGAAGAAAATGACACGAGGTGAGGTTATAAGCAAAAGAGACACGAGGTCACGAATGCAAAAACAACACGAGGACAACACGGGCTAACGACAGAAACCGACATGAAGACTAAAGCGAGAAACCAACACGAGGACAGAATATAACGAAACGACTCGAGGTGAAAACAACACGAAGTGAAGTTTGACACGAAGTATAGTGGTGACAAACACACACTATAGAGAAAAACGACACGAAGCCAGTAAGAACAGCACGAGATGAAAACAGCACGGGCTGATAACGACACGAAGTCGAAACAGTAAATGACACGGGATCACACTGCACGAAGTAAAACTACACGAAGACTTAATAAGAAAAACGACACGAGGTGGCAATAAGGAGAACGACATGAAAACATCATGGACTAGCAACCGAAACCGACACGAAGTCAAACAGTACAACACGAGGTGTTGTAACCAAGAAGAAGTGCCAATCAACACGAAGACAGTATGCAAAGAAACGACTCGAAGTGAGATGAGAACAGAATGAAACAAAGAAGACGACACGGAGTGCATAAAACCAACACGAAGATGTGGACTATAGTAACCGTCACGAAGTGTGGTTACTAAGTAGGAACGACACGAGGTCTTCAGGAAAACTACTCGAAGTTCATCAGAACTTTTAGAGCAGCTACAGGAACACGACACGAAGTCATGAGAAGAGAAAACAATCACAAAGTGAAACGAACACTTGAACTTAGACTGACTTAGAGACTCAGCGAAAAGACTCGAAGACAGGAATACAAAGGATGACATGGAAACAACACAGTAAACAAATACTGCACGAGGTGAAAGACAACACTCAATCAGACGACAACATGGCTAACTCGACACGAGGTGAAAACGCGAAGCAAGAACTACATGATGTTTGAGGAAAACAGCACGAAGACAGAACATGAACGAACACACGAAGTGTTACCTCTTAGCAGCTATTTCATATAAGACCATGGATAACTCAAGTGCAAGATATCTGATTAAAAATAACAAGAACAATTAACATAGTGTTGCTCATCATCAAAACACTTAGGGAAGACACAACATCCAACAATCTCCCCCTTTTTGATGATGGCAACACTATATTAATTATAAGAGATAAGTTCAAAAGAGATCATTTCAAGAGATTTAATGCAGACAAATTAAAGCAGACTTTCAACGCACTAGCTTCCTTGCTTCCTCTGATGACACGAGAACACTCCCCCTGAACACAGCAACAGTTTACCTCAGACTTGATAACTAACTCCCCCTCAACACAATGGCATGCAACAAAAACTCTGAAACGAAACCACACAATTCTCTCTCCCCCTTTGACATCATCAAAACTAGGGGCAAATCTGAAGATACAGAGAAAGGAAAATTGCTGACTATAGAGAGAAAACAGGACAGAGTAAGGCGGATAAATGGAGGTTATTGAGATGTTTAGTCAATTTAAGAAAGCCATTAATTTTATGTGAGGATTTTTGAAGATCAGTTAGTCAGACTGTGCAAAAACTGTGAATAAGGATTCGCTCCATACACAGAACCAGATTCTAAGCAAGTGAGTTACAAGATACCAGTTTGATCAAAGTAAGTCTTTACTGAGAGAGTATAAAGTAAGACAGTCAGAAAACAAAGACCTGTGGTATTGAGAACAAACAAATCAAGAGCTATACTTCAAGTGAGCAGGATCTTTAAAGATGGTCAAGATCAAAGGTAAGTCTGTCAAGTACACCTTTGACATTAGGGAGACACCTTGTTTAGAGGCATGAAACCCCAGTTACTCGGTGGCAGGACCACATTACCCCTTCTGACAAGAGGACAGAGATAGTATTCTAACTGGTGTTGACATTAAGGTGACACCTTTATCAGAGGTCAGACACCCCAGTTACTAACCAGATATGTACCATAGCTCTGTATGATCAAGACAATTAATAAGAAACCAGATAAGTACTGCCATCTCATGACATGGGATGTTTTTTTTTTTTCACTTCATTGATGAAAATCCCAGTTTCTCAATGAGCAGTTAACAAGGTTGATAACAATTTTATGAAATTTGTTTTTATTAACCAGCTCTTAAAAACTTGTTAATTAAGCTTGAGTCCGTTTGAGAACAATACACCAGATCCAAGGTGATTCAGACTAAAGCACAAAATACCTCATTTCGGACTCAACATTGACTAAGTAGGTATGCAGTACTGGCTAGATCAGAAGACAGTTACCGTGTAGGAAGATAATCTTTGAATTCAGATTTTGATCTCAGTGGGACTAACAGCTGAAATTCCAACAAGAAATTAGATGAACAGTCTTAAAGGATAAAGCATCCAACTCTTTCTTTTATACACCTCATCAACCTGATTCTCTTTTGATGTCAGCAAGATGTCGTTCGGAGTATGTTCAAATTAGGCCAAAGACCAAAGCACCTATTATAAATCTAGCTCCCCCTGAGACCTTGACCCCAACACAGACTTAACCAAGACAACCCTCAAAACACTTCAAAGAGAACACCATGAAGTTTGAACAGACTATTCAATCAAAACGGAGTGAGTCACCAAACACTCATACTGAAGTTATTTCTTCAGCAACAGACGATGAATATGATAAGCATAATAACACATGACATGGTATTCAGAAATCAATTTTTTCAATCATGAAATTCTGTAAATACCTAGTTCTCTGCGCAAAGTGCTAAATTTTTCAGTATCCAGTGGCTTAGTGAAGATATCTGCAATTTGTGAGTTAGTGCCAACATGGATCAACTCAAAAGTCCTCCTAGCTACTTCATCTCGAATAAAATGATGCCTGATTTCAATGTGTTTAGTTCGGGAATGAAGTACAGGATTCTTTGCAATATTTATTGCACTAGTATTGTCACAAAAGATAGAAGTACAACCTAGCTCAACCGAGTAGTCCAGAAGCTGGTGTTTTATCCATATAACCTGTGTGCCACAGCTCCCTGCTGCCACATACTCAGCTTCAGCAGTAGAGAGAGCCACAGAGTGTTGCTTCTTGGATCCCCAAGAGACTAAGCACCCTCCTAGAAATTCGCAGTGACCACTAGTGCTCTTCCTGTCCAATTTACATCCTGCATAATCTGCATCAGTGTATGCAATGAGATCTAAACTACATGATGCAGGATACCAGAGACCTAGATCATGGGTGGCAGATAAGTATCTAAAAATTCTCTTTACCGCTGCCAGATGCAATTCAGTAGGCCTAGCCTGGTATCTGGCACACATTCCTACACTAAATTGAATGTCGGGCCTGGATGCAGTTAAGTAGAGGAGTGAACCGATCATACCTCTATATAGTTTAGCATCCACCTCTTTACCTTTTTCGTCTGAATCCAGTGAGGAGCTGGTACCCATGGGTGTTGAGATTGTCTTGAGGTTGGTCATTCCAAACCTTTTCAGCATCTCCAGAGTATACTTGGTTTGATTTATGAAACAACCATCCTCCATTTGTTTGACCTGCAGCCCAAGAAAATATTTTAGTTCGCCAACTAGACTCATTTCAAATTCTTGGGACATAGACTCAGAAAAATCTTTACATAATTTTGAATTGTTAGATCCGAAAATGATATCATCAACATATACCTGGACCACGATTAACTCCTTTCCGAGACTTTTGGTGAAGAGGGTTTGGTCAACCTTACCTCGAATGTAGCCCTTGCTCACAAGGAACTCAGAAAGTCTCTCATACCAGGCTCGGGGAGCCTGCTTCAATCCATAGAGGGCTTTATTCAACCTAAAAACCATGTTAGGCTGAACAGAGAAATTAAACCCAGGAGGTTGTTCAACATATACCTCTTCCTTCAATAACCCATTTAAGAATGCGCTTTTGACATCCATTTGCTGTAGCCGAATGTTTCTAGAGCATGCAAATGCAAACAGAATTCTTATAGCTTCCATCCTAGCTACTGGTGCATAGGATTCATCAAAATCCACACCAAATTCCTGACTGTAGCCTTGAGCTACAAGTCTTGCTTTGTTTCTAGAGATAGCTCCATTTTCATCAATCTTATTTTTGAAAACCCATTTAGTGCCAATGACATGAGTGTTTTCAGGTCTAGGAACTAGTTTCCATACATTATTTTTCTCAAATTGATTTAATTCCTCACCCATGGAGGATACCCAAGAATCATGCTTTAAAGCCTCTTCCACAGTCTTGGGTTCTACCTGAGATGTCAAAGCAGCTAAGTCCTGTTCTTGGACAGTTCTAAAGTGAGACCTTGTCCTAGTGGGATCATGCAAATTACCTATGACATTTTCACTAGGATGATCTTTGTGAAATACTACCTCACCTGAGGGTTCACCTACCTCAGTTGCTCCTTCTTGATGTAAGTTTTCTGGTTGAGCAGTTTGCTGCATCTCTTCTTCTTCAATTTTCTCCAAGAAATCTCCCTCATCAGGTGACTCCCTGTCATCATTTATCCTTTTGTCAGATAGAACATTCTCATCAAACACCACATGAGGTGTTTCTTCAACAGTTTGCTCATCTTTATTGAAGACTCTGTAAGCCCTAGAGGTTTCTGAATATCCGAGAAAAATTCCAGGAGAGCTTCTTGCTTCAAACTTATCCAAACCATTCTTACCATTATTGTGGATGAAACATTTGGAACCAAATATTTTAAAGTAAGAAATGTTTGGCAGCTTACCCTTGAGGAGTTCATAAGGAGTTTTCTTATGAGTAGGTCTTACCAAGGCTCGATTTAAAATGTAGCATGCTGTATTTGCAGCTTCTGCCCAAAATCTCCTTGGAAGTCCACTCTCAATCAGCATAGTCCTGGCCATTTCAATTATTGACCTGTTTCTTCTCTCAACAATTCCATTCTGCTCCGGTGTCCTGGGAGAAGAAAATCTGTGAGTCACTCCCTCTCTTGAGCAAAATTCAGAGAATGAAGAGTTTTCAAACTCTCCTCCATGGTCAGACTGAATTGTAATGATATTATGTTCACCTTGCAGTTTGATTTTATTAAAAAGTTCTTCAAAGTGAACAAAAGCATCATTTTTATTTGCTAAACAGAACAACCAAGAAAATCTAGTGAAGTCATCAACTATGACTAGACCATATCTCTTACCTGACAGGCTTTGTATTCGAGTAGGACCAAAGAGATCCATGTGCAAGTGCTGTAGTGGTTTAGATGAGAGACCCTCAGTTCTCAACTTAAAAACTGCACGAGTCTGTTTACCTTGAGCACAAGCATCACAGAGCTTGGACCCTAACTGGAATTTTATTTTGGGCAAACCTCTGACTAGGTTATAATTAGACAGTTTATTCAAAGTAGACACACTAGCGTGGCCTAGACGCCTATGCCAGTCAAAAGCAACCTGTTCAGAATTAGCAGACAGACACAAGTTTGTTTCAGAATTATCATCTAGATCAACGATGTACACATTATTTACTCTATGACCTTTGAACATGATGTTATCAGAATTCAGCTCAAAAACAGTGCACGAGTTGTGGTCAAAGAGTACCTTGTGTCCTTTGTCACAAAGTTGACTTATACTTACCAGGTTGTGCTGAAGTCCTTCTACAAGATACACATCTTCAATGGAGTTAGTGGAGGACTTACCAACCGTACCAATTCCAATTATTCTTCCTCTGTTATTTCCTCCAAATTTGACCAAGCCCCCAGACTTCATTTTTAGTTTGCTGAATTTGGACCGGTCTCCTGTCATGTGCCTGCTACAGCCGCTGTCAAGATACCACTTGTTATGCTCAGCTGCCAGGCTGACCTGCAAAAATTCAGACAGAGTAATGTGGGACCCAATTCAAATTGGGTCCAAAACCAGTTTTCAGATTATGCAAAAAGCACTTGGGAACCCACATTTGTTTTATAGTTCTCTTCAGTGGTTTTATGTGGGTTGATTCTTCCCTTTTGTCATTTCTTGGTGGGTGTTGAATAAGCTTATTCCTATTTGAACTATGCTGTTTCTGAACAAAGATATTGTTGGTTGGCCTCTTAGAGGATACGCGTGTGTGTTGAGCATAATTCATGTAAGCATTTTTACTCCAATAAAATTTGTGCTGAAACTGGTGAACATTGCCATGCTCTACTTGATAATTAGCATGATGAGCTTTCTTAACAAAACTTTTCACTCTTTTTGTGACATCAATAGGACTGGTTCTGTGAGAACCTTTGTTCCCCACCTGTTGCACATGAGCAGTTCTTGTTTCAGGATTTCCCGACTTAGGTTGCTGACCAATGGATTGAATGAATTTGCCGGTCGAAAACTTCATTGTAGAGACAGATTTGGAACTGGATGGTGTTTCCAGTTTCTCTTTGCCTTTGGCGGGGCAGAACGTGGTAGTCTTAAATTCAAAGGGTTTTTTACTAGTAGGATTGTATCCTAATCCCTCCCTATTGAAGTTTACCCTCGACCCCAGAAGGGCATTCAGGTTGTTTCTCCCCTCTGTAAACTTCTCAAGCACTTTTTCTTTGTCCTCAATCTCCTTCTGAAATTCATTGCATTGGTCCTGGAGTTCCTGATTAACTTTTCTAACTGCCTCATATTTTTCAGCCATCAGTCTAATCTCTCCTTTACACTCTTCAGCTTTACACTTCAGCTCATCCATTCTAGCTAGACTCTCCTCTCTTTCCATTCTCAACCTCTCAATCTCACCTTTAACCTGGTCTAGCTCAATGACCATCTCCTTGGTTTTCATGCTATCAGTGACAATAGAAGAGTGTTCTTCAGACAAAGAATGAAACTTACGTCTAAGCATTCTGTGCTCCTTGTTTAAACAATTATATTTACTTAACAGGTCGCCATAGGCGTCCTCCCAATCATCCAAGGTAAAATTCTCAAATAAGTTTGTTACCTCTTTCTCATGGTCGGCCATGAGGCAGGTCTTTTCTTCATTTTCACTGGACGAAGTGGCTTCTGGGTCCTCCTCCTCATCGCTCCATGTGCACAGCATGGCCTTCTTCTTCTTGTGCACCATCTTCTTCTGGTGTCCTGGAGCCTTAGCTTGTAGCTCTGGACATTCACTTTTCATGTGACCGGGTTTCTGACAATGATAGCAAGTGATCTTCTTAGCAGACCGGTTCTTCTCAAATCCTCGCTCAGGAGACTTCATTGCAGCATTAAATTTCTTCCTCCTGTAGAATTTTCCTTTAGTTCTCAGGAACTTTCTGAATTGCCTGGTGAGCATAGCTCGCTCGTCCTTGTCCAGGTCTGAGAATCCATCAGAGCCTTCGCTGCTATCATCACTGCTGCTGCTGCTGCTGTTGTTCTTCTTAGCATGTCGTGAGACCTTCAGAGCAACATTCTTTCCCTTTCTGTCATGCCCATCGTTTCCATGTTTGAAATTCATTTCATGGGTCATGAGGGATCCAATCAGCTGGGTCACTGTCATGATGGATAAATTTCTTGATTCCTCTATTACAGTCACCTTGGTTTCCCAGACGGGAGTTAGAGACCTAAGGATCTTCCTGACTATGTCTTCTTGTTGAATATCCTTTCCAAGGCCCTTCAGACTGTTGATGATCACAGATAATCTGGCATACATTTCTGTGATCGGCTCCTCTGGCTTCATCTTAAATAACTCATATTGAGTTGTAAGTATGTTGATCTTGGTAGCCTTCACCTGAGATGTCCCCTCATGAATTAACTGCAAATCATCCCACATGTTCTTTGCAGTCTTGCACGCTGAGATCCTCGAATACTCTTCCGGGTGGACGGCGCACTGTATGATGTTAAGAGCTGTCCAATTCAGTGCGGAGAGTTTGACCTGATCTTCTGTCCACATATCTTCATTCGGTGGAAGGGTGTATGGACCATCTGTAATCACTTTCCATAGCTTGTGGCTTTGGGCCCTGATAAAGACTTCCATCCTGTTCTTCCAGAAGAAGTAATTATTACCATCAAAGAAAGGGGGACGGGTGATAGACTGCCCATCAGCTATGAAACTGCGAGGACCAGTGGATCCGTTTCCCTGGCCGTTGGACCACATTCTGGGAAAAACCTGCTCTGATACCAACTGATAAGTACAATATGAAGTGATCTAGAAGGGGAGGGGATGAATAGATCACTGTTTTTCGTAGAATTAAAAAAATACTGCAGAGTATATTGCTAAACGCAAATAACCTCGAGCTCTGACTATCGAAAATGATGCAGTGCAGTTAACAGCTCAAGCAAATAGAAAGCATACCACAATCGATCACACAAGGACTCAGAGGATTTTAAGGTGGTTCGGTCCTTCAGACCTACATCCACCCCACACTCAAACCGAGTGTGGCTTCACTAAAGGCTGGGCAACACAGCTTGCCAGACAACTGCTGATACACAGCTTCCCAGGAGAACAACCTCTCCTCTTCCTCCTACCCGGAGGGAACCTCTAGCGACCAGCAGTCACTAGAACCCAGAGACTTACGTCTCTCTTCCTCTTTACCAAGAGGGAACCCCACTAGTAGCAGCCCTGCTACTAGTGAACCAGAGGTCGAAGACCCCTCTTCCTCCCAACCCGGAGGGAACCTACAAGCAGCTCACCTGCTGCTTGCAAACCGGAGAATGAATCTCCCTTCTCCTGATCTCACAGGAGGACCCCGACCTCAATCCAGAGGATCGGAAACACAAACAAGGACAGTAGAAGAAAGATAAGAACAATAAACGAAAAAATACGAACGAAGGAAATCAAATGCCAGAAAATGGAAACAATGTAGCTCAACACAGAGCAATAGACTTCGGATTTGATCCGCAAGTCAGAACAACTCTTCTGATCACTCTTCTGCTCTCTCTCTCTTTTTCCCTCTGCTATTCTTTCTTCTTTCTTTTCTTTTCCTGGATCGAAGGGATCTCAATTTTCCTGTTTTTTTTTCTTCTATGCCTCTCTTCTTCGATCACCTTCATCTGAGGACGAAGGATTCTATTTATAGCCGAACAGCAGGTGGATAGGGCACAAAACGCGTGTGCCTCCCACGCTCGATCCAGAATCTTCCTGCCACGTGCCTTTATCAGATTGGTTCCTCTTGTCTCGGATCACATGCAGCCCTGGAGTGTGGAATGTTCTTCCTCGGACCTGTAATGAGATTAAGTCCATTAATACGCTGCATGGCCATTAAAACCAAAACTGCATGAGGTATAGTAACAACACGACGTGACTATTACTCGAGATGACACAAGAACGACACGAGATACTCTGTAACAGGTCAGATACACAGAAGAAAATGACACGAGGTGAGGTTATAAGCAAAAGAGACACGAGGTCACGAATGCAAAAACAACACGAGGACAACACGGGCTAACGACAGAAACCGACATGAAGACTAAAGCGAGAAACCAACACGAGGACAGAATATAACGAAACGACTCGAGGTGAAAACAACACGAAGTGAAGTTTGACACGAAGTATAGTGGTGACAAACACACACTATAGAGAAAAACGACACGAAGCCAGTAAGAACAGCACGAGATGAAAACAGCACGGGCTGATAACGACACGAAGTCGAAACAGTAAATGACACGGGATCACACTGCACGAAGTAAAACTACACGAAGACTTAATAAGAAAAACGACACGAGGTGGCAATAAGGAGAACGACATGAAAACATCATGGACTAGCAACCGAAACCGACACGAAGTCAAACAGTACAACACGAGGTGTTGTAACCAAGAAGAAGTGCCAATCAACACGAAGACAGTATGCAAAGAAACGACTCGAAGTGAGATGAGAACAGAATGAAACAAAGAAGACGACACGGAGTGCATAAAACCAACACGAAGATGTGGACTATAGTAACCGTCACGAAGTGTGGTTACTAAGTAGGAACGACACGAGGTCTTCAGGAAAACTACTCGAAGTTCATCAGAACTTTTAGAGCAGCTACAGGAACACGACACGAAGTCATGAGAAGAGAAAACAATCACAAAGTGAAACGAACACTTGAACTTAGACTGACTTAGAGACTCAGCGAAAAGACTCGAAGACAGGAATACAAAGGATGACATGGAAACAACACAGTAAACAAATACTGCACGAGGTGAAAGACAACACTCAATCAGACGACAACATGGCTAACTCGACACGAGGTGAAAACGCGAAGCAAGAACTACATGATGTTTGAGGAAAACAGCACGAAGACAGAACATGAACGAACACACGAAGTGTTACCTCTTAGCAGCTATTTCATATAAGACCATGGATAACTCAAGTGCAAGATATCTGATTAAAAATAACAAGAACAATTAACATAGTGTTGCTCATCATCAAAACACTTAGGGAAGACACAACATCCAACACATAAGTCGATCTAAGGACTCTAGAATCGATCTAATCCTTAAAACCCTAGCTAGAACCAATAAATAGACCCTAGTTTTGACCTACGCGACCCCTACATTGATTTGCGTGGAACTAAGGTAAGGAGATAGTATTTCGCGTAAGTTCTTTGGAACTTTTTGTTGTTAATACATAGGACTAATCTTCCTTAAAATTTCATTCTAGGAGATCAACTACACAAGGAGTTTGAAGCTTCCAAAGTTGCTGGTTCACCATATTAACCCAGGAACCTGAGCGAAAGTTCATTGAAGATCAGGAGATTAGAACACCATATCGAGGTAATTAGCCTAAGTGTCTTTAATACTTTATGTTCCCCTTAGTTTCACCTCCTGACCCTCCAAATTTCACATCCTTAGGTCAAGAGATTGAGGAGTTAGAGCGACGTGAAGTTGATAAAAACTCACTGGAAGGAAAGAACTAGGGCGTGTCTTGCAGTCTCAAATTGGTGGTTGAAAGCCCAGTAAAGAGGTAGGTTATCTCATGAACGGCAAGAATATCATGTTAGGGATAAAAGCCCTCTGGTTTTACTTGATTCCATGCACTATAGGCCATGAATTTCATGTTTTAGTAGGTCTATGCATACGTGCATGCCCTTAGCCTAATTTAAAGATAAAAGATATTCTCTTGTTCATCCACTACGACCTATGCATCTAGATGGCCTATTCTTCATTCTGTCATGACTAGAGTAGTTGTTTATTTTGATTCTTCTTGCATGAAAGGTTTTAAACCATAGATCTTTTACTTACTGTCAGCAGTGCTCTGACGGCTGATAGTTAGACCGTCACATGACTCTAACGGCCTTACGATAAGCCGTCACACCGCCTGTTGTACTTAAATTTCCCTGTAATCTCTAACGGACCAAGATCGGAGCGTTACAAAACTCTGACAGCTCCACGATAAACCGTCACAGCCATATGACACGCATGTCTTAAACCGCCAGAGTGTTGTGTTCTGTCTATTTGGGACAGAATTGAAAACAGTCAAAGTAGTTTATAAATATGCCTAGTTATCTAAGTTTTGACCTATCTTCATGAACTTCGAGTTTATAAATTGATTCATACATGTCTAAAGCACTTTGAGTTATTTTAAGTACATGTTAATTTCATTTGCTAAAACTCTATAGCTTTATATTAAAAAAATGATTTTAACTGATGTATTGACGGTGTTTTATCATGGTTTCACATTCTTTTCCATCTATAGAGTCAATTTCTCTAAGTGCATGGCATATATTCCGGTATATGACCATTAGTTCACACTTTGCACATAGGAACATATTCTTGGACTTGAGGACCTCTCTATTAGATATTCCTTCCAATGGGCTAAGAAATCTTATTTCAAGGCCTCCGTAATTCTCCGCGAGCCTGGGATTCCCACTAGGATGTCGAGTTGGTTGTACCATTAAAGCCCAATTGTTTATAAAGCACTATCGATGTTTTCTGGTTTTGACTATGTAACGGCCTATTACTCGACCGTCAGGCCCATCTAACGGTCCAATATACAACCGTCACATATACTGAGTCCAATTTATTCTTTCTGGATTCAGCCCGATCTAACGGCCCAATTATAGACCGTCACGTTCATGTAACGGCCCATTAATTGACCGTCACAGTACTTTAACCCGAGGTTCGACTAAGGGTTGATATTCCAAGGTTTCTAGATAGATTATTGATGGTCTAGGACTCATCCTATTGTCCAAGACACTTAATTTTAAATTATGAAAATTAAGAAACGTACCGTTACGCTGCCGATTTATTTTCATGGCATAACCTAGTTTTAATATGTTTATTGAAATTCTTTTCAAATAGAAGCATTCTTATGATGGATTACTTTATCTTGAACATATTATTGAAATTACACATTCTTGGCCATATTGTTTACATGCGTGGAAGTAGCTTGATTTATACTTGAAGATGCGATCAAGCACTGATTGTGTTCAAAGGCTCTATGCTAGTCCCCTCGGTTGATTGTCGGAAACATACTGTAAACCATGAGATATGATGCTACTGGCGTCGCATTGCGCTGGGAGTACTTTCTTTATAAATAAGTAAAAATCCACGGCTCGTGAAGTGAAAATCCATAAGACACAACATATATACGTACATGACTTTCTTGCTTGTTACATGATATTCCACATAAATTCACCAAATACTTGCTCATAAGCAAAGGATGTTTGTGTGATGATTAGGTAGTTTGCTAGTACATTCTCGATACATTCTTGTTCATGAAAGGCCATATCATGTTCTTGATACATTCTTGCTAATTCATACTTGTTCATTCTATCTTACATGATCGTCTTGTTACCTTGGTTATTTACATATGATTTATCGCATTCGCATGATTTTACCTTATTCTTTAGAGCTAAATTGCTAATCACTTTAATAATACCTTCATGTTGATGTGAAGATACCTATTGGGCAAGTGTGCTCATTACCTATTTCCAATCCTTTTCAGGAGATGGAAGTGATTTGAATTCGGATTTGAGTTATACAAGTAGCAGGTCCGAGAACGAATGAAAGTCATATCAAAATGAGAGTGAAGACTTAGGAAAGTCAATATTATTTAGATCGAGTCTTGTACTTTTTCCTTTTTCCTTGAGTCTGATGGATTGAAGAAGGTTGAAAAGTTATTGTATTGGAATATTTCGCTTATTAATGAAATAATTTGGAGTTTGAGTAAATTATTATGCAATTGTATTTTTATGTGTGATTGTCTTGCGCTCTGATCGTTCTTGCTCAGAAGAGGCTTACCATGCCGGCTGTTCACATTCCTCGAGTTAGTATTCCACTGTAATAAAGGCTCGGGGCGTGATAGTTAAGTTGGTATCAGAGCCTAAGTCTCAGGACCTAGGGAAAAGAGTCACGTCATAGGATAAGTCCAAGGCTTGGACCCATACCTATGAACTAAGGAAGAAATTTTCTCACCCATGCGAGAATTGGGTAGAGCCCGAGATAAGATAATTAAGTAGTTTTAAGATTTATCTCTTTCTAATTCCATGAGAATTAACAAATTGTTATTTCTCTAGGTACCTTATTATTTACAATGGCTCATCGCGTAGATTGGGGTGGCATGCAACAAACAGTTGCTGCCTTACTCAGGCATTACAAACTATGGCCCAAGCAGGCGCAGGGGCGAGGGCTGGTGACTTGCATCGTAATTTTTGAAGCTTAAACCCTCCACGTTTCTATGGTTCTTCTAATCCAGATGAGGCAGAAAACTAGATAGATGAGCTGAATCGTATCTTCGATGTTATCCAATGCACGGACCAAGAAAAGGTGAGTCTTGTAACATTTCAACTCAATAAAGATGCACGCACATGGTGGAAATCAGTACCTACACCTCCGGCAGATGCACCTCATACATGGGACGATTTTCTTATTCTATTCCGTGCTAAGTACTTTTCTGAACATGTTAAAGAAAGAAAGGCTATGGAGTTCGCCTCTCTTCGTCAGGGAATGATGACAGTCGCGGAGTATGAACTTCAATTCTCTAGGCTAGCACCCTATGCACCGCATTTAATCAGCATCGATTTATTGAAGGCTAATCGGTTTCTGGATGGGTTACGACCCGATTTCATTTAGCAACTTGGGATCCAAAACATCCGTACCAATGCAGAGATGGTCCAGCGGGCATAATTATGTGAGAGGACCTTAGAAAAGGTCGAGAAATTAAAATAAAAATGAGAAGAGTCCAGCTGACGATTTGATCGACGTTATAAGAAAGAAAAATTCAGTATTACGGAACCTCACAAAAGCCGTGATAGTGAGAAAAGATCCAGGAGCGGGAACGGTGGAAGTTCCCAGAAGAACAAGAAAGTCAAGGAGGAGAAGGAGCAAGTCATGGCGGCTTACACATTTTGCGAGAAGTTCGGCCATTCGATAGAAGAATATTGGAAGCGCCTTGGTGCTTATCTACGTTGTGGAAGCAGGGAGCATCGTATGCTAGATTGCCCCCTTATGAAGGATCAATCGTCTGGTGGTGGACGTAGGAGGCAGGCTCGCCTCAATGTTGTTCTAGAAGAAGAAGAAGTGCCCAGGGATGGTGGGCTTATGGAATGTACCCTTCAAATTTGTTCCCATCCTGCATTTGTGCTATTTGACACTGGTGCCTCTCATTCTTTTATCTCTACTACTTTTGCAAAAACATTACCAATTGCATCAGTTCCCCTACCTTCAGATCTTACTATTACCACACCCTTATGGGGTATTTGGTAACGTTTTTTTCTTAATTTTCTCCCTTAAATTTAAAAAAAAGAGTAGAGAACTCACTAATCATGTTTGGCATCCACTCTCCTAATTTTAAGGGAGGAATTCAACTCTACTAAAATCTCTTTCCAAAAAAAAAAAACCCAAGACCAATTTTTTTTTTTTAAGAGAACGCTCGTGGGAGGAGGGGTGGAGGCCGCAGTCCTTCTGTTTGTCCGTGGAGGCCTCGCTCAGCGTCTTCACCGCCAAAGGGTCAGATCTTTTTCCCTCCTTCGTCGAGATCTATCCATATCCTTGTGGAGGTTTTCCGCCGGCGTCGTCCTCCTGGATCCAGGTCTCGGGATGAACGTGATCGACTCCGCCGTGGACCCCCTGAGGGAGTTCGCCAAGGACAGCGTGCGCCTCGTCAAGCGCTGCCACAAGCCCGATCGCAAGGGTATCCACGGCGCTGTTGCTGCTCCTCTTCTTCCCTTTCGATGGATCCATCTGTTCCTCATTTTCTTCCCTCCCGTCTTTCCCATGGTGAAAGTAACTCCGACTGGAGATTGGTGGTAAAAGGATAGAGGAAGTGAATCAAACGGGCTGCTCTACAACCAAACGAACCCAACCAAGCCTTCTCTGGTTGGTTCCCTACAGCGGTGTGTAGCAGCATACAGACAACTCTGCAGTAACAATTTTATGGATAGTCTAGTCTTTGGGCAAATGGGATTGCCCCGGCTTTATCTCTTCTTATTATATAGAGAAGAGAAAAAGGAATAATTTTGGTCAGATGAAGATGGGGGGCTATTCTGATACAGGCCAGAGCATACCGAGACAGGGAATACCAAGAGAGATCAGATCGAAAGAGGAGGCGGAGATAGTCACAGGTTGGCTTCCACACGCAAATCATGATGGTGAAAGAACAAGTGAACCTCTCCTCCCGCCGGTGTTCGAAACTTTCTTTAAACTGCGATCACCGTCCTCCTCCGCTCGGATGATCCTGACGATCCCGAGGCTGAAGCGCATGGATTACTCCTCGATCCAACACCAGTCGGCTCCTGTGAACGTCCCACTGGTTCCCGGGAGGCGGTGGGGTGGCTCCCCGGTGGCGGAGCCTGATGGGGATGATTACAACGAGGACGAGATGCTGCCTCCCCACGAGATAGTGGGGAGGAACGGCACACCGTCGACGACGTTCTCCGTGCTGGAGGGTGTGTGTCTGCAACGTCGTGTGGAGGCAAATAGATCTACACAATTTTTAAAAATTATGACACCGTTGTCAAACAGGAGGTTTCAACTTTTATCTATTTTAAAATTTAAATGAAAAATTAACACAGCACAATTTTTAAGATAGAAACAGTTTAAAAAAAAATTATTCCCAAACACCCTATTAGGTTCTGGAACAAAGCTTACCGAGTATTATCTGATAGTGAGGTAATAGTAGAAGGTCACAATCTCCCCGCAAACTTAGTATGCCTTGACATGAAAGGTTATGATGCCATCTTAGGGGTAGATTGGCTTATAGATCATGATGCTAATATTCACTGCCAAAATAGGATTATATTCTTTCAAAAACCCGGTCTTCCAAGATTTTCTTTCCTTGGCATCAAGGATAGGAAACATCCCACTATCATATCCTCTCTTCACGCTTAAAAACTTATCTCGCAATGATGTGAAGCTTTTCTTACTTTTGTCATTGTTACCGAGTCCAAGGAAATCATCATAGCAGACATTCCTATTGTAAATGAGTTTCCAGATGTGTTTCCACCCAAATTACCCAGTTTACCACCCGAGAGGGAAGTAAACTTCACTATTGAACTCATTCCAGGAGTAGCACCTATTTCTATAGCCCCTTACAGGATGTCCCCCACGGAACTTAAGGAACTAAAGAGGCAGTTGCAGGAACTATTAGATAAGGGTTTCATCAGACCTAGCACATCCCCCTAGGGTGCGCCGATTCTATTCGTCAAGAAGAAGGATGGCTCTATCAGGTTATGCATAGACTACCGGTGACTGAATCAACTTACAATCAAAAATAAGTATCTGTTGCCGCATATTGATGAGCTCTTCGATCAGCTTTCAGGAGTAGAGTATGTCTCCAAGATTGACCTCAGATCAGGTTATCATTAACTTAGAATTAAAGAAGAAGACATTTATAAATCGACTTTTCGAAGTCGTTATGGCCATTATGAATTCGTGGTGATGCCGTTCAGGTTAACAAATGCCCCAGCAGCATTTATGCAACTTATGAACAATGTTTTCTAGCCATATCTGGACCAGTTCATCGTTGTCTTCATCGATGACATCCTGGTATATTCCAAGACAAAAGAGGAACATGAAGGACATCTGATGATAGCTTTGCAAGCACTTGGAGAACATAAACTTTATGCCAAGCTTAACAAGTGTGAGTTCTGGCTCAAGGAAGTTTCATTCCTAGGCCACATTATTTCAAAAGAAGGTATCGTTGTGGATCCTTCTAAAGTAGAAGCTGTCAGAAACTGGAGCCGGCCAACGACTGTATCAGAAGTAAGGAGCTTTCTGGGTCTAGCTGGTTATTATAGGAGGTTCATTAAGAACTTCTCAAAAATTACTGTTCCTTTAACTAGACTCACAAGAAAAGAAAATCCTTTTGTCTGGTTAGAGGAATGTGAAGAGAGTTTTCAAACTCTTAAGAACCATCTTACTACAGCTCATATTCTATCACTACCGGTGGAAGGTGGTGGATTTGAAGTATATACAGATGCGTCTGGCATTGGCTTAGGGTGCGTCCTTATGCAAAATGGAAAGGTAATCTGTTATTCTTCAAGACAATTGAAACGTCACAAGAAAAATTATCCCATGCATGACTTAGAACTAGCAGCTATTATTTTCGCCTTAAAAATTTGGCGTCATTATCTCTATGGAGAAAAAATTCACAGTCTACTCGGACCACAAAAGCTTGAAATACTTATTCTCTCAAAAGGAGTTAAATATGAGGCAGAGGAGATGGTTAGAATATCTCAAAGACTTTGATTTTGCTATTCAATATCATCATGGCAAGGCTAATGTTGTAGCAGATGCACTCAGTAGAAAACCAATGGGAAAGCTATCAAGTCTTATGATTAGTATGACTAATCTTATTCCTCAATTTGCTCAGTTGAACTTAGATATTGACATGAAGGAAGAAGATTATTTCATAGCTAATATTCAAGCTCAACCTACATTAATAGAAGATCTGGTCAAGCTGCAAAATGATGATCCCGTATTACTGGAGATTAAAGCCAACATAGAATAGAGGCCGGATTTTTCTGTCTCCAATGATGGAAGATTGCTATTTAAGGGCCGAGTGTGTGTACTAGATCACGAGGATACGAAGAAACTGATCCTAGAAGAAGCACATAAATCCAAGTGCACAAAATGTATCAAGATCTCAAAAGAAATTTCTGGTGGCCCAATATGAAGAGAGAAATAGCTGATTTCGTGTCCCGTTGTCTCACTTATCAACAAGTAAAGGCAGAATATTTTAGACCCGCAGGTAAATTACATCCCTTAGATATTCCAGCATGGAAATGGGAGAGTATAGGAATGGATTTCATTATGGGTTTACCAAAGACAAGAGGTGGACACGATGGTATCTGGGTAATCATAGACCGATTGACTAAATCTGCACATTTCATACCAATCAAAAGTCGATGGTCTGTGGATATTCAAGCAGTATTATACATAAAAGAAATTATCAAGCTACATGGTGTCCCTATCACTATCATATCTGATAGAGATCCTAGATTCGCATCGTAATTCTAGAAGGGTCTACAACACTCACTAGGGGCTAGATTGAATTTTAGCACAATATTTTATCCACAAACGGATGGTCAGACTGAAAGAACAAATCAAGTGGTAGAAGATATGCTCAGGGCTTGTGCTATTGATTTTGGAGGAAGTTGGCATGATCACTTGCCTCTGGTAGAATTTGCATATAACAACAGTTATCAGGCCAGCATACAGATGGCACCCTTTGAAGTTTTATATGGAAGAAGCTGTAGATCACCAATATGTTGGAATGAAATAGAGGAAAGGCAAATTCTAGGCCCCGACATTATCAGGGATTCTTCAGAGAAAATTAAGCTCATTCAAAAAAGATTGTAGATAGCACAAGATAGGCAAAAATCCTATGTTGATAATCGAAGGCGCAACTTGGAGTTTCAGGTAGGAGACCATGTATTTCTTAAGGTTTCTCCAAGCCGAGGCATTCGACGATTTGATATTAAGGGAAAACTTACTCCAAGATTTATTGGTCCTTTTGAAATTCTGGAAAGAGTTGGTGAAGTAGCTTATCAAATTACTTTACCTCCACAATTATCCAAAGTTCATAATGTATTCCACGTCTTGATGCTCAAGAAGTATGTACCTGATCCTTTCCATGTTATCACTTATGACAATCTAGAGATTAAGAAGGATATGACGTACGATCAGACACCAATAAAGATTCTGGAATGGGAAGTGCGTCAACTAAGGAATAAAGCTATTCCTATGGTCAAAATTTAATGGAAGAAATCATGGCCGTCCGAAGTAACTTAGGAAACGGAAGAAGCCATGCAGAAAAGATTTTCGGAATTATTCAACTGTAAGTACACTCTCCATATAATCCATGAATTTGGGGACCAAATTCTTCTAAGTGGGGGAGGGTGTAGTGCCCCAAAATTAATATAAATAATTTCTGAAATATTTTAAGAATTTTTTGGAATTTATTAGGAATTATAAAGCTTAAATTGATTATTTAGGCCCAATTATGGTAAACAATTAATATAGCCTATTTAATTGAAGCCTAAAAGGTTTAAGGACCAAGCCCATTAAGTTTGGCCCATATTCTAGAAGGTTATTTAGCTTATTCATGAATTTTAAGGATAAATATCCTTTTATAGATAATTATGTGGATAAAACAAATAAAAGAGTTTGAATTAAGTTGAATTCTTCACACAGTAGCTGTAGCGGTCTATCGTGCGACCGCCACAGGCATGTAACACACCAAGATTCGATCGTCACGCTCTATCAGTTCCGTGAATGGAAGAAAGAGCAAAAAGATTAGATGTTTGCTAGTCTATCTCTTAGGGATCGAGATGGGAGGACTAGTAAACGTGTTAGGGACTCTCAGAAGTCAATCTAAGGACTCTAGAATCGATCTAATCCTTAAAACCCTAGCTAGAACCTATAAATAGACCCTAGTTTTGATCTGCGCGACCCCTACATTGACTTGCGTGGAACTAAGGTAAGGAGATAGTATTTTGGGTAAGTTCTTTAGAACATTTTATTGTTAATACACAGGACTAATCTTCCTCAAAATTCCGTGCTAGGAGATCAACTACACAAGGAGTTTGAAGCTTCCAAAGTTATTGGTTCGACCGTAGCAACCCAGGAACCTGAGTGAAAGTCCACTGAAGATCAGGAGATTAGATCACCATATCGAGGTAATTAGCCTAAGGGTCTTTAGAACTTTCTGTTCCCCTTAGTTTCACCTCCTGACCCTCCAAATTTCACGTCCTTAGGTCAAGAGATTGAGGAGTTAGAGCGACGTAAAGTTGCTGAAAACTCACTGGAAGGAAAGAACTAGGGCGTGTCTTGCAGTCCCAAATTGGAAGTTGAAAGCCCAGTAAAGAGGTAGGTTATCTCATGAACGACAAGAATATCATGTTAGGGATAAAAGCCCTCTGGTTTTACTTGATTCCATGCACTATAGATTATGAATTTCATGTTTTAGTATATCTATGCATACATGCATACCCTTTGCCTAATTTAAAGATAAAAGATATTCTCTTGTTCATCCACTACGACCTATGCATCTAGATGGTCTATTCTTCGTTATGTCATGCCTAGAGTAGTTGTTTATTTTGATTCTTCTTGCATGAAAGGTTTTAAACCATAGATCTTTTACTTACTATCAGCAGTGCTCTGACGGATGATAGTTAGACCGTCACATGACTCTGACGGCCTTACGATAAGCCGTCACACCACCTGTTGTACTTAAATTTCTCTGTAATCTCTGACGGACCAAGATCGGAGCGTTACAAGACTCTGACGGCTCCACAATAAACCGTCACAGCCATATGACGCGCCTATCTTAGACCGCCAGAGTGATGTGTTCTGTCTATTCGGGATAGAATTGAGAACAGTCAAAGTAGCTTATAAATAAGCCTAATTATCTAAGTTTTGACCTATCTTCATGAACTTTGAGTTTGTAAATTGATTCATGTATGTTTAAAGCACTTTGAGTTATTTTAAGTACATGTTAATTTCATTTGCTAAAACTCTATAGCTTTATATTAAAAAAAAATGATTTTAACTGATGTATTGACGGAGTTTTATCATGGTTTCACATTCTTTTCCGTCTATAGAGTCAATTTCTCTAAGTGCATGGCATATATTCCGGTATATGACCATTAGTTCACACTTTGTACATAGGAACATATTCTTAGACTTGAGGACCTCTCTATTAGATATTCCTTCCAATGGACTAAGAAATCTTGTTTCAAGGCCTCCGTGATTCTCCGCGAGCCTGACATTACCACTAGGACGTCGAGTTGGTTGTACCATTAAAGCCCAATTGTTTAGAAAGCACTATCGATGTTTTCTGGTTTTGACTATGTAACGGCCTATTACTCGACCCTCAGGCCCATCTAATGGTCCAGTATACAACCGTCACATATACTGAGTCCAATTTATTCTTTCTGGATTCAGCCCGATCTAACGGCCCAATTATAGACCGTCACATTCATGTAAACGGCCTATTAATTGACCGTCACAGTACTTTAACCCGAGGTTCGACCAAGGGTTGATATTCTAAAGTTCCTAGATAGATTATTGATGGTCTAGGACTCATCCTATTGTCCAAGACACTTAATTTTAAATTATGAAAATTAAGAAATGTACCGTTATGCTGTCTATTTATTTTCATGGCATAACCTAGTTTTAATATGTTTATTGAAATTCTTTTCAAATAGAAGCATTCTTATGATGGATTACTTTATCATGAACCTATTGTTGAAATTACACATTCTTGGCCATATTGTTTACATGCGTGGAAGTAGCTTGATTTATACTTGAAGATGCGATCAAGCACTGATTGTGTTCAAGGGCTCTATGCAAGTCCCCTCGGCTGATTGTCGAAAACATACTGTAAACCATGGGATATGATGCTACTGGCGTTGCATTACGCTGGGAGTACTTTCTTTATAAATAAGTAAAAATCTACTACTCGTGAAGTGAAAATCCACAAGACACGACATATATACGTACATGACTTTCTTGCTTGTTACATGATATTCCACAGAAATTCACCAAATACTTGCTCATAAGCAAAGGATGATTGTGTGATGATTACGTGGTTTGCTAGTACATTCTTGATACATTCTTGTTCATGAAAGGCCATATCATGTTCTTAATACATTCTTGCTAATTCATACTTGTTCATTCTATCTTACATGATCGTCTTGTTACCTTGCATGGTTATTTACATATGATTTATCGCATTCGCATGATTTTACCTTATTCTTTAGAGCTAAATTGCTAATCACTTTAATAGTGCCTTCATGTTGATGCGAAGATACCTACTGGGCAAGTGTGCTCATTACCTATTTCCAATCTTTTTCAGGAGATGGAAGTGATTCAAATTTGGATTCAAGTTATACAGGTAGCAGGTCCGAGAGCGAATGAAAGTCATATCAAAATGAGACTGAAGACTTAGGAAAGTCAATATTGTTTAGATCAAGTCTTGTAATTTTTCCTTTTTCCTTGAGTCTGATGGATTGAAGAAGGTTGAAAAGTTATTGTATTGGAATATTTCGCTTATTAATGAAATAAGTTGGAGTTTGAGTAAAATATTATGCAATTGTATTTTTATGTGTGATTATCTTGCGCTCTGATCGTTCTTGCTCACAAGAGACTTACCATGCCGGCTGTTCACGTTCCTCGAGTTAGTCTTCCGCTGTACTAAAGGCTCGGGGCGTGACAAGGAACAACTGGCAATCGAACATTATATTTCACCAAACCAAATTCAACAAACTCAGAAATTAGAACAGAAGACTACAATTTGATCCATATGCTATAAACCTGTCTACCATACTTGTAATCGATTAGGACACATAAGCAACTAGTGCTGGTCTAGCTAAAAAATCAAATCATTTAAGCAAGTATGGATTCCAAAAAGTTTACTGCACGTTTTCAACAATGACTGTGGACCCAAATTTGCTTGGGTTACAAAAGTTTCTGCTTGATCTGTTCTATGCAGGAATGCCTAGTAGCCCATCATAATCGATGGTATTTGGACATCGGCTGTTCAAGGCACATGACAGGAGATAAGAAGAAATTCAGTCATCTGATAAAGAAAGAAGGAGGGCAAGTAAGGTTTGGAGGCAAAGATAAAGGCAAAATCATTGGTACATGAACAATTGGTAAGAACTTGTCAAATCTCATTGAAAATGTCATGCTTGTTGAAGCCCTTGAGCATAATCTGCTCAGCATAAGTCCGTTGTGTGATAAAGGCCACAAGGTATTGTTCGATGCCAATGAATGTAATATATTTGAACAAAACTCTGATTCTGTGAAGTTTGTAGGTCATAGGTTGAATAATGTGTACATGGTGGATCTTGATAGCTCATTTTTTGAAAATCTATGCCTGTTTGTCAGTCAGCCCAATGATGCATGGATGTGGCATAGAAGGCTAGGGCATGTTAGTTACAGTGTTTTGCACAAACTGACCAAGCATGAAATGGTAAGGGGTCTGCCAAATTTATCCTTTAAAAAGAACACCAAAGTCTATTAAGCATGCTCCCTAGGAAAGCAAACTCGAAAATCGTTTAAACCTTGTCGTCCATGCCATTTGAATTTCTACACATGGACTTGTTCGGACCAACTAGAACCGCTAGCCTCACTGGAAAGAAGTGTGGCTATGTTTTAGTTGATGATTTTACGCGCTTCACATGGATCTTTTTCCTAACCCATAAAAATGATGCCTTCTTTGAATTTCAGAAGTTCTTCAAAAAAGTAAAACAAGAAGGTAAGTTCAGAATTTCTACTATTTTATCTGATCATGGAGGAGAGTTTGAAAACTCTTCATTTTCTGAACTCTACAACCAGGAAGAACTAATTCACAGATTTTCCTCTCCCAGAACCCCAGAGCAAAATGGCGTTGTGGAATGAAAGAATCGACAATTATGGAAATTGCCCGAACAATGTTAATTGAAAGCCAGTTGCCAAGAAAATTCTGGGCTGAAGCAGCAAACACAGCATGCTATATAATAAACATGGCCATGGTAAGGCCAAAAAGTAAGAAAACCCCTTATGAGATGCTAAAAGGTAAGAAACCCAACTTGGCTTACTTCAAATCATTTGAGTCAAAATGCTATGTTCATAACAATTGTAAATCTGACCTGGATAAATTTGAAGCCAAGAGTGGCATTAGAATATTTCTAGGGTATTCTGAAATGTCTAGAGCATATCGGGTTTTCAATGTAAAAAATCAAACTGTGGAAGAAACTCAACATGTAGTGTTTGCTGAAATATCTGATGAATTTGATAAAGATGTTGTTGACATAGAAATGGAGGATGATGATAAATAATTTCTGGAGTCCAAAGAAGAAGCAAGGCAAGTCAGCCAACTATAACCTGCAGAACAAGAAACAAGTCGGTCGACCGAAAATTCAATTCAGTCAACCATGCCTGGTGAGTCTTCTGTCAACATCTGAACTTTAAAAGACCATCCTATCCAGAACATAATTGGAAACCTCAATGACCCTCCTAGGACCAGATCCTTTCATAGAGATGTAAATAATGAAGACCTTATTGCATTACTATCCCAAATTGAACCCAAAAATATTGAAGAAGCATTACGGGATGAACATTGGATTAATGCCATGCATGCGGAACTTATCCAATTTGAAAGGAACAAAGTGTGGAATCTGGTTCCCAGACCCACAGACCAACCTGTCATTGGGACTAGATGGGTGTTTAGAAACAAGTTGAATGAAGATGGGATAATAACCAGAAATAAAGCTAGACTGGTAGCTAAAGGATACAATCAGGAGATTAGGATTGATTTTGAAGAATCATATGCTCTTGTAGCAAGAATAGAAGCCATCATAATTTTATTAGCATTTGCATGCTCATTAGGCATAAAACTTCAACAAATGGATGTCAAAAGTGCTTTTCTGAATGGCTTAATAAAAGAAGAGGTATTTTTAGAACAGCCTCCTGGTTTCGAGCATGATGACTTCCCTAACCATGTATATAAGTTGAATAAGGCATTGTATGGACTAAAACAGGTACCTCGAGCCTGGTATGACAGACTTAGTGCACAGCTGACCAGTAGGGGCTACATCAGAGATAAAATTGACCAAACTCTATTTACAAAGTTTTGAATGGCCATATCATCATAGTGCAGATATATGTCGATGATATAGTGTTTGGTTCGACTGATTCCAATATGTGTAAGCAATTTGCTGAACTAATGACAAAGGAATTTGAAATGAGCCTCATGTGTGAACTCCAATTTTTTCTCGGACTGCAGGTCATACAGACGAAGGCTGGATTCTTCATAAATCAGTCCAAGTACGCATTGGAGATTCTAAAGAAATTTGGGATGAAGGATGTCAAACACATATCCATGCCCATGGGAACAAATGCATCTCTAGACGCAGATGAGAAAGGTAAACCTGTAGATTCCAAGACATACCGAGGTATGATCGGATCCGTCTTATATCTCACTGCTTCTAGGCCTGGCATACAGTTCAGTGTATGCATGTGTGCAAGATTTCAAGCCAATCCTAAAAAATCTCATTTGATTGCTGTGAAAAGAATCTTAAGATATGTTGCTAGCATACATGATTTAGGGATGTGGTATCCAACATCATGCTGCTTTGAATTGATTTCTTATACTGATGCTGATTACACTGGGTGTAAACTTGATAGAAAAAGCACTAGTGGCTATTACCAATCTTTGGGTGGGTGTCTAGTTTCTTGGGCTTCCAAGAAGCAGCACTCGGTGGCCCTATCCACTGTAGAGGCAGAGTATGTCACTGCAGGGAGCTGTAGGACCCAAGTGTTGTGGATAAAACACCAACTTCAAGACTACAATGTAGATCTTGGATGCACATCCATATTCTGTGATTACACAAGTGCCATCAACTTAACAAAGAACCCCATCCAGCATTCAAGAACAAAGCACATTAAGACAAGACATCACTTCCTTAGAGATGAGGTCAGCAAAAAGAATTTTGAATTGCAATTCATTCAAATTGAAAAGAAAATTGCAGACATTCTTACAAAACCTTTGAGCAATGAAAGTTTTTCAACTCTAAGGAGAAAGTTGGGTTTGTGTAAACCCCCCACTTGTTGAGTCTGCATGGTTCAGGTCAGGTGAGTCTGAGAGGTCGCTGGATGTTTTTGTCAGGGGGAGTCCATTGTGCATATCTAGTCTGTTTCATGAGTCGTAGGCTGTTTGAGTGTGAATGACCCACTGGTATATAAAATGGTGACGTGTGGAATGGCAAACAAAGTCTATCTGGAAGCATTCATTATGGGTGAGAAGATACTCCGCTAGATACCAAGGGTCCTCACATACTATGTTCTAGAGTCCATGGGTTGAGGGGGAGTTGGTAAGATTTCTATGAGATAGGTTCATTGCTAAAACTGCTGCACGTGGAGTTTGGTTAGTCATAAGGTCACCTACGTCGACACATCCTCATGTGTGTGTCGACACCCTCAGATCTAGTGAGTCAATTGACCTTGACCTGCATACTTGCTTACTCTAGAATTGAGTCGACCCATAGGTTCATTGAGTCGACCTGCTACTGTTTGTCTGTGATCATCCATCTTGTCTTTCAACTCTCTCACCACTTCCTAATTCAGGGGGAGATTCACTCCTAATTATTGACTTTCAGTAACTGACACTTTTGAACCAATAATCTTCCAGCCTAAGGCATCATGGTTGTTCCAATAAATTGAGGCTTTAAGGCTAATACTTCTATGAGGTCTGAAACTGGCAAGTTTAAGGAAGGTCTCCTCAGGTTTATTCTTGCTAAATCATTAAGTGTACTGAATCCTAGTACTCCTTTAGCCTGATCATGAGAATTCGGTAATAGTTTTGGTTGATGAACCTCATATTAAGTATTGTCTTCAAACAATCATGCTATCTCTATCTGAAGCACTCAATGCAGAGCAATGGTAAAGACCTACTGAGTAACCGGGCACACTTCACCTAAGACGTGAGGTTGTTCGCGTCAAAAGGTAGTGTCCTAACTAACTCTGCTCTGGTGTCATTCATATTAAAAAAAATATTGCAAATATACACATAGGAATGGCTTCAGTCTGTTGAGAAACTGTGTGCCCCTTCACCAATGAAGTGAGGAGGGCTAAGGTATAAGGTGGCAAGCTATCTCTGGTCAAAATGAGGCAGAATAGTTAATTGCACTGAGTAACTGGGGAAGGTTGCATCTAACACATGTACTTCCTCACGTCAAAAGGTGTCAGTTCAACCTGTGCCCCTTTACCAATGAAGTGAGGAGGGCTAAGGCATCAGGTGGCAAGCTATCTCTGGTCAAAATGAGGCAGAATAGTTAATTGCACTAAGTAACTGGGGAAGGTTGCATCTAACACATGTACCTCCTCACGTCAAAAGGTGCCAGTTCAACCTGACTTCCATTCTACAAGATAAGGTTGATCTGTGACTTGATCTAAACACCAGAGGTGCTTGATTGAGTAAACACTCACTACATCAAATTGTGTGCCCTCAATACTTATGGCAGTTAATCTTGAAAAGTTATCGGACTTACATAAGAAAGGCTCCATGATGAATGTCAAGGCCTTCAGTGTGCAAAACTACTTTAGCTCTAGTAACCCTGTGAGCAAACACTCCTGTTACTTTCCCAGCTTCTACAACCTCTGAAGTTATTCCCTTTAAATCCCTCCATCATCAGGCTCCAACGATGCAATGCTCTCTTGAGGAAGGTGTCTGAATTCGGGATCAGTCCAGAACCACAATGAAGTCTGTCTTAGGCCTGAATCCCATCACTCAATTCCAAATTCAGCCCACTAAATTTCACATATATCTACAACATTCCTCACTAAAAATCATCTCCTAGTATTTTGATGATGTCAAAGGGGGAGAAGTCATTCATGTGTCATAAGTCTGGTTGAGTCTTAGTCTGGTTGGTCAGTCAGGAAATCACAGTGTGATCGGTCTGAAGTTAGTTTCTCCCTACTGCATGTTCATAAATTCAAAATTTGATGAATCTCTCTTCCTTACAAGGTGCTTCATGCTATTCTTGTTAACAGCATGCTATTATCCAAAAACCATGTCCTGAATTCAAATTTCAAATATGAACACAATGACTCATAGTTGCCATCATCAAAAAGGGGGAGAATGTTGTATGCACTGTGTGTTGATGATGTCTTACCATAAGTCATTGGCTAGTTAATTTGGGAAAATTTGAAACATCCTCTTTATTAGTTGAATGTGAAGAAATTAACAGAGTATTTATGAATGTGTCGACTCCCTTTCTCACAAAAGGAAGAACAACCAAGGCGCTCTTCAAGGCTGCGTCGACTCCATCTATAGGATGCGTCGACCCACACGTTCACATCTACACTAGAGCTCCTTATAAGGTAGCGTCAACTCAAGCCTCATCATATCCTCAAGAGCATCGACTCTGGATAGATTTTCAGAAGCCGCTTCAAGTGCACCAACGAGTGCGTCGACGCAAGCACCTCAATGCATCGACGCAGGCTCAGCACTAGCCCCTGTCAAATAGGTGATACTCCTCAGGTATGTCGACACTATTTTTACAGTATGCCGTCATAGGGACGCTTCACAGAAACCGCTTCGGATGCATCTTTCAAAGGATACGTCGACGCACCCTCCCAGCTGCGTCGACGCACAATGGGTTAGCTCGCAATAGCCCTAACTGAAAGTTGGATGCGTCGACTCAACTTCTTCACTACGTCGACACACACTTGTTCAAATTACAGCCTCACTCGCAGTAGTTCAAGACAATTGGAAGTTGCGTCGACGCAAGGGTCTTGCTGCGTCGACGCACATGAAGACTTTCTTGTCTGATCGAAGCCCGTTCGTTCAAACACGTAATGTCCTCTAAAGTCACAGACGGAAACTCCCAAAATGGGCAATTCAAGGTCTGAAAAGAAGGTCCTAGGACAGAGAACTATCCTTTTTATCATGAGACAGTTAGAATACTTTTTGAGAGAAGGATCTGTCAGATAGAAAATTTGGGAAAGGTCACTTTTCATGGTGTCCTTCCTGCTACGGTCAGCCAATCAAAATTTAGTCCCTGAAAAATACCTAGGACAGAGGACCATCCTTTCTATCCTAAGCCAATGAGGAGGCAGATCTGGAAAGGCACTATGATCAAGAACTTTATTTTTTATTCTGACCAATCAAATGGCAGGATTTGGAGGGAAAAACCTTTTGCCCCTTTCCTCTATAAATATGAAGCTCTCTGCCAGAAGAGAAGTTGCTGATTGCTGAAGCTACTGCATGGAGAAGAGTTGAACAAGAAAAAGAAAGGGAGCAGGAAAAATAGTTTGCCTGAAGCCTCTAGCAGAAAATTTGAGAGGAAGAAAAGAAGAGAGTCTAGTAGCCAAAAACTGGTTCGAGTGAGCTCAGTGTCGTTGAAGCTTCTGACCAAAGTTCACATCCTTTTTCTTATGCTTCCTAATTTCTATCAGAAGCTGCGTTTTAGCTTTGTAGCTTTTGAGTTTTTCTCTGTTGTTTCTCGTTTCCTCTCTTCACTTTTTGGTGTGTAACTACTGAGTCTCCTAAGCCTCTTTTTGGTACCCTGTTTCAGGCACCGGAGTGTGTCTGGGCTGTTGCGCGGCCGTGTGTGTGTTGAGGAACGTCTTCCTCATGCAAGCTATTTGACAGCGTGTGTAGCGGAGTAGCTTCGCGCGTGTGTATGTGTGTATTCTTTTTGACCAAGTGTAGAATCCTCACCGAGTTGGTGAGGGATGGACGTAGGCCTGCTAGATATCAGTCGAACCACCTTAAAAACTTGTGTGTTGTGGTTTGTTGTGGCAACTCCATCTCTTCTACCTCCTTCATAGATGCTGTGACTCGATCAATGGGTTTCATGTCTTTGTGTTTCAAACATTTCATGTGTTAGCATGGAACCGTGCTTGAGATCTCTCCCTCTGCCTTACAGTTCTTGTTTGATTTTCAAAGTGGTCAAGAATTGTGTATAGGATCTATTCACCCCCCTCTAGATCATCTCATACCACTCATCAGATCTCTCATCTAGGCCAATGAACAAACAACCTCCTTTCCAGTCCCACCAAGACTGTTGTAAAGCCTTTGGCTTAGACCTTTCATCTAAGGCAGTGAACAAACAACCCTTCTAACCCTTCTTCATGTCCCACTGGGACTACTGTAAAATGTTTGGCTTAGACCTTTCATCTAAGTCAATGAACAAACAACCCCTTTTCCTGTCCCACTGGGGCTGCTACAAAGCCTTCGGCTTAGACGTTATGTCTAAGCCAATGAACAAAAAACCCTTCTCTTATCCCACTGGGGCTACTATAAAACCTTTGACCTAAACCTTCCGTTTAGGTCAATGAATAGACAATTTGCCTTGCCCAAACACTAGCTACCAGTCCCACCGGGAGTCACCCCACCCCATTGACCTAGACCTTCAATCTAAGTCGATGCATAAAACCCTCCTCCCTTCCTTCGACATTGGACCCATGCCGATGATTAATCCCTCTAGCATCGGATTCCTTTATCCGGGTTAATTAATGCACCTGGTAGGCAGTGACGTTGGGCATCTTACCTTCGTCGACCATCCTATCGCTCCCTACCCATGTTCCATGAATGGGGTGAATATTTTATAAGATGTTTGATGACTCGTGTGTTCACTACGATGGAGCTATTCCCTCATCCTTTCTTTGAAAGCGTGAGCGCTCTCCCGTGTACTCACTCGGGTCTCTCTACTTAGTAGAAATAAATTCCTGCTAATAAGTTGCCTAACGGAACTCATTCTCTACCATCACATGCCAAGGGCTACGAATAAAGTTTTTATGAACAAAGTGCATGCAGGAGAGGTGAAATATGATGTTCTATTTCTTGCAGAATTTTTAGTACGTGTGCTTCGGGGTATACCCCTGTCATACAATGATAAAATAAAAAATGATGATGATGAATGATAGAGAAAGGCAAAAAAAAGGATGCACGAGAGAGGCCGACGCTCAGCTCATCCCATGGAAGATCTCCTCGAGGGGCAGGATCGCGACAAAGGGGAAGCTCATCATTTCAACCAGCTATCCCTCCTGCTCCTGAAGATGGTCCAGCTCCAACCTCAGGGATGCCACCTCCCCCTCAGCTATAGAAAGGCTCTCGACACCTTTGGCTTGTGCTGCCTTAACATCTTCAAGTTTAGCCAGGGCTAAAGCAAGTTTGGCCTCAAGCTCTTCTACCCTGTTGACTATAAAGGTGGCACGACTGTTATGATCCTCCATAGTTTGTTGATGCCGTGCCACCTCGGCTTCCTGGGGTTTTAAAGCCAGTTGGTACTCGTTCTTTTGCAGGTGAATGGTAGCAAGATGGCTAGGAAGTTGATTCCCAAGGAATTGACGGTGGCTTACGTATTTCAGAACTAGTATTATGCATCTGTAGCAGCTCCATCATCTTTCCTATCAACACCTGCAGACCCTGATATGTAAGTCATGGGTCGAAAGACACCATTGACTGTAGTAAGGCCAGATTTTGCCTCACCGGGAGATCTGAGACAGTAAGACCAACTACGGGCACTGAAGGGGAGACAAGCCCGACAGTGCTATCCTCGGCAGCCCAAAGATTTGCGTCAACTGCGGCCGAAGAAGATGGGAGAGCTTGAGTAATGCTGCTTGCTAGCTCTATTTTTGGCGGGGCATCACGCACAACCAAAGCTGTCAAGGTCGAGTTGAGTGCCATTTCATGCTCTACTGAAGCCGTGGTAGAAACATAAACGGAAGCGGAGGTGGTCATGAAGGCAGAGGTTGAAGCTTCTCCCAATCGACTCACTTCCATGTGTGCTTCGCGAGCTAGAGGCGACGACAGAACCCGCTCCAAGACATCCCCGAATATTTGGGCATCCAATGGCGTATCTAAGTGTCGGGGCAAGGGATGCAGCACTGAAGGCAGCCCAAATACTACGGGCCCTAGGATGAGCATCGGGGCCCCTATCAGCATCACCACGACCGGTGCCAGGCTGGACTCTTGTAACGACCCAAGATCTGGATATCGGGAATAACCTGATACCATTCGAATCCTGGCCCGCCACCCACGAGCCGAAAGGCTAGGAAGGGTTAAAAGGAGTGTGGAGGTACATTGAAATTTAAAATAATGCAGGAAACAACTATATAATTAATAGTTTAAATGGCAAGAAATAAACTTACATTTTCAATTAAATAACTAACTACAGAGTCCAGTCCAACAAAAGGATAGTCTACAGGGAAAGAAATGTACTCTAATGCCGAGTGAACACTCAGCCCAGTGAGCTGGCAACTACGAACCTCCACGCTTCACCTCCAAACCACGAGGAGGAATCGCTACACCTGAAAAGATAGGTGTGAGCCTCATCTCATTGGCTCAGTAGGGGTCTCACGGAACCCTACCATAAAACGATGGTGGTAAGCACAATGCTAGAAAGAACAACAATAACATTAGTAGTAACGGCGGAAGGGACAGCCGTAACAAAACCATGGGAGCCGTTGTGACCACGGCTTTCTAAACTACTCCTACGATACCGAAAGCAAACCCTGATCTCATAGTCGGGGAACCACCGAACTAACGAAAAAACCCTGGCTATGTTGCTAGCAGAAACATAACGACACCTCTATCATGGAGGCTCGTCCTCACAGGCAATGGCTAAACCTAAGACAACTACATCGAGAAAGCACGCAGAAGCTGACCGAAAAGCCACGTCTTGTAGACGGGAAACTAAACCTCGAGTCACGAGAGTCACGTGTCGCGTGACGGGAGTACCTGCCCACCAGAAGCAAGGTCGGATGCATCCACTAACGTCTTAGTCAGCGCCTTGGGTGTTGACACTCGTTTTCAGCCTACAAGTTGAGTATTTCTCTTATTCATCTTTTATGATGTCCTGAATTATCCATTGTTTTGGATTCTTCCTTGAGCATTTTAAAGCTCATTTTTGATCATTTCCTAGCCCATTAAGCCTTGGGGGCTATTTTCTTCGATTATCGCACTTTTGGGCTTATTTCTCATTTGGAACTCTCAAGCTTTGTTGACCCCCACCAGATTACGGTCTGTCGACCTACCGCGATCTAATGATCGCAGTCGCAGACCAGACCGTGTTATCCTTTGGGTCGACCCATTGGCCCTCGTGCGTCTACTCAACCTTTAGCCGTTTTGCCCCTGGCCAGGTCGCGGTCTATCAACCGACCGTGATCTGATGATCGCGGTCGCCAACCAGACCGCATTCTCCTAGTTCCCTGGGTGCGTCGACGTAGCCATTTGATCTTGTTCTATCCAGCCAGGTAGCAGTTCTGGGAGGTCCGCGTTCTCCAGGTAGCGGTCGCGCGACTAACCGCGTTCTCGTTGCAGAGTCCTGATCGATTTGAACTCCATTTTCTTCGGCCGAGGATGCCTTAGAGTCCAAGTTTGAGCCTTCTACGCTGAGATTTTCGTGCTAGCTCGAGTTATATCTCTCATGGGGGTATTATCACCTTAATATCCCATGATTTATCAATGAAAAATCCCATATTTAGGGTATTTATCTCCAATTTTGACCTAGGGTTTCTAAAGGCTCTATAAATTGTCTCCTAGGGCTGTGGGCTCACGAGAGGACATTTTTGGATCTGGGGTGAAGCCATGCCGCCCTGCTACCTCTCTCCGTCGACCCCAAATCGGCCAGGGAAGTTCTAAGTCCTCCCCTCTTTGGGTTTTTCTTCTTTACTCTTCTCCTTTTCTGCACTTTCCTTACATTTTTTCTGCACGTTTCACGCACTTTCATGCACGGTTTTCAACTCTCTTTCATCTCCATTTACTTCATTTTACATACTTTTATCATCACAACACACACACCTATTATTTTGTCCCTTCTATAGGGGTTAAAAACCCTCCCCGGAAAGGAAAGACTAGAACGTGAGGCCCTCGCTCTCTAGCTGGCTGGAAAGTGAGGAGGAGCAACCCATGAAGGTTTCTCGCACCCCTGTTTATTACGCGCGATCATATTGTGGTGGTTATCTTTCGACCGTGTCTTCCTTTCTCTTGATTTCCAAGGTACGCAGCGCTGCTACATTCTTTTCTTAACCCTTTTTACGTTGTTATCCTTGGTGGCAATCATGGTATGCATTCTTATCTCTCCATCGCCCCGGCCCTTTCTTATGATAGATGATTGCATATGCTATGTTCATTTGTTGGGGGGGAGAATAATCATCAACACCTCCATTTTTTGGCGATTACGGTGGGACGCCTAGTGCTTGCCATCCTGCGATTTTTGTGTGTGTATGTAACTATTTAGATAGTATTTCCTCGGGTTTTCTGTTGTTCTGCAGTTTCCAGTTCTGGAGAAGGTAGTGGTCGACCCAGAGACCACTACCATCAGGTAGCGGTCCCCAGGAGACCACTACCAGGTAGCGGTCCCCAGGAGACTACTACCTTCAGATAGCGGTCCCCAGAGGACTGCGACCTGGCTCTATTCAGGCCTAGGGGCAGCCCCACAGGTGCGTTGTTATTTAATGGTTTGAGCTGATTCCTGGCTTCTGATTGTGTTTTTTATGGTTTTGCATCCTTGTTCATCATATCATCTTAGTTATTTCATGTTGTTTGCATCCATTTTTTAATGTTTGCTTATATTCCTCTTATGTTGATTTACTAGTTTTAGGCTAGATTTGCATGCACTCCGCTGCGCAAAGGATCATTCATTGCACATTCTTAGTTGCATTCCTACGTTGTTAAGTGATCCTCTCGGCTTCGTATTCCTTGGAGTTGACTAGGTGATCTTATCTGGGACCTTCATAAGTCTCCGTGAGCCGTGGATTCCCACATGGAGGATTCCCACATGGACGCCGAACAGGGTGTACCGTTGCACCCCTAGGATTTGCATTCGCATCCGCATGAGAGAGAGTTACTCCTAGTTCAACCCGGAGTTTGGACCCTTTTCCCTATAGGATTCCTACTCTTGAGGGAATTATGCTTAATTAAAACATTAAAAGGTCCACTAAAACTTAAAAATCTCGTATCATCTTAACTTGTTTAACTTGGGTGAAACCTCTCATGTGGCCTTGTTTGTGAAGTTTTGGGTTTTGATAAGCCTGTTCGTGACATTTGTGTTGCATATAGGCTTTGTTGTTGATAATATCATTTTGTTTTAGCCCTTTGTTGTGTCTTATAGCCCGGTTGCATCGTTCTTAGTCACAGTTTTGCATTGGTTTTCATGCATAAGGTCTGTTTGTCAGCCCATTTATAGAGTCTAGTCGCAGTCAACTCTTGACCGCTACCTGATAGTAGCGGTCATCTCAAGACCGCGACCTACCCTGTGGTCATGCCTTCCTCCTCAGCCATCACACCCTCTTCCCTGGCTGTATTCTCGTTGATTTTCCTGTATTTTGGGTGAGTCTCCACCTCTCTCATGGAGCGCCACTTCAATTCCATGTATCCTTCTCCCTTTCCCCAATCTTCCTACTCCTGCGTGAATTCTTCTTCCCACGCAGGTCCTTCTACCCGTGGTCCCTTCGACTCTACGGATGAACAAGCGAACCTTATGGCCCACATCTCTTGTCTTGTTCCCCAAATGGACCATGTTCAGGCCCAAAAGTTCCTTGCTAACCATCTAAATGGGCCTTCTTCTACCCATGTTGCTGCTAGCCCAATGGGTCCATATCATAATGTCTAACCTAGGTCCATGTATCCTTCTACTCCCAGAATGGGCCATTCTTCTCCTCAGCCCGGATCCTCTTATCCGGCCCATTATCCTGTTGTGCCTCTGATTTTGATGATGACAACCATGAGATGTGAATGTTGAATTCAACTAAAAATGTTGAATTAAATCTTGATTCAGTAACACTTCCACTTGATTTCCTTTTGTTGCAAGAAAGGAACATGGTCGACGCTGGGAGTTCAAGGCGTCCACGCATCAGTTGAAGAGGCAAAAGCATAAGTCACTGATATAATATCAGTGCGTCAACTCCACGCTATTGCAGCGTCAACTCATCAGCTTAAGAAGCAGAGGTATTCACAGATCTACTTCACTGCGTCAACGCCACAGTAGAGCAGCGTCGACACAGCAGTTAAAAAGGCAGAGCTATGGGTCACTGGAATAACCCAGTGCGTCAACGCTACAGCATGATAGCGTCGACGCAGCAGTTCACTCTGAGGTGAAGTTGGCTCTAGGTCAGTTCAGTGGGTCGACGCAGTGACCCCACGCGTCAACGCATCTAGCATTACATTCAAAGCCATGTGAGGGATTTGAAGGCTGCGTCAACCCCGTGAACTCAATGGGTTGACGCCATCTGGACCACTTACGAGATTAGTTGGGTGGACCCCAATCGTAAGTGACGTCAAAGGCCATATCAGCCAAAAGCGCTTGCGATCTGGTTTTCTCTCGTGATTCCAGAAGGCTTTATGCAGAGCAATCATTGGGCTAACCAGAAAATCTGGATGGGGCCCACTAGATGTATATAATACATGAATCTGGAAGTGAGCGTGGGAACTTGATTATCGAAGAAGGTTTTGGAGATTTCGAAGTTGCTGCGGACAAGGCAGAGCAAGAGAAGCTCATGAGAGGAACTGGGAGTTCATCTTCTTCTGATGGCGATCTGCTGAAGACCTAAGGAGATCTAGGAGCAGTGATCCATCGCAAGTTCATCTACATTTCAGAAGAAGAAGATTAGCTGATCGTTGAAGCTGTTTCTCCCAGATTTCTGAATTCAAGCCTGAGATCCGACTGCCCCACAGATCTAAGATTATTCTTTCATTACTGAGTGATTTCGTTTATTGATTGTCTTTTCAATTTGAACTCTGTTATATTGTTTCTCCCTCGTACTGGTTTGAGTAGAGGGAGGGGATTGATCCAGCAGACTATGCTTGGATCAAGGGAAGTTGGGCGTGTTGCCTGCAAGCTGTTTGTCAGTGGTTTAGAGGATTTGTTCCTCTGGTTAAGCCAAGCTATAATGCTCAGCAGTGTGTGAGGAAGTAGTTCCTCGGTGTAGCCAAGCTGTAAAGCTCAACAGGGATCCTCACTGGTTTAGTGAGGGGTGGACGTAGGTCTCTACAGGGAGACCGAACCACCATAAAAATCTGTGTTCCTTTTGTGGTTTGCTTTCTCACATAATTCACTTATCGTTAGATGTTTGATTAGGCATGATATTAATACTGTCTGTTTACTGAACTTCTAATTAGCATTCTGCTTTCTATAGCTAGTGTGATCGTGCATTAATTTTTTTAAAGGGTCAACCTATTCACCCCTCCCCTCTAGTTTGACCTTCCACCTAATCCAACACGTGGTATCAGAGCTCGGCTCTCTTGTCAGGGGTCTCACAACCCAGAGAGATTTAGTGGAATGGAAAACAAGGGGTTCATGCCTGAGGAGTATGCAGTGAATAGGCCACCCTTCTTTGATGGCACTAACTATGCTTACTGGAAAAATCGGATGCAGGTATTTCTGAGAGCTCAAGACCATGAGATTTGGAGAGTCGTGAGCAAGGGACCATATCAGTTAGAAGGAGATGAAGAACTGTGGGTGAAGGAGCAGATTCGGCAGTCCAATGTCAATTGGCAAGCTATGAACATCATGCAATGCTCATTGCATCCTATGGAGTTTTCACGAGTATCCTCATGTGCCAGTGCCAAGGAAATGTGGGACAGACTTCAAGTCATCTATGAAGGTACGTCAGAGGTAAGAGAGACAAAAGCCAATATGTTAATTTCTGAATATGAAGCTTTTAGAATGAAGCCAGAGGAAAATATATCTGAAATGTATGCTAGACTAACCCTATTAGTGAATGGTCTTGATGGTCTGGAAAAGGCATACACTGATTACAAACTGGTCAGGAAAATTCTTAGATCCCTAACTCCAGTTTGGCACACCAAGGCCACTATTGTTGAGGAATCTAGGAACCTTCCTACCACTACCCCTGATGAGCTTATCGGATCTTTGATGGCTTATGAGCTGAACCTCAAAAGGACAGATGAGGATGTGAAAAAGAAAAAGCCTCTTGCATTGAAGGCAGGACCAAGTAGCAAGGAGAGCTCAGATGACAGTCATTCATCTACCTCAGATAATGACTCAGGTGAGATAGCAATGCTCACCAGGAAATTCAGGAAGTTTCTAAGGAAGGAAGGTAAATTTAGAAACAACAGAAGACCAGAGGTAAGAAAGAGTTCAAAATTCAAATCAGAAAACTCTAGGAAATCTGACAAGGTTGTCTGTTACCAATGCAGGAAACAAGGTCATATAAAATCTGAATGTCCAGAGAATGTGAAGAAAGTCCAACCAGAAATGGAAGAATAAGAAGCCCAAGGCCATGATAAGTATGTGGAGTGACGAGGAGAAAGATGAAGATGAAGATGAAGAAGAAAGCACTTCTGAAGAAGAGAGTGATGTTAAGCTGTGTTTCATGGCTAAGGGAGATGATAAGGATGAGGTAACTTCCTCTTCTGAAAACTTTTCTTGCAGTGATTGGGAAGAAGCATTTAATGAATTGCTAGATAAGTATGATCATGTAAAGAAAGAAAATAAATCACTCAAGAAAAAGAAACATCTGACTAGTCAAGAAAATTCATTGAATGATAAAATCAAGTGCCTAGAAGCTGAAATTACCAGTTTAAGAAAATCTCTTGATGAAAGTAACCAATGTAGAGATCAACTAATAGAGATGAATAGAGAAAACGAATATTTACTGAAAATTCAGGATGACCTAAAACTTGAATGCAAAAGTTGGAGAGTGATGTAAAAATTACTGAAGAAAAATATGAAGCAATTCAAGGAGTAAATCAGGAACTCCAAGAAAATTTGAAGAAACTGGAAGATGAGAATTCAAGCAAACAAACCTCTCTTGAGAAATTAACACAAGGTAAAAATAATCTTGAAGCTGTCATGGGAATAAGAAGCAATTTTGGAAAAGAAGGACTTGGTTATAATCCAACCAAGAAGAAGGATCTAGGAACTAGATTTATAACTTTTGTTTCTGAACAAGGTACGTCTGAGCAGAGCCAAATGGCTGAAAAGAAGTCTTGTGAGGAAAATCAGAAGAAGGAAAACAGACATATGAAATCAGAAAAGAAAAGGGCAAGAGAAAATGTATGATACCTTTAATGCCAATCATCATAAGAATGTGCCTAAGTTCAGAAGTAAACCCTCAGATCAGCCTATAGACCCTAGTTCATCAACCCAGCATCAAGAATATAGAAATTCAGGAAGTCATAGGACTGATACATGACAGTCGCGTCAACGCACTGAGTATCCTCCGTCCACTCATCCCGTGTCCCAGGGGTTCTATAGAAATAATGCTAGAACAAACCATTGGGCGCGTCAACGCAGTGTCCACACTGCGTCAACGCATATACCCTTCCCGGGTGGGTACTCTTTCAGAAATATGAGAATGAGTCGACGCAGCCACTACAGTGCGTCGACGCACCCTATGTACCAGAACCCATATGACAGAAAGGTTAGGTGGATGAGTCAACGCAATCATATGATAGGGTCTACGCAGTGAACCTTCATTCCTTCAAGAATTCAACATTCCTCTAGAACCTCTCCCAGGTTCTCCAATACCTATTGGAGTCACAATAACTATTGGAATGAGAACAAGAATAAAACTTCATACTTATCTAACAACAGAAATGGTTCAAAAAGGTCATTCCAAAGGGTACCTCAACCCAATCAGAAAAATTTCAAATCTATGACTCCCACATCTCAAAAACCCTCAAAACAACATATTTGGATTCCCAAAAGTATGCTGTCTTACTTGACACAATCATATGGTCTGATGGGACCCAAGTGTATTTGGGTTCCAAAATCTCTTGCTTGATGTGATTTGCAGGAGTGCCTTGCAGCTGTACACAATAGATGGTACCTTGACAGCGGCTGCTCAAGGCACATGACGGGCGATAAGGCAAAATTCTGTCTCCTAGTTGAGAAAGAAGGAGGACATGTCACGTTTGGGGGGAACAATAAAGGTAAAATAATTGGAAAAGGTAAAGTTGGCAAAACTCCCTGAACTCTATTGATGATGTGTTACTTGTTGAAGGATTAGAATACAATCTTCTTAGTATAAGCCAACTGTGTGATAAGGGGCACAAAGTTCTGTTTGATTCTAATGCATGCACCATTATTGAAAAACAGTCTGAAAGTGTTAAATTCTCTGGAAAAAGAATAAATAACATGTACATGGTAGATTTAGATGATCCTGCTCATAACAATCTTTATCTAGCTGTGAATAAAAGTGAGCTAGCTTGGCTATGGCATCATAGACTAGGACATGCTAGCTATAGTGTCATGCATAAGTTAGCCAAATTCAACATGGTGAATGATTTGCATGATGTTTCATTTAAGCAAAATGACAAAATTTGTAATGTATGCACTCAAGGAAAGCATACTAGGAAGTCATTTAAATCCAGAATTGAAAACCAATCTTCTAGACCTCTTGAACTTGTTTACATGGATTTGTTTGGACCCACTAGAATAGCAAGTTTGAGTGGCAATAAATATGATTTGTTTTGGTAGATGACTTTTCTAGGTTTACTTGGGTGTTCTTTTTAACTCATAAGAATGATGCATTTGAAGAATTTCAGGCATTCTTTAGGAAAGTTCAGCAGGATGGTAAGTATACTATTTCATCTATCATGTCAGATCATGGAGGAGAATTTGAAAATTCAGAATTCGATGGTTTTTGCAGGGCAATGGGAATAACTCACAAATTCTCATCTCCAAGAACTCCTGAACAGAATGGAGTGGTGGAAAGAAGAAATAGAACCCTTGTCGAGATGGCTAGAACTATGTTGATCGAAGGACAACTCCCAAGGAAGTTCTGGGCAGAGGCGGTAAATACAGCTTGCTACATTATAAACCGGGCAATGGTAAGACCTTTGTCCAAAAAGACTCCATATGAATTATTGAAAGGTAAGAAGCCCTCTGTTATGCATTTCAGAGTTTTTGGATCTAAATGTTTTGTTCAAAATAATCACAAACGGGACTTAGATAAATTTGAACCTAAGAGTGAACCAGCCATATTTCTAGGATATTCAAATCACTCTAGGGCCTATAGAGTCCTAAATGTCAAAACTCAGTCTGTTGAAGAATCTCCACATATTGTCTTCGATGAAATGAATATCAGGTCTGAAAATGAACAATCTTGCAGGGACAAAGATGATGGAGAGTTTCTTGAAGAAAAGGAAGAACAATACACTCAAGAGGAAGAGCCAAGGTCAAATGAGAATCTAGCAGAATCAAGTACTAGAGGTAATACAGATGCTAATGAAGGTAACTCCTTGACCAATGTTAGAATGCTAAAAGACCACCCTCTATCAAGCATTATTGGTAATCTGCATGACCCTACCAGAACTAGATCTCATTTCAGAACAATTGAAGAAATGGATAATTTGGCTCTTATATCTCAAATTGAACCAAAAAATGTAACTGAAGCCCTGAAAGATGATTGCTGGATAAATGCAATGCATGAGGAATTAAATCAATTCAAAAGAAATAAAGTGTGGCACCTTGTGCCAAGACCCAATGAACTTTCAGTAATTGGAACTAAGTGGGTCTTTAGAAATAAACAAAATGAAAATGGAATTGTGATAAGAAATAAAGCAAGACTGGTTGCACAAGGATATAACCAAGAATTTGGCATTGATTTCGAAGAATCCTTTGCACCAGTAGCTAGATTAAAAGCTATTAGATTATTACTTGCATATGCATGTTGTCATGGAATAAAGCTCCATCAAATGGATGTAAAAAGTGCATTTCTTAATGGTTTAATAAAAGAAGAGTGTATGTTGAACAACCCCCTGGTTTTGAATCTATAGACTGCCCTGACCATGTTTACAGATTAGACAAAGCTCTCTATGGGCTCAAACAGGCACCTCGAGCATGGTATGATAGACTCAGCTCATACCTCACTGAGAAAGGATATTCAAGAGGTAAAGTGGACCAACCTCTATTCACCAAGGTGAGAAATAATGACATTATTCTGGTTCAAATCTACGTTGATGATATAGTCTTTGGATCCACTAAACCAAGCATGTGTGAGGAATTTACAAATTTGATGACCACAGAATTTGAGATGAGTCTCATGGGTGAGCTTCAATTTTTTCTAGGTCTACAAATCACTCAAAGCAAGGATGGATGCTTCATCAACCAGGCAAAGTACATTTCTGAATTATTGAAGAAATATCAAATGGAGAATCTTAAGGCAATCAGCACTCCCATGAGCACCAATACTAGTTTGGATGCAGATCTGAAAGGTAAATCAGTAGATGCGAAGACCTATCGAGGTATGATCGGATCACTCCTCTATCTTACTGCATCTAGGCCAGACATCTAATTTTGTGTTTGTATGTGTGCTCGGTTTCAGTCTGATCCTAAAGAATCCCACTTGATTTCTGTCAAGCGTATCTTTCGATACCTTGCTGGAACTCGAGACTTAGGGATTTGGTATCCTGCATCTTGCACTTTTGATCTTGTTTCATACTCAGATGCAGACTATGTTGGATGCAAACTTGACAGGAAAAGCACAAGTGGCTATTGCCAATTTTTGGGAGGGTGTTTGGTTTCTTGGGCATCAAGAAACAACACTCAGTGGCACTATCCACTACAGAGGCAGAATATGTCGCTGCAGGGAGTTGTGGCACTCAAGTGTTGTGGATCAAACATCAACTTCAAGATTATCAAACTGATCTTGGATGTGTCCCAATATTGTGTGATAACACAAGTGCCATTAACCTGGCAAAGAACCCCATCCAGCACTCTAGGACCAAACATATAGAAATAAGGCATCACTTCTTGCGAGATGAAGTTAATAAAGGAAGCTTCAAATTGATTTTTGTAGACTCAGAACATCAACTAGCTGACATCTTCACCAAGCCACTGAATAATGAAAGATTCTCTTGTCTTAGGAGAGAGCTTGGATTGTGCAATCCTCATCTTGCTGCCTAAATTGATTGCTTGTTTTCTTCTTTGAAACTTGTCTGATTAACTTTACCAAGAAATAAATTGATTACATTTCTTGTTTGAATTGCCAATGCCTGATTTCTAAATAAGTCACAGACTTAGGGGGAGTTTAATTTTGAGCATATCTGTTTAATAACTCATGACAAATAAAAAACCATCATGTCAACAATTGCATCTTCATTCATATTTTCAGTCATGAATAAATGGAGGGAAATTCTGTCCTGTTAGATTCAGTTATCTGGGTATTTGAAGAGTGGTTTATGAGACTGAGTCAACACTGACAGAAACCTTTTGGAAATAGGCTGGAAACTGAACTGACTGGTTGAGTGAGTTAACGCAGTCACCTGGTTGAGTCAACGCACTGATATAAACCTGATGCAAATGAGTTCTGGAATTAATTGAATTACTTCAGAAGGGTTACCGAAGCTCTGAAGTTTGGATCTCACATATCCTTTTCTTGTTGAAATCTTCTAGTACCTCAGTGTGTCTGTAACTTGGTGTCGTCTTCTCAACCTCTCATCAACCTTGTTTCTTCTACATTCAGTTTTTCAACCTGTAGTGAAGAACCACTCAATCTTGAGTATGAGGGAAATTTCTTGAGATCTGAAATGTGAATTGATGTCATAGATTCAGGGGGAGCTAAAATGATAATTCCTTTATAAGAGGTGGTGATCTTTATTGACTGTCTCTATGCTGTATTAATGGTTGGAGATCTCTAAATCTTTTGATCTTTGAATGCTAAAATTCATGAACACAAAAGTGATGTGCATATGGAATAGTTTTAGAACTATTTAATAAAACTGAGAACTCATCATTTCTTGAACTATGATGATCAAAAGTAAAGAGACCTTTGTGAAAATGAATTTAATATCTGTATTGACTTTAAACTCAGCATAGGGGTAATAAGAGCTAAAGAAACATGCCCTATATATAAAAATATATATATAATAAATTGTAGAGCAATGGAAAGCTTTCACTGAGAAACTGTCACTATACACCAAAGAAGTGCTAATGAGCATGTCATGATGTGGGCTGTTACCTCTGTTTTAAAGAAAAAATAATTCATTGTAGAGCAATGGTAACTTTCCACTGAGAAACTACCTCCATGCACCACTGAAGTGCTAAAAGACATGTCATGATGTGAGTTGCCAAGTCTGTTTCAGTTGTGCAGAATAGTTAGCTATGCTAAGTAACCGGGGACTCTGGTGTCTGATAAACATGTGCACCCGTGTCAAAAGGCTAGCTATACTTTACTGCAATTGATGAAAAATGAAAAATGTCAATGTTCATATGGGGTTGACCTAATGCTCAAAAATAAAATCCTTTAGAGTTCATCCTCAATTCGAGTTAAATTCACTACTATAAGGGTCTCTTGCAATTGAACATTCTAGGGATAAGTTTTGAGAAAGTTCCAAGTGTGAAAATTGTTCAATCCTTATTCCACAATCATGCTCTTCTTGTTCAAGGATTTATCTCAAAGTCTTAAGATTGTTTTTCTCCACATCATTAAATGAATTAGGGGCTCTCATAATTTCTCATCATATATCTCATAAGGGAACTTGAATTTTATCAATTAAAAATCCCTGAATGTAATTTCATCTCTTCATAATTTCAATGTCTTTAGAATGCCTAAATACTATGGGTCTTCACTATTTCCTGTCCACTTCACAATACATTCATGACTCGCTTTGGTGGCGTCGACGCAGTGCCTCACTACGTAAACGTTGTCATTCAATAACTCCCATTTCGTCCCAATCCGGTTCAGAACATTAAACCGGTTCAATCCTTTGAATTGAACTTGAGTCGTCACCTTGTTTAAAACCCCGCAGCGTAAACGATGCCGTCTACTCAGCTCATTCCAAGACCTAGTGGGTCTCTACCTCTCGATTTTTTCTCAGCTCCTTCTCTCATTTTTTTTTGATTCTCGCTATGGCGCCTCCGGAACAAGTGAAGAAGGGGAAGAACAAAAAAGATCTAAAGAGAAGAGATCCCATCTTTGCTACGGGCAGGATTGAGCCTCGAACCAAATATCAAGAGGAGACGTCATCTCAGTCAGCTTCACCACAACGGAAAGGAAAAGAGAAAAGCTCGCCGATAAAGACAAGGGTAGCAAAGCAGAAGGGCAAAGACAAGGGCATGGCAGATCCTTCAGAGGAGATATCGTCTCCTTCAGTTCTAAGGAAATAGAAAGGCAAAGAGATAGAGTTATCTTTTTGGAAATGACGTCTTCATCCAAGCCCGCCATCCAAAAAGAGAAAGCTCTCTACCGTAAGGACAGAGGAGCAGGTTACATCTTCAGGTGCTGCGAAGGGGAAGAAAGGTGGTGCCAGTTCACATGCAAGGTCTTCTGATCCCTCTCTCATCATCAATGTGGAAGAACCTCTGAAAGTCCTTATTCCACGGTATATTGTTGCTACCGACGTTAAGATGCTTGAGGTTTTTCTGTAACTATTCCCTATTTTGGATTATCAGGGTTGGTGGTCTTTCGTTACAAATCATAAGATTTATTACCCCACCCTACTTAGGGAATTTTACCACAATTTGAAGTATGAACCTCATATCCACAAAATTTCTTCAACTGTCAAGAATGTTAGTTTCGAATTGACCAACAAACTGTTTGCCAGAGCTTGAAAAATACCAATGAATGGGGTTCAGTTACACAGTTTTCAGCTTGATGAACATGCAGCTTATGCTCTTCTGACTGACAAACCCAGTGATCCTACAGACGTTAGGGAGACTTTCTTATCTAGTCTTAAAGCAAATAGGTTCCCTCCATTAAATAGACTGCTCCACCATATTTGCACATCAATGATAACACCTCAGAGCAGTGGTAGGGAACGGGTCACTGAGATGCAGAGATTTTTACTGTATTGCTTGCTGAAAAAGATAAATATTTCTTTGTCAGATGTAGTCATTCAGACTATGGGATCTTGCTTAACACAATCTAGGACACTCCCATATGCTGCTCCATTGACTGCCATATTTCAAAAAGTTGGAGTAGATTTTGGTGATGAGAAGAAACTGACTATTCCTAAAGGGAACATATACTCCCTTTCCTACATTCAGAAATTCATGGGATTTAAAGTCATAAATGGATAGCCAGTCAGGGTTCTGCCAAGTCAGAAACCTATCTCTACCTCAGTAGAAACTAGTCAAGAAGTAAGAACTGACATACAAAATCAGCAAGAGGCCAATCTACACAGAATGGAAAGATCAGAGGTTAGGGAAGATAGACCTGAAGCTAGTTCAGCCAGAATGGACTACAAAGACTTCAGCAATATCCAAGATGATTACAATGTACAAGATGATACTCCTGTGTTTCCTGTTGCTTCCAGAGAGCTTGTCATAGTACAAGGTCCTCTTCCAGAACCCTCTCCACCAAGGCGACCTGCATCTACTTCTGAGGAGATTCCAGCCAATTCTCAGAATGATTTTTCTGGTATCAATCCTACTCTCATTCAATTTTTGGAAATGAAATTCAAGAGTATTGACTCTTCCATAATGCACCTAAGTTCAACAACGGATATGAGGCTGTCACACCTTGAACAGAAATTAGACAGCAGATGGGAAAAGTTTACACGTGATAAATTCAAATCAGACAAGAAGTTTCATGAATTTATGGAATCTCTTCTTCAAGCTTGTCAGAAAGCTGGTTCAGTCATGCGTAACTTAAAAAACTTGCATCAACAATGTTTGCACAGGATACAGAGTGTACAGACATACAACTATGATGTCATGGAAAATCAATCTAAGTTGAACTTGAAATATTCCACCCTGATTGACAAGAACAATGAGTTCAGTGAAAAGGTTCAAACCTTGTTTGAAAAGATTACATCCTTTGGTCAGGACATTGCTAAACTATTTGAACGAACCACTCTAGTCTATGATGAGGTTGTGGATGTGTTGCACATTCTAAAAGAAAACTTCCCACCCACAATTGAAGATCAACGTGATGTGTACTACCCTCCACCAACAGAAGCATCCTCCTCTGCACCTGAATGGGGATCTCAGCAGAAAGCTCAGGTGGATTATCTGTTTGATATATTACACAACTGGTTTGATGGTATTTCTACTAAGGTCAAAGAGTACCACAAGTTTGTGGTGAACAGAGATCAGTTGCTTTATGAAAGGATGGACACTATGGCAGCTTCCATGGCTCAGCTTCAGCAACAGTTAGATATTGTGTCTGCAACTGTACTTCAGGCTTCCTCATCTACTCCCCTTCCTGATGATGTCAAAGGGGGAGAGACATGAACTCAAGTTGAAGTCTAGACTAGAACTGCATTGCATCTGCATCAAATGTGTTGACTGACTGAAGTTTCTTTCTTTTTGTCCTTCTCTATGATGTAAAACTTTGGACTTAAATGAATGACAAAAAATGATGTTTGGTTCAGTCACAAAAGTGAATTCTTTGCTTGATCTGAACTTTCTTGTTTGATCTGAATGATACTTTTTTATTTAGATGCAATGGCATTCACCTCAGAGTTGCCATCATCAAAAAAGTGGATATTGTTGTGCCCCTAGTTTTGATGATGACAACCATGAGATGTGAATGTTGAATTCAACTCAAAATGTTGAATTAAATGTTGATTCAGTAACGCTTCCACTTGATTTCTTTTTGTTGCAAGAAAGGAACAGGGTCGACGCTGGGAGTTCAAGGCGTCCACGCATTAGTTGAAGAGGCAAAAACATAAGTCACTGATATAATATCGGTGCATCAACTCCACGCTATTGCAGCGTCAACTCATCAGCTTAAGAAGCAGAGGTATTCATAGATCTACTTCACTGCGTCAACGCCATAGTAGAGCAGCGTCGACGCAGTAGTTAAAAAGGCAGAGCTATGGGTCACTGGAATAACCCAGTGCGTCAACGCTACAGCATGATAGCGTCGACGCAGCAGTTCACTCTGAGGTGAAGTTGGCTCTGGGTCAGTTCAGTGGGTCGACGCAGTGACCCCACGCGCCAACGCATCCAACATTACATTCAAAGCCATGTGAGGGATTTCAAGGCTGCGTCAACCCCGTGAAATTAATGGGTTGACGCCATCTGAACCACTTACGAGATTAGTTGGGTGGACCCCAATCGTAAGTGACGTCAAAGGCCACATCAGCCAAAAGTGCTTGCGATCTGGTTTTCTCTCGCGATTCCAGAAGGCTCTATGCAGATCAATCATTGGGCTAACCAGAAAATCTAGATGGGGCCCACTAGACGTATATAATACATGAATTTGGAAGTGAGCGCGGGAACTTGATTATCGAAGAAGGTTTTGGAGATTTCGAAGTTGCTGCGAACAAGGCAGAGCAAGAGAAGCTCATGAGAGGAACTGGGAGTTCATCTTCTTCTTGATGGCGATCTGCTGAAGACCTGAGGAGATCTAGGAGCAGTGATTCATTGCAAGTTCATCTACATTTCAGAAGAAGAAGATTAGCTGATCATTGAAGCTGTTTCTCCCATATTTCTAAATTCAAGCCTGAGATCCGGCTGCCCCACAGATCTAAGATTATTCTTTCATTACTGAGTGATTTCGTTTATTGATTATCTTTTTAATTTGAACTCTGTTATATTGTTTCTCCCTCGTACTGGTTTGAGTAGAGGGAGGGGATTGATCCAACAGACTGTGCTTGGATCAAGGGAAGTTGGGCGTGTTGCCTGCAAGCTGTTTGTCAGCGGTTTAGAGGATCTGTTCCTCTGGTTAAGCCAAGCTGTAATGCTCAGCGGTGTGTGAGGAAGTAGTTCCTCGGTGTAGCCAAGCTGTAAAGCTCAGCAGGGATCCTCACTGGTTTAGTGAGAGGTGGACGTAGGTCTCCACAGGGAGACCGAACCACCATAAAAATCTGTGTTCCTTTTGTGGTTTGCTTTCTCACATAATTCACTTATCGTTAGATGTTTGATTAGGCACGATATTAATACTGTCTATTTATTGAACTTCTAATTAGCATTCTGCTTTCTATAGCTAGTGTGATCGTGCATTAATTTTTTTAAAGGGTCAACCTATTCACCCCTCCCCTCTAGTTTGACCTTCCACCTAATCCAACATATCCATCTCTTGGTCCAAATTCACAAACCTTTGCTCAAGCTAGCCCGCATTGCTCTCGATCTCTCCCTACCAAGGAGATGATTTCTCAGGCCCAACGCTAGCTTGATGAGCTTCAACGGTGGATCGATCCTAAACCTTCTTTAAGTGTTCCATTTGCATTTGAAAATATCCAGCCTCCGCCACCTTCGCAAATTCTCGCTTATCGCCATTATGGTGGAGCCGGTGACCCTTATAGTATTTTAAGATAGTTGAAGTGTATGCAACTTGGAGATAAATAGATAGTTCTACTATGTTAATTTGAATACTCATATTTAGATAGTCTAATCGATATATATTGTCTTTGTGGATATATCTTGATAGTCAATTTTTTTTTGATCGATTTCATTTTCAGATAGTTGATGATATCAACTATGACGATAGTCAGATTGTTCTAAGTTCTCAGATAGTCATTTGCATCGATTATATGAGTGTTTCGACTATTTATGCAGATAGTCGATTGTATCAACTACATTAGTGTATCAATTATGTGTTCAGTTAGTCGAGCATTTCGACTAAGTTCAATGTATCGACTCTGTGAGTAGATAGTCGCCTGTATCGACTATGTGAGTTTATCGACTAATTAATTAGATAGTCGGGTGTATCGACTATGTGAGTGTATCGACTATATGAGCAGATAGTCGAGCATATCGACTATGTGATTATTTCGACTATGTGCACAGATAGACTATGTGAGCAGATAGTCGGATATATTGATTATGTGAATGTATCGACTATGTAAGTTGATAGCCGGGCCTATCGACTATGTGAGCATATCGACTATGTAAGTAGATAGTCGTGCCTATCGTCTATATGAGTGTATCCACTATATCTATATGTAGCGATTATGTTCTATTTCGATGATCTATTGTAGCGACTAAATTTTGCATTGATTATGTTCTTTAACAAACTATTGTATTTACTATGTATTCGAATGTTTGAGTGAATTGAAAAATGAATCGTTTGAATGATCATCTTTAGATAATTTCTTCACTAAGATCTGTAGATGATTATACTTTTATCTTCATCGATACTTCATTTTTGTAGGTTTAAATTTTCCTGACTTAGTGCAGTTCTGACAAAGATGATTAATAATTGTTCCTTTGTTTGGACATTCGCTTGACTTGTTTTTATCAATTTGTTATAAACTTCTTGATCAATTCGATTCTGTTTTGTTATCACTAAAATCTATTTCATTCTTCAAGTGGTGCTTAAGATATATATGGAGGTGTCAGCCTAACAAAATTGTGCTCTATTCCTTCTTATTCACAGAATTGCTAAAAGTTTGCATGTTGAAATTCCCTACCATGATCACTTCTCAAGCCCACAATGTTGTACATCTGATCCTTCTGAATTTTCTTGCTGAATTTGATAAAGGATTCAAAGGTATCGACCTTCTGTTCTAAAAATGTGGCCCATGTGAATCTGGAGAAATCATCTACGCTTACCAATCCACAATTTTTCCCTTCGAGGTTGGTAGTTCTCATTAGTCCAAATAAATCCATATGTAGTAGCTTTAAGGGCTTGCTAGTTGTAATAATATTCTTGCTTTGAAAAGAATTTCGAACTTGCTTCCCTTTCATGCACACTTTATAGACTGGCAAACCTATCATCCTTCTTTTGGGAAGTCCATCGACTAGATTATATTTGATTAGTTTATGTATGATTCCCTGACTTGCATGATTGTTCGCTGCTCGTGGGGAGTTCCTAAAATTTCCTCCGCGGCATGACATACACTCGCCTTTCGGAAGGCCGAGATGGGTTGATTTGGCACATGGGGATTCCGGGGTAGTAATGGGAAATACAAAGAAAGAAATATGGCTAGGTTAGGTGTAGCCGGGTGGAATGCAGGCGTGCCAGTCGATTTCTCGACGATCACCTACGGAACCGAATTTTGATCGGGGAAGTGCCACCAGGGCATGGCACATGGGCACAGGATGTCGGGCGACGCGTGGTGAGAAGGGGGTTTCGCTCGTACGAGTGGAGGTAATTGTGGGGATTTGTGTACAAGTCTTTCCCACCGACCACAAGCAATCAGTGTTTGTTTTACATCAGATTGAAACTGAATACCTTTATTTTTTCTGTTGAAGGAGGACTGGGATACCCTAGAAGCCATAGAAAGGTTACATGGTTTACACTGCAGCTAGAATTCGACCATCGGGTTCAGCAAATCGGGTTGAAGGCACGGGGCCTTAGATTGACTGGGTGAGACGTAGGCCAGAGTGGGGCTGCGGACACTGGCTCAACAAGGAGCAGGCAGGTACTAGCCCGAGAGACAGATAACATCGGTAGCTGGAGGGCACAGACACCAAAGCGTGCCAAGAGAGGTGAAGAATTAGGTTTTCTGTGTACACATCACTATAATAAGCCATAACAGGCATTACAGAGAGGCGCTAAAATGCCTTAGTACATTAGAGCAAGCCACATGACAATTTCATCTCAGGGACCAGTCCCCCGGGTCATTGCACAATAACATGGGTTTTCTGCTATTTTATAGAGGGTCCTCCAAGGGACTACAGGTGCTATGGAGCAATGTTGGCTGGACTATATACCGGGACACTAACACTAACTGGAAGGCATGTGGGCCGGGTGTCAGTGTGTCTAGGAGTTAGGACTGGGCCTCGGGAATGATACGTCTGGACTAAGGTCGAGCTAACACAGGGGGCAGGTGGGACAGTCGGTCACTAGCTTAGAGCGAGCAGTCGGAGACCGGCCACAAAATATGGAAGGTTCCAGCATGAGGGTGTCGATGTTATTACCATGGCACGCCATGCGCAAGTGAACTCGATGGAAGAGTGTTCCCGCTATTACCATGGCACCCCATATGTAAGGGAGGACATTGTTGTGTATTGGCTAAATGCCATATGAGGGGTACTGATGTGACACACTCTCGGCGTGTGTTAAGCTTAATGCAAACAAATTCGCCAAGTTACGCTCCAAGTGCTTTCGGAGGAATCCTTCCTCTGTCTGCACTTCATATCTCTTGACCCTTGGCCTTCCAAGAAAATTTATAGGCAAGGGGTGGCTGGGTTATGGAGCTCCCCCGTAAAGGGTAATCCCGCATAAAGGGCAGGAGATTTGAGGGGTTGTCACGCGTAAAGCGTAGGTTTAGGAGGGCCAATGGAGGAGAGAGAGAGAGCTTTATGTATGAGAGCTAGTGGGTTTTGGCCCCCGTAAAGGGGGGGTTTAGGACGGCGCAATGAGGGGAGAGAGGGCTGGGTGATGAGTGTTTTGACCCCGTTAAAGGGGGGGTTTAGGAGGGCAGCTTGAGGAGAGAGAAAGAGCTGGGTGGTGAGTGTTTTGGCACCCATAAAGGGGGTTTAGGAGGGCGCATGGGAGAAACAGAGAGATAGTGGGTCCCACTTGTCTTGACCCCCGTAAAGGGGGGGTTTAGGAGGAAGGAATGGAGAGACATTGCTCTCTCTCTTTCTTTCTTTTCTCTCTTCTCTCTCTCTCTCTCTTTTTAATAGGTGGTCTTTGGCCTACCTAAAACCCCCAAGGGGGTGTACGCAGGCAGGGCGACCAACGCACCATGTCCCGCGTAAACCCCCCCTTTAGGGGGGTTGGGCATAGGTTTGAAGAGAGAGGGAGAGAGGGAAAAATATTTAAGTGGTCCCCCCTTCTCTAGACCCACGTGAATGGATTTTGGCTGGGTTTTGGGTGCTTTTGGACTGGTTTTTTGGATGGGTTTGAACCCTTGGAAGGTCGGGTGCTTGGAGTGCTCGAACTTGCTTCTCGGACCGTGTGCTTCATCTTGGACACTCCTCGAACACTTCTTGCACACTCCACATGGTGAGTGGACTTTTCGTAAATTAGAATTAAGTTGGAGTTGTGATTGTCCGGGACTAGGAGGGTACGCCCCGGGGTCTGGGGCGCCTTTGGCGTGGGGTTCGCCCCTGGCCGTGGGGGTTCGAGGGTAGACCCGGGGTGGTCTCCCTTTGCCTTTTTCTTTCTTTTGATGACTGGGATGGGGCTGGCTGGCTGGCTCGATCCAAGACTTGTGTGTTGGTCCAAGCCTCAAGATGAGGTTGATGCGGGGTTTCCTTCAAGGTGTTCGGGGTAATTCCCTAGCCTTGTTGCCGTATTGTATAGACTGAGTAGAGGCCCGGATGGCATACCAGGGCTTGGAATTCCCATCTAGCATAGGTGGGATAGCGAGAGAAAGGCGTTGTGGGCATGGAAGCTTGGCCTTAGTAAGTGTGTCATGCCATACGGCGAGCTGGTATGTAGCCTCAGATTGGCCTGATGACTTATAAAGAAAGCGGCCCATCGCTGCAAATCTGGGAGTCGGGGGTAGTCCCCCTCCTTTGTTGTGTGACCGCATGATGTGGCAAGTGTTCCCGAGTCATGAGTCTGCCCTGACTCATGGTAAAGTGGCTGGAAATATGAACACCTGTAAAGTGTTTGGGATAATTCTCGACTATCCTCCACGGGCCATGTGCACTGGCTAGTGATCCCCGGGGCCCAAGTTTAAGTGGGCGACCGAGTCCACTAGTGTTGGCCGGCTAGACGGAGGCATTTCGAGGTGAATCCTCTGCCTTGTGGTAGGTATCTCATGCTGTAGCGTGTTTCTGCGAGCCCCCAGATTGGCCCGGGGGGCTAAATTGTAGACAGGCAAATGCCGTTCATCGAAGAGTTGGGGTTGGTCCCCGTTATTTATAGAGTCCACCATGGGGAAGTAGTGGAGGCCTAGGTTGGGGAAAGATTGGTGTAGGAAGCGGGAGGTGGGTTGGGTGAGGGGGTTTAGGTTGGTTGGCCTTGGGAGGTGCATCTTTCTTTGGGGGTGATGGAGGGATAGTGGTGGGGTTCAAGGGGGCTTGTGGGATATGGGTTTGGTGGGGGAATTTGGGTTGGGGGGTGGTGGTCGTCATGGGCCTAGGTGGAGGGGTGGTCATGGGGCCCAATTGGGTTTGTGGAGCTATGGTTGTGGTGAGGACTTGTAGGTAGGGTGTAGATGTGGTAGTCGGGATAGGATAGGTGGGAAGTGGTGGGGAATGGGGGATTAGGGTCTTGGGTTGGCCAGGAGGGGGTGAAAGAGTTGAAGTGCTCCTTAGGCTTTGGTGATTCGGGTAGGAAGGGTACACATATTTTGTCCTAAGTTTCTCCTTCATATCCTCCCAAGTGGTGATGGGAGTTTCCCTTCTAAGTATCCTTAACCCGACAATTTGCAACCAATGAGTTTCTGCCCGTTTGGTAAGTTGCATTTTGGCAACCCAAGCCTTGTCATCCTCGGACATGGGATACCAAGTGAAGTACTTGTCCAATGTGGATTCCCAATCTAAATATTCTCTAGGAGAGGTTCCATCAAAGGTGGGAAGTGGAAGGGGGACCATTCTATCGTCCACCCTTGGGGTGGGCCCATTGTCACCCAATTGGGTAAGTTGACCATTTGTGCTATCTAGGCGATCAAAGGCATTGTTCATGGTTCCCATGAGGTATTCAACATGGCCATGGAGGTTATGTGTGTTGGTGGTGGGCTTCTCTTGGCGGTTTGAACTCATGGAGAGGGCTGATGGGTAAGGTCGGTATGAGGTGGCCATGCTAGTGGACAAAGAGATGCAACCGAGGACTCTAAATACATAAACATGCCCTAGGACCAACTTGATAGAGACAAGTTGTGAACTTGCTCTGATACCACTTGATGTGAAACAGCCCAATGATGACTGAGCATGAAATGAGCAACCTATGACCTAGACCCGCAAGCATACAAGCACTCCAATGATTCTTACAATAGCGTCTTACTCTCACGGCACACGCGATCACCCGGCGGGGCCGGGGGATGATGGCAAGGGTCCAATGGTTCTAATTGACTTAGTTGGCTTAGGCTGACCTCAAAGGGCCTAGGATTCCCAACTTAGTGGGCGGCTGGCCCGCAGGGCGGGGTTCGGGTGGCACTCTCTCCCGGTCCGCGGTGGACACCTTCAAAGTAGCATACTAGTACGGGTTCTCTTCTCACCGTCCGACGGGCATTCAAAGCAATACTAAACTTGCAGAAATAAGGCAATCAAGGGTAGTATCAGAGGCTCACCTGATCGGTGTGAAAACACCGATCCCGCTCGGAGACGAGGGCGCGCCGGGAGGCGAGGGTATATACCCGATCGCCGCGGCGGTGTCGCTTGACCTGAAAGTGAAAGAAGTACAACACTACACCTCTCGCAGGAGGGATGATCTTGGGGTAGGGATTAAGCTTAGTACAACCAAAAATACCTCCACGCAGGGAGGGGCCTTCAGCCGGCCAAGCGGGGTGGGGGAATTAAGCAAAGAAGACCGACTTTCCGAACTCCGCCGGTTCTGCCAAGCTTCAGGCTCGCTGGACAGGGTGTCGATGACGACTCTGCCACGGACTCCACAGAACTCCAAACTTGATGAAACCAGTGCCAAAAGTTTCCCAACTGACAGAGAATGATGTCTGAATTTTTGTAGAAGCTCTGGAATGCGGGGCTGATCAAACTGGCGACTGGAGCAGGACAGCAATGCTCTGCCACTGACTGATGCAGAACTGATGCAGTAGGTTGTAGAAGGCACTGCAGATGCTCCCGACCTCCAAATGGAACAAAACTGGCGGTGGCGCGATCATGGTCGGAGTAGCTTTGAGCAGAAGTTGATGGGGCCACAATCCGAGATCGGAGAAGAGAGTGGTGACCGGAGAAGTGGGGACTGGTCGAACCTGTACCCACAGGTGACAGACTGCACACTCCGGCGATGAAAATAGTAACTGATAGCTCCGTTGGCCGAATGAGGTCCTTCTTCTTGGAGATGAAAGCTAACTGGACGTAGTGTCTGCCCTCCAAAAATGGCACTCAGATCCTTCACGAGCTGGCCGTGGCAGCTTCTGCTTTCAGCTTCAGGTCTTCAGACAGGGACAGAATGCGCAGTTGGACGAGATCCTCGAATACGAACAGCTCCGGACTCGGATGGATGCGAGACCACCACCGTTGGAAAGCTACCTTGGAGACGATTCCAGCAATATAGGCTTTGCCACCTGAATCTTTGAGACACGGTCGTGGCTGCCTCTGCAAGTCGCTGCCTCTCTGCTTCCTGAAACAGAGATAGAATGAGGAGAGGAAGAGGGTGTGGGGAAGGGGATGGCCAAGAGAGTAAGAGGTGGGAGGTGTGTCTAATGGCTCTGGAGGGGGGATGTGGGGTGTTTAGGGGTTGTGAGAGTTTTAGGGGAATGAAGGTTGGGGGGTGAAATGGCTGGAGAGGGCTGTGAGATGAGTGGAGGGAAGGTGGAGCTCTTGGTGGGCAAGGAGAGAGCAAGGGAGAGAGGGGGGCGAACTTGGGCTAGATGGGGAAGGGAGGGGCGACCTTGGGTGGTTAGGGAGGTGGGAAGATGGAAGGGCACTGCCCTAGGGAGAGGGAAATTTGAAATTGGGCTTGGGAAGAGCCCCTTCAACCTTGGGGAGAGGAAGGGGTGCTTAGGAAGTGGTGTTGGGTAGGTGGTAGTTGGGTGGTGGGGCTTGGATTGGTGGAACTTCCTTGGGACAAGGAGGGAAGTAAAGATGGGTTATGAGGAGTGGTGGGGAGTTAGTGGAGGTAGGTGGGGGTTGGGAGTAATTGGGAGGGGGAGGAGAGAGGGAGAAGTTCGCCCCTTTCCTTGTGGGAGAGAGAAAAAGAGATAGAGAGAGAGAAGGGGAGAAATTTAGTGGGGGGAGAGAGATGTGGGAGATATTTCTATTCAAATTGATTCATCAAAAGTTGAGTACATGAGGAGAGATGGGCCTATATATAGGCAACCATTCTTTACATGACCAAAATGTCCCTAACAATAAGACAAAAGACCGAGCATATCTTAGACTCAATCCTATGGGCCCATAACTAAGATAATAAGGCCCAATTAAGCATAACAAGGGAAATGGACTAGAACCACATGACTCAATAAAGGGAAATACAAAAGATAGGACTCAATAAAAGGAAAATACATAAGATGAAACTTGGGAAATGAAGATAACAAGTGTAGACCAAAATCAATCTACATCAAGAGTGTGCAGGCGACCCGAGCTAGAGGGAGTGTCGTGAGATGCCCTCATCACTTCGATGGCTCAAATTACTCCTATTGGAAAAATAGAATGCATGTCTTTCTGAGAGCCCAAGAGTCTGAGATCTGGAGGGTTGTGGAGAAGGGTCCGTATAAACTCTCGGATGATGAAGAAAAATGGACACCCGAGGAAATTAAGAAATGCACTGTAAATTTTAATGCTATGAACATTATGCAATGTGCTATACATCCTAATGAATTTTCTCGTGTATCCATGTGCAGTTCAGCAAAGGAGATGTGGGACAAATTACGGCTTATCTATGAAGGAACCTCCAAGGTCAAGGAGACCAAGGCCAACCTACTCGTCAGAGACTAGGAGCTATTCAAGATGAAACCTGAAGAATCTATCTCTGAGATGTTCGCAAGGTTAACTAAGATTACTAATGGTCTCAAGAGTCTCGGAAAAGAATACACCAATTCTGAGCTCATGAGGAAAGTGTTGAGATCTCTCCCATCCGCGTGGCACACCAAAGCTACTGTCATTGAAGATTCAAAGAATCTGTCCACACTCTCTCTAGACGAGCTCATATGGTTGCTCATGACCTATGAGATAAACATCAAAAGAACTGTTGAGGAGGAAACCAAGAAGAAGAAAACGATGGCACTGAGAGCCCACCAATCTGATGATGATTCCCAAGAAGAGGAATCCAGCGAAGGGAGCAATGAAGAAGAAGGCCTTGCCATACTGACCAGTCAAGTGAAGAAATTTTTGAGAAGAAAGAATAACTTCCAAGGAAACTTCAGAAAAGGACAAAGAAAGCCTGTTCAAACCAAGAGCGAGCCAAGCAAGCCCAACAACGTCATTTGCTATGAATGCAAGAAACCCGGACACATGAGAGGAGAGTGTCCAGATCTGAAGAAGAAGTTCAAGAAGGAAAAATTCAGGAAGCCAAAAGCAATGGTCACTACATGGAGCGACGAAGAGAACGAACCGTCCGACGAGGAGCTGCAAGAGCTAGTGGAGAGCCTGTGCCTTATGGCACACGAGGATGACGCAACAGAGGTAAATTCTGATCTTGATTTTATTTCCAATGAACAATGGGAGTCAGAACATGAAAAGTTATATACAAAATATAAAAAAACTAGATCTGAAAATAAAACTCTCAAAAATAAAATTGATGATGTATCACATGAGGATATTTTTGTTTAAATTTGAGAAACTGGAACAAGAATGGTTTGAGTTAACAGAAGAAAAAGAAACTTTGTTTCAAACGATTTCAGATCTTGAAAATGCCAAAGAGGAGCTATCATGTAAAATGTCTGAAATTGAAAAAGTATGTGAAAAGCTCAAGAATGAAAAAGAAATTCTGACATCCTCCATTTCAGAAATCTAAAACAAAAATGTGAGCTTGAATAAAGAGGTGACTGACTTGCAGTTCACTCTCTCTAGGTTTGTTAAAGGAAAACAAAACCTAGACAATGTGTTGGGAGTTAAAACTAACTTCCGGAAAGAAAGATTGGGGTACATACCCCAGAACAAGAAATCTTTTGAGCACAAAATTACTACATCTTACGTGCATGAAAAAGGAAATGATTGTGCTTCATGTTCACACTCTAAGCCAATACATGTTCAACCAAAACCACGCCAATTCCCAAAAAGGTCCTCAAATGTCAATTGCTTTCATTGTGGTCACTTTGGTCATGTTATTGCTCATTGTTGGTTTAGACAAAACTCACGTAGAAATCATGCTGCTTGGACAAAGAAATCATATGTGCAGAATTAGACTAACTTCAATGGACCCAAATTCGCTTGGGTACCAAAAATAATTGCATGAGAATGTTATTTCTTACAGATATGTCTTGAAGCAAGGGGGAGCAAATGGTACTTGGATAGCGATTGTTCAAGGCATATGACAGGGGACAAGAGACTGTTCTCTACACTACAAGATAAAGATGGAGGCTCAGTTGCCTTTGGTGGAAAGGACAAAGGTAAAATAATTAGAATTGGCAACATAGGTAAGAATTCTGAAACCTTGATTAAAAATATCCTTTTAGTGAAAGGCTTAAATCACAACCTGCTGAGCATAAGCCAATTGTGTGACAAGGGCTTTAAAATTATTTTTGATGAAATCCACTGCCTTGTCATAAATAAAACCTCCAATGAAATCAGATTCATCGACAACAGAAATAACAATGTCTATACTATTAATCTAAATGATGTTTCTGATGATGGTATGTGCTTGATAGCAAATAATCATGATAATGCATGGCTATGGCACCGAAGACTAGGTCATTCTAATTTTAGAGTAATCTCCAAGTTGTCTAAACATGACTTGGTGAATGGTTTATCAAAATTAAAATTTAAAAGTGAGAAAATCTGTGAGGCTTACACAAAAGGCAAGTAAACACGTATATATTTCAAAAACAAGAACATTGTTTCTACCTCCCAGCCTCTAGAATTGTTGCATCTTGATCTTTTTGGCCCTACTAGGACATCCAGCCTAGGAGATAAATCTTTTGGATTTGTTATTGTTCATGATTACTCCAGATTTACGTGGGTATTATTTTTAGCAAATAAAAGTGATGTCTTGGCGGAGTTTGAAGTGTTTTGCAAGAAAATCTAAAATGATAGAGGCTACATTATCACTATCATCCAAAGTGATCATGGTGATGAATTTGAAAATCATGAGTTCAGCAATTTTTGTGAAGAGCAGGGGTACACGCACAACTTCTCATTACCAAGAATGCCCCAACAAAATGGAGTAGTAGAGAGGAAAAACAGAACATTGATAGACATGGCGCGGACCATGTTAAGTGAAAATTCTCTACCAAAATATTTTTGGGCTGAGACGGTAAGTACATCGTGTTACATCATCAACAGGGCGATGGTAAGGCCCATTTTGATGAAAACTCCTTATGAGCTCTACAAGGGTAAGAAATCAAATATTTTCCATCTTAAACCTTTTGGATGCCCATGTTTCATCCTGAATAATGGTAAGTCCAACCTAGATAAATTTGATGAGAAAAGTGACAAAGGAATTTTCTTAGGTTATGCACTCAAATCTAGAGCTTATCGATTGTTTAATAAAAAGACCTTGGTTGTTGCAGAAAGTCCTCATGTTATTTTTGATAAATTTGAATTGAAGCTAACCAATCAATCTATTCCAATTGTGGATGCAGATGAAGATCCCAAACGTTCAAATGATGCTAAGGCCAAGAACGAACCAACTGAATGAATCCCAAGCAAGAGTGAAGAGGATGAAGATCCTTCAATTGAAACGCTCCAAGAACAACAAGTGCAGCACCCCGACTTGTCCAGCTCTTCTACATTCTTGAAAGATCACCCAGCTGAAAACATCATAGGTAATCCTCAATAAGGGGTAAGAACTAGATCATCACTAAGGCTAGTGGAAGAAGAAGATTTGATGCCCTTAATCTCTCAAGAAGAGCCTAAGGATATTCATGAAGCTCTTCAAAATGAATCTTGGATTCAAGCTATGCATGAAGAGCTACACCAGTTCGAAAGGAATGAGGTGTGGACTCTTGTGCCGCGTCCAAAGAATCAACCCGTAATAAGAACACGTTGGGTTTTCCGAAACAAACTAAATGATACGGGACTAGTTGTTAGGAACAAGGCCTGACTTGTAGCCAATGGGTATAGCCAGGAGATGGGCATTGATTTTGATGAGTCCTTTGCACCGGTTGCTAGACTAGAAGCAGTCCGGATTTTACTGTCCTATGCTTGCTCTTTGAACTTCAAACTTCAAATGGATGTTAAATCTGTATTTCTTAACGGTTACATCAAGGAGGATATTTTTGTAGAGCAACCTCTAGGTTTTGAAGATTCAAAGCATCCAAAGCATGTGTACAAGTTGCAGAAGGCCTTGTATGGGTTAAAGCAAGCACCAAGGGCATGGTATGAAAGGCTCACTTCATTCCTCATGGAAAATGGTTTCAAAAGAGGTAAGGTTGACCAAACACTATTCATGAGGAAATCAGGTAAAGAGATATTAGTAGTTCAAGTATATGTGGATGACATTATTTTTGGAGCCACTAACAATGTCTTATGTGAAGAATTTGCTGAATCATGTAAGGAGAATTTGAGATGAGCTTAATGGGTGAACTGAACTTCTTTCTTGGATTGCAGGTGAAGCAAACACCCGAGGGTATTTTCATCAATCAAGCTAAGTGCACACTGGAGCTGTTAAAGAAATTTGGGATGGCTGAAGCGAAACCTTTGTCAACTCCGATGGTCACAACCACGAAGTTAGACAAAGATGAAAATGGTAAAACAGTAGATCCCACACTGTTTCGAGGTATGATGAGATCACTACTGTATCTCACAGCTTGCCGCCTTGACATTCAATTCAATGAATGTCTATGTGCTCGTTTTCAGTCATGTCCTAAAGAGTCTCATTTAATGGCTGTTAAATGCATTTTTTTCGATACTTAATTGGCACCATAGACTTTGGCTTGTGGTTTCCCATCAGTAGTTCATTTGATTTGATTGCATACACCGATGCGGATTATGCCGAATGTATTATAGATCGTAAAAGTACTAGTGGGTACTGTCAGTTTCTTGGTGGGTGCCTAGTCTCATGGGCCTCCAAGAAACAACATTCAGTATCTCTCTCAATGGCCGAGGCTAAATATGTAGCCGTCGGAAGTTGCGGAGCCCAAGTACTTTGGATCAAAAATCAATTGCTTGATTTGAATGTTGAAATGAAATGTGTGCCAATCTTGTGTGATAATACCAGTGCAATCAGCTTGTCAAAAAACCATGTTCAACATTCTAGGACAAAGCACATTGACATTCGACATCATTTTCTGAGAGATCATGTAGGAAAAGGGGTCTTTGAATTGAATTTCATTGACACACATAATTAACTAGTTGATATTTTCACAAAACCCCTAGATCACGATCAATTTAGCAAGATAAGAAGAGAACTTGGGATGTGCAAGGGTGAGAGCATACATACATAGGTCTGCACTTAGGATAAGAATTGCACTTGTAGAAACTCATATGCATCAAGGGTAGATTAACATGCATATTGTATGTATTTTCTTTTAATACCTTATGTGTGTTCATATATATCCTGCATGCTTGAATGTATTTATACATTTAGACCTCCTTGAAAAATATTTCTAACGCCAGATATTCCTTGGTTAAATAAATGTGGACCTAGTGATGCCGGACCTAAGGCAACTCCTGAGGGGGAGTTAGAGAACTTTCCTCAAATCTCCATCTCTTCTCTTTTTCTCCACTTCATGACGTTAGCTCTATTCAAAAGGTCGGATGATGTTCCCCATATTTAAAAAAAAGGAAAAGAAATAAAAAAGAAATAAAAAATATATGCAAAAATGGGGATTTTTGGGCTAGCGATCGACCGCCGCTCCCGCACCGGTCAACCGGTGGCGGCGAACCGGCCCGGCCGACCCTCAACTGAGCCATCTTATAAGGGGTACTAACACCCCATTCTCTAATTCTAACACCCCCACTCTCTCTCATACCCCATTTCCTAACCCTAGAACCACATATCTCCACCTCCCAAGCCCCTAAACCTCATCATTCCTCCACCCGCACAAGATTTGGCGTGTTCGTCACGGTTTCGAGATGAACTCCATTCGACCGCTCATGCGAGTGTGAAGCTTTTCCCAGGGTTCCAGGTTTTGGAGAAGGCTTTTTCAAGCCCTTGGAGTGTCATTTGCTTCAACTTCCTCCCCCAGGACAAGAGTCATCCTTTCAAGGGTTTCCACCGGATTTTCTAGTTCGGGATGCCGCCTAGACGGAGCTCTCAGCGTTCTGCCCAAGGGGAAGCTAGTGGTCAGAGGCGAGAGGCCCCGGCTCCTCCACCTCAGCGAGCTCATGCACCACTTTGAGCACCTCGCTTGCCTCCACGGCCTATTATCGACCCCCGACTAGTCGACTTTAATGAGGTGAATGAGCTTCTGCCTGATTTATGTGCTCTTTTTGAGATTCAAGATGGTTGGACAGATTTTGTCACTAGGTATACCAGATACTATCCCAATCTAGTGCACCAATTTTATGGAAATCTGGTTGAGAGAAATGAAGAGCTATATACAGTTGTTCATGGAGTTGAGTTACATATTACACCCGATCTTTTTCGATGAGTCTTTGGAGTATCGGCCTGGGGTGCTGACCGGACTTTTGGTCATGGTGAAGTTGAGGCTACTTTCATTGCCATGACAAACTGTGATTATGTGCATGCTGTGAGTGATTTAATCACATTGAATGCAAATTATTTTCCACCACTACAAAGGATTTTGTTGGTAGTCAAAATGAAGTAACAGAGGTTCAGAGGTTTCTGTTTTACAATGTCATGAATGGGATTACAATCAACATGGGTCGGCTCATGACAAATCTGATTGGGACTTGCCGTACCTATCTCCGGCGATCCGTGCCACATGCTTCACAATTGACAGGCGTCTTCATATATGCTGGGATCAATTTGGCAAATGAGCAGTTCATTTATGTTCAATAAGATGATATATATAATAAGCATAAGATCTTTACATATTTTGGGTATTACTATGGTCCCGATGGGGAGCTATGCCAAGATATACCAGTTTATGGGGAAGAAGCTGACAGTGATGACGAACAAGAACAAGAGCAGCAACAAGGTCAAGGGGATGTCCCCCCTCCAGTTCAGGCTGAGGAGCAACCTCCTCCACCTTCACCTCATCATATGGATCCCGAGGTGCCTCCTCCACCACAGTTCTATCATGGAGAGTCTTCTACTCAGGGGGTAGCACAACACTCTTGGGTAGATTATGAGATTTTTGACAGGCGGTTTACTGGACTAGAGACTCGTGTGGACACTTTTAGGGACTAACTTTCTACCTTTGGGGATCGCGTCGACACTATGGGTAATGTGATAGACACTATGTCAAGTCGCATAGATTCCTTCTCCACTATTCTGGATACTCTCTCCACTCAGATGGACACACTCTCCACACATATGACTAGCCTCACATACATAGTTGCTGATTCCAACCAGGCCTTCCATTTCATGAACTTAACACTTTCTTGGAATGCAGTGCCGTGATGCGACCCGTGACGTCTCCATTGGCCATATTCGGGATCATCTTCAGGTTCAAGATCATTCTCTTGAAGACATCCGTCGCGGCCTTGGATATCTGCCTCCTCCTCCAGAGGATCAGCCTCCTGCATATGACCCATGAGGATTTTTCTTTTGCTTCCTCCCTCCATACTGTTGCACTTCGGTCGTGTGTCTTTTGGGTTCATCTTTCGTCTATCCTATCCCCTTTTGATGATGCCAAAGGGGGAGAAGTAGTAGTAGTGCACGTCTTATATATATATCGGTATGTTCGTATGTTTGTATGCATGCTCATTGGTGAGGATCAATGTGTCAGTTCTGCATTTGTTTTGTCGCATGGGTCTAGAGTCTTGCATTCATTCTCTCAAGCATCAGTGTACCTTGTAAAGAAATGATGAAATGAATGCACTTGATTTTTGATATAATGTGGTTGGCTCTTGGCTCTTATTTCTCATTTCCCATCTTTCTTGGCAAACAAAATGTTGAATGGCTTGCATATATTTAATGGGTTGCGCTCCCTTGTACGATGAAGATTCTTTGGTTTGATGCACTACCCGTACGCAATGTAGTTTTCAAAGCATGCCATTACTCTTGTAATCTAGAGTTTTGTCATCATCAAAAAGGGGGAGATTATTGAGTCTCTCCAAATGATTTTGATGATAACAAAACCCTAGTATTACAACCTAAGTAATAACTTGGTTAAACTACTTTCAAAGCATTCCTTAATCATGCAAATGCCTAAATCTACCATGTTTCAAGAAATGCCCTGGATAAGTTCAAGCAATTCATAGTGATTGGAACAGGATATGGTCATACGATAATTTGCTCACGGATTATGATTCATTGGCTAACTCCATTGAAATTGTAGCTTTTCCAGGTAGCGGTCGACTGTCGGTCAGGGGCCGGACGATCGGTTTTCCCAGCGTTGAAAGCCTCATTCTTGTAAAATTCCGGTCGATCTCCCCATGTAGTTCGGTCGACCGCTAGCGTCGAGGCAGCAATTGTTGACTTGTGTTCTTCAACGTGGGAAGCCCCTTTCATTGGGTTTGTTTAATCCCAAAGTCACCAGACATGCCATGATTTGTGGATCTGGTTCCTGGCTTGTCCCTTGACCATCCAAGATCTATAAAAACATCACTTTGGGGTCAAAAACCCTAATCACTCAAGGAGGCTATCAAGGGGAGAAAGAGGAGTGCTACTGTAGCTCCGTGAACAGTGCTGCGTCCAAGAGTTCTTCATCCAAGAGTAAGGTTTTCAAGATCATCTGCAGGCCATTCAAGTGAAGATCTAGCTGAGGAAGAAGCCTCAACCAAGATCATCTTCATCCACTAAGGGGGAGCTTAAATCTAAGTTTTTCATTTTGTGTTTCTCCCTTATTTTTCATCAAGCTTCAAGTATGTGATCTTGAACATTTAAACACTTGTGTGTGTGTGGATCTATGCAGATCCGTGTGTGTGTGTGTGTGTGTGTGTGTGTGTGTGTGTGTGTGTGTGTGTGTGTGTGTGTGTGTGTGTGTGTGTGTGTGTGTGTGTGTGTGTGTGTTTTGATCTTTTAATCCTTTACAAGATAGTGTGGGAATCCTCACAGATCGTGAGGGGTGGACGTAGGTTGCCATTGTTGCATCCGAACCACCTAAAAATCACTGTCTATTGTGTGGTTTGTTCCTTTTCTTCTATCCCCATTCTGTACAGCACACACGTAGATTAATCTGGTTGTTTGAGTTAGATCTAGCACAATTTATCATTCTCATATTAGATCTCGGGTATATTAAAAGGTGGGTTTGGATCGGCAAGGCAAACCTTGTCAGGAAGATAACATATTGCGTGAGTAGAATCCCCAGATTCCCACCTCCGTCATCGTACCTAAGATCGGTTGAGTGCGATAGATTCTATTAGATCTGTGTGTTTTCATATAGTTCTGAAATTCATTACAGCTATTATTCACACGTGTTTGAATTGGGCAAGATTTTGTTAAAAGTTTTTAAACACATAATTCACCCCCCTCTTGGGTGTCATTGATCATGGGACTTCAATTGGTATCAGAGCTAAGGCTCTATTTCTTTCAGATCTAATGATCTAGAGTAAGATCTAGATCAATGGCAAACAAAGGTATGATGCATGAGGGTCATTCCATCCATCATCCTCTATACTTCGTGATGTGAAACAGCCCAAGGATGACTAAGCATGAAATGAGCAACCTAGGACCTAGACCCGCAAGCATACAAGCACTCCAATGATTCTCACAATAGCGTCTTACTCTCACGGCACACACGATCACCCGGCGGGGCCGGGGGATGATGGCAAGGGTCCGGGGTGAGACCCAATGATTCTAATTGACTTAGTTGGCTTAGGCTGACCTCAAAGGGCCTAGGATTCCCAACTTAGTGGGCGGCTGGCCCGCAGGGCGGGGTTCGGGTGGCACTCTCTCCCGGTCCACGGTGGACACCTTCAAAGTAGCATACTAGTACGGGCTCTCTTCTCACCGTCCGACGGGCATTCAAAGTAATACTAAACTTACAGAAATAAGGCAATCAAGGGTAGTATCAGAGGCTCACCTGATCAGTGTGAAAACACCGATCCCGCTCGGAGACGAGGGCGCACCGGGAGGCGAGGGTATATACCCGATCGCCGCGGCAGTGTCGCTTGACCTGAAAGTGAAAGAAGTACAACACTACACCTCTCGCAGGAGGGGTTATCTTGGGGTAGGGATTAAGCTTAGTACAACCAAAACTACATCCACGCAGGGAGGGGCCTTCATCCGGCCAAGCGGGGTGGGGGAATTAAGCAAAGAAGACCGACTTTCCAAACTCCGCCGGTTCTGCCAAGCTTTAGGCTCGCTGGACAGGGTGTCGATGACGACACTGCCACGGACTCCACAGAACTCCAAACTTGATGAAACCAGTGCCAAAAGTTTCCCAACTGACAGAGGATGATGTCTGAATTTTTGCAGAAGCTCTGGAACACGGGGCTGATCGGACCGGTGACTGGAGCAGGACAGCAACACTCTGCCACTAACTGATGCAGAACTCATTAGTCCAAAGCCCAAGGAGCACTTCAACTCCTTCACCCCCTCCTGGCCAACCCAAGACCCTAATCCCCCATTCCCCACCACTTCCCACCTATCCTATCCCGACCACCACATCTACACCCTACCTACAAGTCCTCACCACAATCATAGCTCCACAAACCCAATTGGGCCACATGACCACCCCTCCACCTAGGCCCATGACGACCACCAACCCCCAATCCAAATTCCCCCACCAAACCCATATCCCACAAGCCCCCTTGAACCCCACCACTATCCCTCCATCACCCCCAAAGAAAGATGAACCTCCCAAGGCCAACCAACCTAAACCCCCTCACCCAACCCACCTCCCGCTTCCTACACCAATCTTTCCCCAACCTAGGCCTCCACTACTTCCCCTTCCTATCCCAACCCAAGTCCACCCTTGCACACCACTCCGAGTGCGCCATGCATCGACTACCACCAACCCACCCACCTTAGACCTTCCTACCCCATTGTCCTTAGGATTTGTAACCCACACCCTCACCCAAGTAGAGAGGGATACCAATCCGGATCCACCTCCCAAGATAGAGGAAATCCAAGGGCCACACAACTCACCCACCACTCCTAGCCTAGCTCTTCAAGAGCTACACACCCTTCCCCATGACACCGTCACCATAGATGAGTCCGTACTCCAATGGCTCAAGCAAGGCCTCACCATTCCTAGTTCACAACCAAGCCACCTACCCATGGGACATCAATACCAAATCATTCCCACTCAACCTCATGTCACTTATCAAACCTCTTATTGTGTGGAAGATTTGGGAGACTTAGTGGCCTTCCTACATTGGCAAGTCCACTTGACCGATATGCTAGCCATGAGGCCGTCGGAGCCTAGCACCATTAGCCTAGCTTACCCCGCCGTTGGCTCCATCACTTCCATCTACACTAATGGCCAATTTACAAGTGAGATCATATTCTTTCTTCCCATGGAGGAGGAACCCATCCTAGTCTACTCCCCAACCATTGAGATCCCAAGTGCTTTGATTGGCCAACCCATTAGCAACCTTGGCCCAATTATCTTGGAGGAGGATGACTCACCATTGGAGGACCTTGAGAACATGGAGTACCCCTACCTAGGTGACCCTTACCATGATCCCTTTAACCCCTTCCTAAGGGAGCCTAGATCTCCATGTAACCCACTCCCCCTATTCACCACCCACCTCACCCTACCCATATCGCCCATGTTGACCCAAACTCCTCCCTTCCTAGAATCGGGTTACACCATGAGAGCATTGACCTTAGGCAACAAACACCTTGGGATTGATGAAATGCCCCACCCCATAACCACCTTCCTAGATCCCTTCGACCCATTCACATGGAAGTTCAAAAGTCATCCCATATCTATGCACATGGAAGTCACCTTTGGGATAAACATGCATGAGTATAGGCTTACCACACCATTTGACATGATTCATAAGTCGGGTACATTTATTCACATCACCCACATGTCAAGTAGGAAGCATAAGTGGACCGTATTCGGATGTATTGGCCCACCTTCATTCATCATGAGTCTTAAGCATGAGAAGAGCATACATGGATGTCCGGGTCCCCCGACATTTGTCACACCCATGCATAAAAGGTTAATCTATGGATGTCCCGGCCCTCCTAAGTCTGTCACAGTCTTCATGAAATCAAAGTGTGATCGGTCTACATTTGGCTGCCCAGGTCCACCTTTGCACACCATACTCTTCACACCAACATCACATCATAGCGCATGGCATACGCATTCTCGCAAGCATATAGGAAAGAGCAATGAGACTTACAAAAGGTGGGCAGATGCTCATCGGCGCCACTGCGAGTTCCAAGTGGGAGATTCGGTGATGGTGGGGACGGAGCGGCTCCTTCCAGGGCCTACCTCCAAGTTGAGGGCACAAGGTTCGGGACCCTTTCGAGTTCTGAGACGACTTGACAGTAATGCTTATGAGCTAGACCTACCTGAGGGTTTTGGGGTACACCCTACTTTCAATGTGGCGGACCTGGTACCCTACAAGGGCCCCGCGGTGGAACCCAGTGAGGAGCTCGAGCCTTTACCCCTCCTTGAGAGAGACACTCCCGGAGGGACTCCACTTTCTAGCTTGAGAGAACGACGAGAGCAGGTAGAGGCAATACTAGATGAGCAGAGTATCATTACTAGGCACAAGGTGTATCAATGCTACCTGGTTAGGTGGAAGAACCGTTCCCCAATAGAGGATACGTGGGTGAGTCGAGAGGATCTGCTGCACTTGGACCCCAACATGCGGGAGCATTACGACAGCCAGGTGGACCAATACTCGACGGGGTCGAGTTCTCCCCACCCCGGGGGATTTGATGAGGGCATCTCACGACACTCCCTCTAGCTCGGGTCGCCTGCACACTCTTGAAGTGGATTGATTATGGTCTACACTTGTTATCTTCATTTCCCAAGTTTCATCTTATGTATTTTCCTTTTATTGAGTCCTATCTTTTGTATTTCCCTTTATTGAGTCATGTGGTTCTAGTCCATTTCCCTTGTTATGCTTAATTGGGTCTTATTATCTTAGTTATGGGCCCATAGGATTGAGTCTAGGATATGCTCGGTCTTTTGTCTTATTGTCAGGGACATTTTGGTCATGTAAAGAATGGTTGCCTATATATAGGCCCATCTCTCCTCATGTACTCAACTTTTGATGAATCAATTTGAATAGAAATATCTCCCACATCTCTCTCCCCCCACTAAATTTCTCCCCTTCTCTCTCTCTCTCTCTATCTCTTTTTCTCTCTCCCACAAGGAAAGGGGCGAACTTCTCCCTCTCTCCTCCCCCTCCCAATTACTCCCAACCCCCACCTACCTCCACTAACTCCCCACCACTCCCCATAACCCCTCTTTACTCCCCTCCTTGTCCCAAGGAAGTTCCACCAATCCAAGCCCCACCACCCAACTACCAGCTACCCAACACCACTTCCTAAGCACCCCTTCCTCTCCCCAAGGTTGAAAGGGCTCTTCCCAAGCCCAATTTCGAATTTCCCTCTCCCTAGGGGAGTGCCCTTCCATCTTCCCACCTCCCTAACCACCCAAGGTCGCCCCTCCCTTCCCCATCTAGCCCAAGTTCGCCCCCCTCTCTCCCTTGCTCTCTCCTTGCCCACCAAGAGCTCCACCTTCCCTCCACTCATCTCACAGCCCTCTCCAGCCATTTCACCCCCCAACCTTCATTCCCCTATAACTCTCACAACCCCTAAACACCCCACATCCCCCCTCCATAGCCATTAGACACAGCTCCCACCTCTTACTCTCTTGGCCATCCCCTTCCCCACACCCTCTTCCTCTCCTCATTCTATCTCTGTTTCAGGCAGCAGAGTGGCAGCGACTTGCATAGGCAGCCACGACCGCCTCTCAAAGATTCAGGTGGCAAGGCCTATATTGCTGGAATCTTCTGCGAGGTAGCTTTCCAACGGTGGTGGTCTCGCATCCATCCGAGTCCGGAGCTGTTCGTATTCGAGGATCACGTCCAACTGCGCATTCTGTCCCTGTCTGAAGACCTGAAGCTGAAAGCAGAAGCTGCCACGGCCAGCTCGTGAAGGATATGAGTGCCATTTTTGGAGGGCATACACTACGTCTAGTTAGCTTTCATCTCCAAGAAGAAGGACCTCATTCGGCCATCGGAGCTATCAGTTACCATTTTCTTCGCCGGAGTGTGCAGTCTGCCACCTGTGGGTCCAGGTTCGACCAGTCCCCACTTCTCCGGTCACCACTCTCTTCTCCGACCTCGGATTGTGGCCCTGTCAACTTCTGCTCAAAGCTACTCCGACCACAATCGCGCCACCGCCAGTTTTGTTCCATTTGGAGTTCGGGAGCATCCGCAGTGCCTTCTGTAACCTACTGCATCAGTTCTGCATCAGTCAGTGGCAGAGCGTTGCTGTCCTTCTCCAGTCGCCGGTCCGATCAGCCCCGCATTCCAGAGCTTCTGCAAAAATTCAGACATCATCTTCTATCAGTTGGAAAACTTTTGGCACTGGTTTCATCAAGTTTGGAGTTCTTTGGAGTCCGTGGCAGCATCGTCATCGACACCCTGTCCAGTGAGCCTGAAGCTTGGCAGAACCGGCGGAGTTCGGAAAGTCGGTCTTCTTTGCTTAATTCCCCCACCCCGCTTGGCCGGATGAAGGCCCCTCCCTGCGTGGAGGTAGTTTTGGTTGTACTAAGCTTAATCCCTACCCCAAGATAACCCCTCCTGTGAGAGGTGTAGTGTTGTACTTCTTTCACTTTCAGGTCAAGCGACACTGCCGCGGCGATCGGGTATATACCCTCGCCTCCCGGCACGCCCTCGTCTCCGAGCGGGATCGGTGTTTTCACACCGATCAGGTGAGCCTCTGATACTACCCTTGATTGCCTTATTTCTGTAAGTTTATTATTGCTTTGAATGCCCATCAGACGGTTAGAAGGGAGCCCGTACTAGTATGCTACTTTGAAGGTGTACACCGCGGACCGGGAGAGAGTGCCACCCGAACCCCGCCCTGCGGGCCAGCCGCCCACTAAGTTGGGAATCCTAGGCCCTTTGAGGTCAGCCTAAGCCAACTAAGTCAATTAGAATCATTGGGTCTCACCCCGGACCCTTGCCATCATCCCCCGGCCCCGCCGGGTGATCGTGTGTGCCGTGAGAGTAAGACGCTATTGTGAGAATCATTGGAGTGCTTGTATGCTTACGGGTCTAGGTCCTAGGTTGCTCATTTCATGCTTAGTCATCCTTGGGCTGTTTCACATCACGAAGTATAGAGGACGATGGATGGAATGACCCTCATGCATCATACCTTTGTTTGCCATTGATCTAGATCTTACTCTAGATCATTAGATCTGAAAGAAATAGAGCCTTAGCTCTGATACCAATTGAAGTCCCATGATCAATGACACCCAAGAGGGGGGTGAATTTTGTGTTTAAAAACTTTTAACAAAATCTTGCCCAATTCAAACACGTGTGAATAATAGCTGTAATGAATTTCAGAACTATATGAAAACACACAGATCTAATAGAATCTATCGCACTCAACCGATCTTAGGTACGATGACGGAGGTGGGAATCTGGAGATTCTACTCACGCAAGATGTTATCTTCCTGACAGGGTTTGCCTTGCCGATCCAAACCCACCTTTTAATATACCCGAGATCTAATATGAGAATGATAAATTATGCTAGATCTAACTCAAACAACCAGATTAATCTACGTGTGTGCTGCACAGAATGGGGAAAGAAGAAAAGGAACAAACCACACAATGGATAGTGATTTTTAAGTGGTTTGGATGCAACAACGGCAACCTATGTTCACCCCTCACGATCTGTGAGGATTCCCACACTATCTTGTAAAGGATTAAAAGATCAAAACACACACACACATACACGTGAGGAGTTCGGAACTCTTACGATGGTGCACAAACACCGAATCACAAAGGTATGTGAAGACTAGAAGAAACACACACACACACACACACACACACACACACACACACACACACACACACACACACACACACACACACACACACGGATCTGCATAGATCCACACACACACAAGTGTTTAACTGTTCAAGATCACACACTTGAAGCTTGATGAAAAACAAAGGAGAAACACAAAATGAAAAACTTAGATTTAAGCTCCCCCTTAGTGATGAAGATGATCTTGGTTGAAGCTTCCTCCTCAGCTAGATCTTCACTTGAATGGCCTGCAGATGATCTTGAAAACCTTGCTCTTGGATGAAGAACTCTTGGACGCAGCACTGTTCATGGAGCTACATTAGCACTCCTCTTTCTCCCCTTGATAGCCTCCTTGAGTGATTAGGGTTTTTGACCCCAAAGTGATGTTTTTATAGATCTTGGATGGTCAAGGGACAAGCCAGGAACCAGATCCACAAATCATGGCATGTCTGGTGACTTTGGGATTAAACAAACCCAATGAAAGGGGCTTCCCACGTTGAAGAACACAAGTCAACAATTGCTGCCTCGAAGCTGGCGGTCGACCGAACTACATGGGGCGATCGACCGGAATTTTACAAGAATGAGGCTTTCAATGCTGGGAAAACCGATCGACCGGCCCCTGACGGCAGTCGACCGCTACCTGGAAAACTACAATTTCAATGGAGTTAGCCAATGAATCATAATCCGTGAGCAAATTATCGTATGACCATATCCTGTTCCAATCACTATGAATTGCTTGAACTTATCTAGGGCATTTCTTGAAACATGGTAGATTTAGGCATTTGCATGATTAAGGAAGGCTTTGAAAGTAGTTTAAGCAAGTTATTACTTAGGTTGTAATACTCGGGTTTTGTTATCATCAAAATCATTTGGAGAGACTCAACAATCTCCCCCTTTTTGATGATGACAAAACTCTAGATTACAAGAGTAATGGCATGCTTTGAAAACACATTGCGTACGGGTAGTGCATCAAACCAAAGATTCTTCATCGTACAAGGCAGCGCAAACCATTCAATATATGCAAGCCATTCAACATTTTGTTTGCCAAGAAAGATGGGAAATGAGAAATAAGAGCCAAGAGCCAATCACATTATATCAAAAACCAAGTGCATTCATTTCATCATTTCATTACAAGGTACATTGATGCTTGAGAGAATGAATGCAAGACTCTAGACCCATGCGACAAAACAAATGCAGAACTGACACATTGATCCTCACCAATGAGCATGCATACAAACATACGAACATACCGATATATATATAAGACGTGCACTACTACTACTTCTCCCCCTTTGGCATCATCAAAAGGGGATAGGATAGATGAAAGATGAACCCAAAAGACACACGACCGAAGTGCAACAGTATGGAGGGAGGAAGAAAAAGAAAAATCCTCATGGGTCATATGCAGGAGGCTGATCCTCTGGAGGAGGAGGCTGATATCCAAGGCGGCGGCGGATGTCTTCAAGAGAATGATCTTGAACCTGAAGATGATCCCGAATATGGCCAATGGAGACGTCACGGGCCGCATCACGGCACTGCATTCCAAGAAAGTGTTAAGTTCATGAAATGGAAGGCCTGGTTGGAATCGGCAATGCTATATGTGAGGCTAGTCATATGTGTGGAGAGTGTGTCCATCTGAGTGGAGAGAGTATCCAGAATAGTGGAGAAGGAATCTATGCGACTTGACATAGTGTCTATCACATTACCCATAGTGTCGACGCGATCCCCAAAGGTAGAAAGTCGATCCCCAAAAGTGTCCACACGAGTCTCTAGTCCAGTAAACCGCCTGTCAAAAGTCTCATAATCTACCCAAGAGTGTTGTGCTACCCCCTGAGTAGAAGACTCTCCATGATAGAACTATGGTGGAGGAGGCACCTCGGGATCCATATGATGAGGTGAAGGTGGAGGAGGTTGCTCCTCAGCCTGAACTGGAGGGGGGACATCCCCTTGACCTTGTTGCTGCTCTTGTTCTTGCTCGTCCTCACTGTCAGCTTCTTCCCCATAAACTGGTATATCTCGGCATAGCTCCCCATCGGGACCATAGTAATACCCAAAATATGTAAAGATCTTATGCTTATTATATATATCATCTTGTCGAACATAAATGAATTGTTCATTTGCCAAATTTATCCCAACATATATGAAGACGCATGTCAACTGTGAAGCATATAACAAGGATCGTCGGAGATAGGTACGGCAAGTCCCAATCAAATCTGTCATGAGCTGACCCATGTTGATTGTAATCCCATTCATGACATTGTAAAACAAAAACCTCTGAACCTCTGTTACTTCATTTCGACTGCCAACCTTGGGATAGATGAGTGAAGTGAACATATGGTGCAAAATCCTTTGCAGTGGTGGAAAATAATTTGCATTCAATGTGATTAAATCACTCACACCACGCACATAATCACAGTTTGTCATGGCAATGAAAGTAGCCTTAACTTCACCATGACCAAAAGTCCAGTCAGCACCCCAGGCCGAGACTCCTAAGGCTCATCGAAAAAGATCGGGTGTAATATGTAACTCAACTCCTTGAACAACTGTATATAGCTCTTCATTTCTCTCAACCAGATTTCCATAAAATTGCTGCACTAGATTGGGATAGTATCTGGTATACCTAGTGACAAAATCTCTCCAACCGTCTTGAATCTCAAAAAGAGCACATAAATCAGGCAGAAGCTCATTCACCTCATTAAAGTCGACCAGTCGGGGGTCGATAATAGGCCGTGGAGGCAAGCGAGGTGCTCAAGTGGTGCATGAGCTCGCTGAGGTGGAGGAGCCGGGGCCTCTCGCCTCTGACCACTAGCTTCCCCTTGGGCAGAACGCTGAGAGCTCCGTCTAGGCGGCATCCCGAACTAGAAAATCCGGTGGAAACCCTTGAAAGGATGACTCTTGTCCTGGGGGAGGAAGTTGAAGCAAATGACACTCCAAGGGCTTGAAAAAGCCTTCTCCAAAACCTGGAACCCTGGGAAAAGCTTCACACTCGCATGAGCGGTCGAATGGAGTTCATCTCGAAACCGTGACGAACACGCCAAATCTTGTGCGGGTGGAGGAATGATGAGGTTTAGGGGCTTGGGAGGTGGAGATATGTGGTTCTAGGGTTAGGAAATGGGGTATGAGAGAGAGTGGGGGTGTTAGAATTAGAGAATGGGGTGTTAGTACCCCTTATAAGATGGCTCGGTTGAGGGTCGGCCGGGCCGGTTCGCTGCCACCGGTCGACCGGTGCGGGAGCGGCGGTCGACGCTAGCCCAAAAATCCCCATTTTTGTATATATTTTTTGTTTATTTTTCCTTTCTTTTCCCTTTTTTAAATATGGGGAGCATCATCCGACCTTCTGATTGGAGCCAACATCATAAAGTGAAGAGAAAGAGAAGAGATGGAGATTTGAGGAAAGTTCTCTAACTCCCCCTCAGGAGTTGCCTTAGGTCCGGCATCACTAGGTCCACATTTATTTAACCAAGGAATATCTGGCCTTAGAAATATTTTTCAAGGAGGTCTATATGTATAAATACATTCAAGCATGCAGGAGTATATATGAACACACACAAGGTATTAAAAGAAAATACATACAATATGCATGTTAATCTACCCTTGATGCATATGAGTTTCTACAAGTGCAATTCTTATCCTAAGTGCAGACCTATATATGTATGCTCTCACCCTTGCACATCCCAAGTTCTCTTCTTATCTTGCTAAATTGATCATGGTTTAGGGATTTTGTGAAAATATCAGCTAGTTGATTGTGTGTGTCAATGAAATTCAATTGAAAGACCCATTTTCCTACATGATCTCTCAGAAAATGATGTCGAATGTCAATGTGCTTTGTCCTAGAATGTTGAACAGGGTTTTTTGACAAGCTGATTGCACTGGTATTATCACACAAGATTGGCACACATTTCATTTCAACATCCAAATCAAGCAATTGATTTTTGATCCAAAGTACTTGGGCTCCGCAACTTCCGACGGCTACATATTCAGCCTCGGCCGTTGAGAGAGCTACGGAATGTTGTTTCTTAGAGGCCCATGAGACTAGGCACCCACCAAGAAACTGACAGTACCCACTAGTACTTTTACGATCTACAATACATCCGGCATAATTCGCATCGGTGTATGCAATCAAATCAAATGAACTACCGATGGGAAACCACAAGCCAAAGTCTATGGTGCCAATTAAGTATCGAAAAAATGCGTTTAACAGCCATTAAATGAGACTCTTTAGGACATGACTGAAAACGAGCACATAGACATACACTGAATTGAATGTCAGGGCGGCAAGCGGTGAGATACAGTAGTGATCCGATCATACCTCGAAACAGTGTGGGATCTACTGTTTTACCAATTTCATCTTTGTCTAACTTCGTGGTTGTGGCCATCGGAGTTGACAAAGGTTTCGCTTCAGCCATCCCAAATTTCTTTAACAGCTCCAGTGTGTACTTAGCTTGATTGATGAAAATGCCCTCGGGTGTTTGCTTCACCTGCAATCCAAGAAAGAAGTTCAGTTCACCCATTAAGCTCATCTCAAATTCTCCTTGCATGATTTCTGCAAATTCTTCACATAAGACATTGTTAGTGGCTCCAAAAATAATGTCATCCACATATACTTGAACTACTAATATGTCTTTACCTGATTTCCTCATGAAGAGTGTTTGGTCAACCTTACCTCTTTTGAAACCATTTTCCATGAGGAATGAAGTGAGCCTTTCATACCATGCCCTTGGTGCTTGCTTTAACCCATACAAGGCCTTCTGCAACTTATACACATGCTTTGGATGCTTTGAATCTTCAAAACCTAGAGGTTGCTCTATAAAAATATCCTCCTTGATGTAACCGTTAAGAAATACAGATTTAACATCCATTTGAAAGTTTGAAGTTCAAAGAGCAAGCATAGGACAGTAAAATCCGGACTGCTTCTAGTCTAGCAACCGGTGCAAAGGACTCATCAAAATCAATACCCATCTCCTGGCTATACCCTTGGCTACAAGTCAGGCCTTGTTCCTAACAACTAGTCCCGTATCATTTAGTTTGTTTCGGAAAACCCAACGTGTTCCTATTACGGGTTGATTCTTTGGACGCGGCACAAGAGTCCACACCTCATTCCTTTCGAACTGGTGTAGCTCTTCATGCATAGCTTGAATCCAAGATTCATTTTGAAGAGCTTCATGAATATCCTTAGGCTCTTCTTGAGAGATTAAGGGCATCAAATCTTCTTCTCCCACTAGCCTTAGTGATGATCTAGTTCTTACCCCATCTTGAGGATTACCTATGATGTTTTCAACTAGGTGATCTTTCAAGAATGTAGAAGAGCTGGACAAGTCGGGGTGCTGCACTTGTTGTTCTTGGATCGTTTCAATTGAAGGATCTTCATCCTCTTCACTCTTGCTTGGGATTCCTTCAGTTGGTTCGTTCTTGGCCTTAGCATCATTTGAACGTTTGGGATCTTCATCTGCATCCACAATTGGAATAGATTGATTGGTTAGCTTCAATTCAGATTTATCAAAAATAACATGAGGACTTTCTTCAACAACCAAGGTCTTTTTATTAAACAATCGATAAGCTCTAGAGTTGAGTGCATAACCTAGGAAAATTCCTTTGTCACTTTTCTCATCAAATTTATCTAGGTTGGACTTACCATTATTCAGGATGAAACATGGGCATCCAAAAGGTTTAAGATGGAAAATATTTGATTTCTTACCCTTGTAGAGCTCATAAGGAGTTTTCATCAAAATGGGCCTTACCATCGCCCTGTTGATGATGTAACACGATGTATTTACCGTCTCAGCCCAAAAATATTTTGGTAGAGAATTTTCACTTAACATGGTCCGCGCCATGTCTATCAATGTTCTGTTTTTCCTCTCTACTACTCCATTTTGTTGGGGCATTCTTGGTAATGAGAAGTTGTGCGTGTACCCCTGCTCTTCACAAAAATTGCTGAACTCATGATTTTCAAATTCATCACCATGATCACTTTGGATGATAGTGATAAGGTAGCCTCTATCATTTTAGATTTTCTTGCAAAACACTTCAAACTCCGTCAAGACATCACTTTTATTTGCTAAAAATAATACCCACGTAAATCTGGAGTAATCATCAACAATAACAAATCCAAAAGATTTATCTCCTAGGCTGGATGTCCTAGTAGGGCCAAAAAGATCAAGATGCAACAATTCTAGAGGCTGGGAGGTAGAAACAATGTTCTTGTTTTTGAAAGATATACGTGTTTGCTTGCTTTTGTGCAAGCCTCACAGATTTTCTCACTTTAAAATTTAATTTTGGCAAACCATTCACCAAGTCATGTTTAGACAACTTGGAGATTACTCCAAAACTAGCATGACCTAGTCTTCGGTGCCATAGCCATGCATTATCATGATTGTTTGCTACCAAGCACACATCATCACCAGAAACATCATCTAGATCAATAGTATAGACATTGTTATTTCTCTTGCCGATGAATCTGATTTCATTGGAGGTTTTATTTATGACAAGGCAGTGGGTTTCATCAAAAATAATTTTAAAGCCCTTGTCACACAATTGGCTTATGCTCAGCAGGTTGTGATTTAAGCCTTTCACTAAAAGGACATTTTCAATCAAGGTTTCAGAATTCTTACCTATGTTGCCAATTCTAATTATTTTACCTTTGTCCTTTCCACCAAAGGCAACTGAGCCTCCATCTTTATCTTGCAGTGTAGAGAACACCTTCTTGTCCCCTGTCATATGCCTTGAACAATCGCTATCCAAGTACCATTTGCTCCCCCTGCTTCAAGACATATCTGTAAGAAATAACATTCTCATGCAATTATTTTTGGTACCCAAACGAATTTGGGTCCATTGAAGTTAGTCTAATTCTGCACATATGATTTCTTTGTCCAAGCAGCATGATTTCTATGTGAGTTTTGTCTAAACCAACAATGAGCAATAACATGACCAAAATGACCACAATGAAAGCAATTGACATTTGAGGACCTTCTTGGGAATTGGCGTGGTTTTGGTTGAACATGTACTGGCTTAGAGTGTGAACATGAAGCACAATCATTTCCTTTTTCATGCACGTAAGATGTAGTAATCTTGTGCTCAAAAGATTTCTTGTTCTGGGGTATGTACCCCAATCCTTCTTTCCGGAAGTTAGTTTTAACTCCCAACACATTGTCTAGGTTTTGTTTTCCTTTAACAAACCTAGAGAGAGTGAACTGCAAGTCAGTCACCTCTTTATTCAAGCTCACATTTTTATTTTCAATTTCTGAAATGGAGGATGTCAGAATTTCTTTTTCATTCTTGAGCTTTTCACATACTTTTTCAATTTCAGACATTTTACATGATAGCTCCTCTTTGGCATTTTCAAGATCTGAAATCGTTTGAAGCAAAGTTTCTTTTTCTTCTGTTAACTCAAACCATTCTTGTTCCAGTTTCTCAAATTTAACAAAAATATCCTCATGTGATACATCATCAATTTTCTTTTTGAGAGTTTTATTTTCAGATCTGATTTTTTTATATTTTGTATACAACTTTTCATATTCTGACTCCCATTGTTCATTGGAAATAAAATCAGATCAGAATTTACCTCTGTTGCGTCATCCTCGTGTGCCATAAGGCACAGGCTCTCCACTAGCTCTTGCAGCTCCTCGTCGGACGGTTCGTCTCTTCGTCGCTCCATGTAGCGACCATTGCTTTTGGCTTCCTGAATTTTTCCTTCTTGAACTTCTTCTTCAGATCTGGACACTCTCCTCTCATGTGTCCGGGTTTCTTGCATTCATAGCAAATGACGTTGTTGGGCTTGCTTGGCTCGCCCTTGGTTTGAACAGGCTTTCTTTGCCCTTTTCTGAAGTTTCCTTGGAAGTTATTCTTTCTTCTCAAAAATTTCTTCACTTGACTGGTCAGCATGGCAAGGCCTTCTTCTTCATTGCTCCCTTCGCTGGATTCCTCTTCTTGGGAATCATCATCAGATTGGTGGGCTCTCAGTGCCACCGTTTTCTTCTTCTTGGTTTCCTCCTCAGCAGTTCTTTTGATGTTTATCTCATAGGTCATGAGCGACCCTATGAGCTCGTCTAGAGAGAGTGTGGACAGATTCTTTGAATCTTCAATGACAGTAGCTTTGGTGTGCCACGCGGATGGGAGAGATCTCAACACTTTCCTCACGAGCTCAGAATTGGTGTATTCTTTTCCGAGACTCTTGAGACCATTAGTAATCTCAGTTAACCTTGCGAACATCTCAGAGATAGATTCTTCAGGTTTCATCTTGAATAGCTCTAGTCTCTGACGAGTAGGTTGGCCTTGGTCTCCTTGACCTTGGAGGTCCCTTCATAGATAAGCCGTAATTTGTCCCACATCTCCTTTGCTGAACTGCACATGAATACATGAGAAAACTCATTAGGATGTATAGCACATTGCATAATGTTCATAGCATTAAAATTTACAGTGCATTTCTTAATTTCCTCGGGGGTCCATTTTTCTTCATCATCCGAGAGTTTATACGGACCCTTCTCCACAACCCTCCAGATCTCAGACTCTTGGGCTCTCAGAAAGACATGCATTCTATTTTTCCAATAGGAGTAATTTGAGCCATCGAAGTGATGAGGGCATCTCACGACACTCCCTCTAGCCCGGGTCGCCTGCACACTCTTGATGTGGATTGATTATGGTCTACACTTGTTATCTTCATTTCCCAAGTTTCATCTTATGTATTTTCCTTTATTGAGTCCTATCTTTTGTATTTCCCTTTATTGAGTCATGTGGTTCTAGTCCATTTCCCTTGTTATGCTTAATTGGGCCTTATTATCTTAGTTATGGGCCCATAGGATTGAGTCTAGGATATGCTCAGTCTTTTATCTTATTGTCAGGGACATTTTGGTCATGTAAAGAATGGTTGCCTGTATATAGGCCCATCTCTCCTCATGTACTCAACTTTTGATGAATCAATTTGAATAGAAATATCTCCCACATCTCTCTCCCCCCACTAAATTTCTCTCCTTCTCTCTCTCTCTCTCTCTCTATCTCTTTTTCTCTCTCCCACAAGGAAAGGGGCGAACTTCTCCCTCTCTCCTCCCCCTCCCAATTACTCCCAACCCCCACCTACCTCCACTAACTCCCCACCACTCCCCATAACCCATCTTTACTCCCCTCCTTGTCCCAAGGAAGTTCCACCAATCCAAGCCCCACCACCCAACTACCAGCTACCCAACACCACTTCCTAAGCACCCCTTCCTCTCCCCAAGGTTGAAGCGGCTCTTCCCAAGCCCAATTTCAAATTTCCCTCTCCCTAGGGCAGTGCCCTTCCATCTTCCCACCTCCCTAACCACCCAAGGTCGCCCCTCCCTTCCCCATCTAGCCCAAGTTCGCCCCCCTCTCTCCCTTGCTCTCTCCTTGCCCACCAAGAGCTCCACCTTCCCTCCACTCATCTCACAGCCCTCTCCAGCCATTTCACCCCCCAACCTTCATTCCCCTAAAACTCTCACAACCCCTAAACACCCCACATCCCCCCTCCAGAGCCATTAGACACAGCTCCCACCTCTTACTCTCTTGGCCATCCCCTTCCCCACACCCTCTTCCTCTCCTCATTCTATCTCTGTTTCAGGAAGCAGAGAGGCAGCGACTTGCAGAGGCAGCCACGACCGTCTCTCAAAGATTCAGATGGCAACGCCTATATTTCTGGAATTGTCTCCAAGGTAGCTTTCCAACGGTGGTGGTCTCGCATCCATCCGAGTCCGGAGCTGTTCGTATTCGAGGATCTCGTCCAACTGCACATTCTGTCCCTATCTAAAGACCTGAAGCTGAAAGCAGAAGCTGCCACGGCCAGCTCGTGAAGGATCTGAGTACCATTTTTGGAGGGCAGACACTACGTCCAGTTAGCTTTCATCTCCAAGAAGAAGGACCTCATTCGGCCACCGGAGCTATCAGTTACTATTTTCATCGCCGGAGTGTGCAGTCTGCCACCTGTGGGTCCAGGTTCGACCAGTCCCCACTTCTCTGGTCACCACTCTCTTCTCCGACCTCGGTTTGTGGCCCCGTCAACTTCTGCTCAAAGCTACTCCGACCACGATCGCGCCACCGCCAGTTTCGTTCCATTTGGAGGTCGGGAGCATCTGCAGTGCCTTCTGTAACCTACTGCATCAGTTCTGCATCAGTCAGTGGCAGAGCATTACTGTCCTGCTCCAATCGCTGGTCCGATCAGCCCCGCGTTCCAGAGCTTCTACAAAAATTCAGACATCATCCTCTATCAGTTGGGAAACTTTTGTCACCGGTTTCATCAAGTTTGGAGTTCTGTGGAGTCCGTGGCAGAGTCGTCATCGACACCCTGTCCAGCGAGCCTGAAGCTTGGCAGAACCGGCGGAGTTCGGAAAGTCGGTCTTCTTTGCTTAATTCCCCCACCCCGCTTGGCCGGCTGAAGGCCCCTCCCTGCGTGGAGGTATTTTTGGTTGTACTAAGCTTAATCCCTACCCCAAGATCACCCCTCCTGCGAGAGGTGTAGTGTTGTACTTCTTTCACTTTCAGGTCAAGCGACACCGCCGCGGCGATCGAGTATATACCCTCGCCTCCCGGCGCGCCCTCGTCTCCAAGCGGGATCGGTGTTTTCACACCGATCAGGTGAGCCTCTGATACTACCCTTGATTGCCTTATTTCTGTAAGTTTAGTATTGCTTTGAATGCCCGTCGGACGGTGAGAAGAGAGCCCGTACTAGTATGCTACTTTGAAGGTGTCCACCGCGGACCGGGAGAGAGTGCCACCCGAACCCCGCCCTGCGGGCCAGCCGCCCACTAAGTTGGGAATCCTAGGCCCTTTGAGGTCAGCCTAAGCCAACTAAGTCAATTAGAATCATTGGGTCTCACCCCGGACCCTTGCCATCATCCCCCGGCCCCGCCGGGTGATCGCGTGTGCCGTGAGAGTAAGACGCTATTGTGAGAATCATTGGAGTGCTTGTATGCTTGCGGGTCTAGGTCCTAGGTTGCTCATTTCATGCTTAGTCATCATTGGGATGTTTCACATCAAGTGGTATCAGAGCAAGTTCACAACTTGTCTCTATCAAGTTGGTCCTAGGGCATGTTTATACATTTAGAGTCCTCGGTTGCATCTCTTTGTCCACTAGCATGGCCACCTCATACCGACCTTACCCATCAGCCCTCTCCATGAGTTCAAACCCCCAAGAGAAGCCCACCACCAACACACATAACCTCCATGGCCATGTTGAATACCTCATGGGAACCATGAACAATGCCTTTGATCTCCTAGATAGCACAAATGGTCAACTTACCCAATTAGGTGACAATGGGCCCACCCCAAGGGTGGACGATAGAATGGTCCCCCTTCCACTTCCCACCTTTGATGGAATCTCTCCTAGAGAATATTTAGATTGGGAATCCACATTGGACAAGTACTTCACTTGGTATCCCATGTCCGAGGATGACAAGGCTTGGGTTGCAAAATGCAACTTACCAAACGGGCAGAAACTCATTGGTTGCAAATTGTCGGGTTAAGGATACTTAGAAGGGAAACTCCCATCACCACTTGGGAGGACATGAAGGAGAAACTTAGGACAAAATATGTGTCCCCTTCCTACCCGAACCACCAAAGCCTAAGGAGCACTTCAACTCCTTCACCCCCTCCTGGCCAACCCAAGACCCTAATCCCCCATTCCCCACCACTTTCCACCTATCCTATCCCGACCACCACATCTACACCCTACCTACAAGTCCTCACCACAACCATAGCTCCACAAACCCAATTGGGCCCCATGACCACCCCTCCACCTAGGCCCATGACGACCACCACCCCCCAAGCCAAATTCCCCCACCAAACCCATATCCCACAAGCCCCCTTGAACCCCACCACTATCCCTCCATCACCCCCAAAGAAAGATGCACCTCCCAAGGCCAACCAACCTAAACCCCCTCACCCAACCCACCTCCCGCTTCCTACACCAATCTTTCCCCAACCTAGACCTCCACGACTTCCCCTTCCTATCCCAACCCAAGTCCACCCTTGAACACCACCCCGAGTGCGCCATGCATCAACTACCACCAACCCACCCACCATAGACCTTCCTACCCCATTGTCCTTAGGAGTTGCAACCCACACCCTCACCCAAGTAGAGAGGGATACCAATCCGGATCCACCTCCCAAGATAAAGGAAATCCAAGGGCCACACAACTCACCCACCACTCCTAGCCTAGCTCTTTCAAGAGCTACACACCCTTCCCCATGACACCGTCACCATAGATGAGTCCGTACTCCAATGGCTCAAGCAAGGCCTCACCATTCCTAGTTCACAACCAAGCCACCTACCCATGGGACATCAATCCCAAATCATTCCCACTCAGCCTCATGTCACTTATCAAACCTCTTATTGTGTGGAAGATTTGGGAGACTTAGTGGCCTACCTACATTGGCAAGTCCACTTGACCGATATGCTAGCCATGAGGCCGTCGGATCCTAGCACCATTAGCCTAGCTTACCCCGCCGTTGGCTCCATCACTTCCATCTACACTAATGGCCAATTTACAAGTGAGATCATACTCTTTCTTCCCATGGAGGAGGAACCCATCCTAGTCTACTCCCCAACCATTGAGATCCCAAGTGCTTTGATTGGCCAACCCATTAGCAACCTTGGCCCAATTATCTTGGAGGAGGATGACTCACCATTAGAGGACCTTAAGAACATGGAGTACCCCTACCTAGGTGACCCTTACCATGATCCCTTTAACCCCTTCCTAAGGGAGCCTAGATCTCCATGTAATCCACTCCCCCTATTCACCACCCACCTCACCCTACCCATATCGCCCATGTTGACCCAAACTCCTCCCTTCCTAGAACGGGTTACACCATGAGAGCATTGACCTTAGGCAATAAACACCTTGGGATTGATGAAATGCCCCACCCCATAACCACCTTCCTAGATCCCTTCGACCCATACACATGGAAGTTCAAAAGTCATCCCATATCTATGCACATGAAAGTCACCTTTGGGATAAACATGCATGAGTATAGGCTTACCACACCATTTGACATGATTCATAAGTCGGGTACATTTATTCACATCACCCACATGTCAAGTAGGAAGCATAAGTGGACCGTATTCGGATGTATTGGCCTACCTTCATTCATCATGAGTCTTAAGCATGAGAGGAGCATACATGGATGTCCGGGTCCCCCGACACTTGTCACACCCATGCATAAAAGGTTAATCTATGGATGTCCCGGCCCTCCTAAGTCTGTCACAGTCTTCATGGAATCAAAGTGTGATCGGTCTACATTTGGCTGCCCAGGTCCACCTTTGCACACCATACTCTTCACACCAACATCACATCATAGTGTATGGCATACGCATTCTCGCAAGCATATAGGAAAGAGCAATGAGACTTACAAAAGGCGGGCAGATGCTCATCGGCGCCACTGCGAGTTCCAAGTGGGAGATTCGGTGATGGTGAGGACGGAGCAGCTCCTTCCAGGGCCTGCCTCCAAGTTGAGGGCACAAGGTTCGGGACCCTTTCGAGTTCTGAGACGACTTGACAGTAATGCTTATGAGCTAGACCTACCTGAGGGTTTTGGGGTACACCCTACTTTCAATGTGGCGGACCTGGTACCCTACAAGGGCCCCGCGGTGGAACCCAGTGAGGAGCTCGAGCCTTTACCCCTCCTTGAGAGAGACACTCCCGGAGGGACTCCACTTTCTAGCTTGAGAGACCGACGAGAGCAGGTAGAGGCAATACTGGATGAGTAGAGTATCATTACTAGGCACAAGGGTATCAGCGCTACCTGGTTAGGTGGAAGAACCGTTCCCCGATAGAGGATACGTGGGTGAGTCGAGAGGATCTGCAGCGCTTGGACCCCAACATGATGGAGCATTACGACAGCCAGGTGGACCAATACTCGACGGGGTCGAGTTCTCCCCACCCCGGGGGATTTGATGAGGGCATCTCACGACACTCCCTCTAGCTCGGGTCGCCTGCACACTCTTGATGTGGATTGATTGTGGTCTACACTTGTTATCTTCATTTCCCAAGTTTCATCTTATGTATTTTCCTTTTATTGAGTCCTATCTTTTGTATTTCCCTTTATTGAGTCATGTGGTTCTAGTCCATTTCCCTTGTTATGCTTAATTGGGCCTTATTATCTTAGTTATGGGCCCATAGGATTGAGTCTAGGATATGCTCGGTCTTTTATCTTATTGTCAAGGACATTTTGGTCATGTAAAGAATGGTTGCCTATATATAGGCCCATCTCTCCTCATGTACTCAACTTTTGATGAATCAATTAGAATAGAAATATCTCCCACATCTCTCTCCCCCCACTAAATTTCTCCCCTTCTCTCTCTCTCTCTCTCTCTCTCTTTTTCTCTCTCCCACAAGGAAAGGGGCGAACTTCTCCCTCTCTCCTCCCCCTCCCAATTACTCCCAACCCCCACCTACCTCCACTAACTCCCCACCACTCCCCATAACCCCTCTTTACTCCCCTCCTTGTCCCAAGGAAGTTCCACCAATCCAAGCCCCACCACCCAACTACCAGCTACCCAACACCACTTCCTAAGCACCCCTTCCTCTCCCCAAGGTTGAAGGGCTCTTCCCAAGCCCAATTTCGAATTTCCCTCTCCCTAGGGCAGTGCCCTTCCATCTTCCCACCTCCCTAACCACCCAAGGTCACCCCTCCCTTCCCCATCTAGCCCAAGTTCGCCCCCCTCTCTCCCTTGCTCTCTCCTTGCCCACCAAGAGCTCCACCTTCCCTCCACTCATCTCACAGCCCTCTCCAGCCATTTCACCCCCCAACCTTCATTCCCCTACAACTCTCACAACCCCTAAACACCCCACATCCCCCCTCCATAGCCATTAGACACACCTCCCACCTCTTACTCTGCTGGCCATCCCCTTCCCCACACCCTCTTCCTCTCCTCATTCTATCTCTGTTTCAGGCAGTAGAGTGGCAGCGACTTGCAGAGGCAGCCACAACTGTCTCTCAAAGATTCAGGTGGTAAGGCCTATATTGCTGGAATCGTCTGCGAGGTAGATTTCCAACGGTGGTGGTCTCGCATCCATCCGAGTCCGGAGCTGTTCGTATTCGAGGATCTCGTCCAACTGCGCATTTTGTCCCTGTCTGAAGACCTGAAGCTGAAAGCAGAAGCTGCCACGGCCAGCTCCTGAAGGATCTGAGTGCCATTTTTGGAGGGCAGACACTACGTCTAGTTAGCTTTCATCTCCAGGAAGAAGGACCTCATTCGGCCACCGGAGCTATCAGTTACCATTTTCTTCGCCGGAGTGTGCAGTCTGCCACCTGTGGGTCCAGGTTCGACCAGTCCCCACTTCTCTGGTCACCACTCTCTTCTCCGACCTCGGATTGTGGCCCCGTCAACTTCTGCTCAAAGCTACTCCGACCACGATCGCGCGACCGCCTGTTTCGTTCCATTTGGAGTTCGGGAGCATCCGCAGTGCCTTCTGCAACCTACTGCATCAGTTCTGCATCAGTCAGTGACAGAGCGTTGCTGTCCTGCTCCAGTCGCTGGTCCGATCAGCCCCGCATTCCAGAGCTTCTGCAAAAATTCAGACATCATCCCCTGTCAGTTGGGGAACTTTTGGCACTAGTTTCATCAAGTTTGGAGTTCTGTGGAGTCCGTGGCAGCGTCGTCATCGACACCCTGTCCAGCGAGCCTGAAGCTTGGCAGAACCGGCGGAGTTCGGAAAGTCGGTCTTCTTTGCTTAATTCCCCCACCCCGCTTGGCCGGATGAAGGCCCCTCCCTGCGTGGAGGTAGTTTTGGTTGTACTAAGCTTAATCCCTACCCCAAGATAACCCCTCCTGCGAGAGGTGTAGTGTTGTACTTCTTTCACTTTCAGGTCAAGCGACACTGCCGCGGCGATCGGGTATATACCCTCGCCTCCCGGCGCGCCCTCGTCTCCGAGCGGAATCGGTGTTTTCACACCGATCAGGTGAGCCTCTGATACTACCCTTGATTGCCTTATTTCTGTAAGTTTAGTATTGCTTTGAATGCCCGTCGGACAGTGAGAAGAGAGCCCGTACTAGTATGCTACTTTGAAGGTGTCCACCGCGGACCGGGAGAGAGTGCCACCCGAACCCCGCCCTGCGGGCCAGCCGCCCACTAAGTTGGGAATCCTAGGCCCTTTGAGGTCAGCCTAAGCCAACTAAGTCAATTAGAATCATTGGGTCTCACCCCGGACCCTTGCCATCATCCCCCGGCCCCGCCGGGTGATCGTGTGTGCCGTGAGAGTAAGACGCTATTGTGAGAATCATTGGAGTGCTTGTATGCTTGCGGGTCTAGGTCCTAGGTTGCTCATTTCATGCTTAGTCATCCTTGGGCTGTTTCACATCACGAAGTATAGAGGACGATGGATGGAATCACCCTCATGCATCATACCTTTGTTTGCCATTGATCTAGATCTTACTCTAGATCATTAGATCTGAAAGAAATAGAGCCTTAGCTCTGATACCAATTGAAGTCCCATGATCAATGACACCCAAGAGGGGGGTGAATTATGTGTTTAAAAACTTTTAACAAAATCTTGCCCAATTCAAACACGTGTGAATAATAGCTGTAATGAATTTCAGAACTATATGAAAACACACAAATCTAATAGAATCTATCGCACTCAACCGATCTTAGGTACGATGACGGAGGTGGGAATCTGGAGATTCTACTCACGCAAGATGTTATCTTCCTGACAAGGTTTGCCTTGTCGATCCAAACCCACCTTTTAATATACCCGAGATCTAATATGAGAATGATAAATTATGCTAGATCTAACTCAAACAACCAGATTAATCTACGTGTGTGCTGCACAGAATGGGGAAAGAAGAAAAGGAACAAACCACACAATGGATAGTGATTTTTAAGTGGTTTGGATGCAACAACGGCAACCTACGTTCACCCCTCACGATCTGTGAGGATTCCCACACTATCTTGTAAAGGATTACAAGATCAAAACACACACACACATACACATACACGTGAGGAGTTCGGAACTCTTACGATGGTGCACAAACACCGAATCACAAAGGTATGTGAAGACTAGAAGAAACACACACACACACACACACACACACACACACGAATCTGCATAGATCCACACACACACAAGTGTTTAACTGTTCAAGATCACACACTTGAAGCTTGATGAAAAACAAAGGAGAAACACAAAATGAAAAACTTAGATTTAAGCTCCCCCTTAGTGAATGAAGATGATCTTGGTGGAAGCTTCCTCCTCAGCTAGATCTTCACTTGAACGGCCTGCAGATGTTCTTGAAAATCTTGCTCTTGGATGAAGAACTCTTGGACGCAGCACTGTTCATGGAGCTACAGTAGCACTCCTCTTTCTCCCCTTGATAGCCTCCTTGAGTGATTAGGGTTTTTGACCCCAAAGTGATGTTTTTATAGATCTTGGATGGTCAAGGGACAAGCCAGGAACCAGATCCACAAATCATGGCATGTCTTGTGACTTTGGGATTAAACAAACCCAATGAAAGGGGCTTCCCACATTGAAGAACACAATTCAACAATTGCTGCCTCGAAGCTGGCGGTTGACCGGACTACATGGGGTGGTCGACCGGAATTTTACAAGAATGAGGCTTTCAACACTAGGAAAACCGATCGACCGGCCCCTGACCGACGGTCAACCGCTACCTGGAAAACCTGCAATTTCAATGGAGTTAGCCAATGAATCATAATCTGTGAGCAAATTATCGTATGACCATATCCTGTTCCAATCACTATGAATTTCTTGAACTTATCCAGGGCATTTCTTGAAACATGGTAGATTTAGGCATTTTCATCATTAAGGAAGGCTTTGAAAGTAGTTTAACCAAGTTATTACTTAGGTTGTAATACCGGGGTTTTGTTATCATCAAAATCATTTGGAGAGACTCAACATATTGGGCTAGTCCCATGCCTCATTACTGGGCGTTGTTTGGCATAGTGTATTGCTAGGGTGCCCCCAGGTTGGCCCGGGTGGCCAGGTTGAAAGTGAGCGAATCCGCATGCTTGGTGATCGGGGATGGTCCCCACTTGTTGTCGGAGTTGCTGTGGGTCACAACCAGCTGATTTGAGTTCCCGATCGGGTCCGGGGAGTTGTGAGGATGCTAAATGACCAGCACTTACAAGATGTTCGAGAGTGGTCCCACACCCTTAAATCTGGACTATCTTCTGAGATAAAACTGGGTACAATAATGACCCAGTTTTCTGTGCCACAATTCTGCTTCTTCTACTTCTTTAGCCATAAGACACACTTGTTGCTTTAATTCATCCAAATATATTATATACATATTCTTTTCTCAGTGTGCCTTAAAGGTAATTTTCTCACTATTGGGCTCAAGAATCAAGCAATAATCAGCCTCAAATTTTACTTGACGTACCTTGTCTCACAACTGACTAATGCTTATAAGATTGTGCTTTACCTCTTCTACATATAGCACTTCTTCTATGCATTGGACAGATTCAAGTCTATTGTTCCTATTCCTTTGATATGTCCTTTTTCATTATCTTCGTAGGTAACTATTACTCCATTTTTATCTCTGATTTTTGTAAATAGTGACCTATCTCCTGTCATACGTCTTGAGCAGCCACTATTGAGATACAATTTAGTGTTGTTGACTTCAAGGTAAACCTGCAAAGAGAAAATCTTACTTTTCTAGGTACCCTAATCATTTTGGGTCCTTTAAGATCAGTAGGTGCATGGATGGATGCCTTTGGTTTCTATTGTAAATTCTTACTTTTCTCAATATATTTTGCACTTAGATGGTTGTCAAATTTAGAAAGAATCTTATGAGTTTTTCCTTTTACAAATTTAGATAAAGGATGTTTTTTATATGGGTTAAGTGGAGGTTCATTTTTAGGATTTGTATATCCTAGCCCTTCTTTTCTTAAATTCTTTCTTTGATATTTTAAGACTTGTTTAAGCCCTTTTTCTCCAATGATAAATTTTTCTAGAGTTTTCTTAAGATAGGTTTCCCTTTCTTTAAGACTGTTGATTTCATATTCTTTTGTTGCTCGTTCATTATTTTTATCTTTTATAAAATTTATGTTTTTAGACAATAGGGTGGAGCTAGCACTAAGTTCCTCATGGCATTCTTCGAGGTCACATTTTAATTTTTCATTTTTTTGAGTTAGTTTTTGACTTTGGAATTCAAGAGATCACAGTGTGAGCATTTTTCATTTTTCAACTTCTGAAGTTCTACTATAAGATTTTTCAGTTCTTTGCTCACAATCTTATATTTCTCATACAATTCTTCTAGAGTATCTTCTAATGAATATTTTGAATCAAAATCTGAGCTAATAGTGGAGTTGTGTACCTGATCTAATTTTTCATCATGGTCTGCCATCAAGGCTAAGTTTGCTTCATCTTCTGAACTTGAAGTGGAGTTCCTAGAAGTAGTATCTTCATCTTCCCATGCTGCTACCATAGCCTTTCTGTTAGAATGATTCTTGTATTTCTTCGCATTATCTTGTCTCTTTGCCTTTTCATCAGACTTCTTGAGTTTTGGGCAACCTATCTTTAGATGCCCTAGTTCATTGCATTCATAACAAATAATTTTTTCTCTCTTATTTTCTTCATTTCTTGATTGCTTCTTCAACTGAAACTTCGAAGGCTGACCATGTTTATGTAACTTCTTCATTCTCATGATTCGTTGCAGTCTTCTAGAGAGCATAGCTACTTCCTCATCTGAATCCGTGAACATTTCTCCTTCTGATTCTGTATCAGATCTTCTAGCCTTGAGTGCATTTGTTTTTCTAATGGTGGAAGTTTCGCCTAATCATTGCATATTGATTCTGTGAGCCATGAGTGACCTAATCAGTTTCTCTAGTGACATTCATGATAGGTCATTTGCTTCTTCGATCGTTTTTACTTTAGGAATCTAGCTACTCAACATGGATTTGAAGAATTTTCTCACCATATCACTAGATTTATATTCCTTTCTGAGTGTAACAAGCCCATTTGTGATATATGTGAATCTGCAATACATCTGAGAGATAGTCTCTATGGGTTTCATCTTCAACTGCTCATATTGGGACACAAGAATGTATTTTCTTGTTTCTTTAACTTTATTAGTTCCTTCATATGTAATTCTTTGTTTGTCCCAGACTTCTTATGTCAATTTACAAGCTGAAACTCTGTTAAACTCATTTTTGGATAGCACACAGAACAGATAGTATTTGGCCCTGGCATTCAATAAAACATTAGTTTTATTAGTTGTAGTCATTTCTTCTCTGGGCCTAGTGACAATGAGGTCACCATCATCAACTATCATCCATAGATTGTAATTCTACCCCTTAAGGAAAAACTCCATATGAGTCTTCCAGTAGGAGTAATTAGAACCATCGAATAATGGAGGACGGTTGACGGATTGACCTTCTATCATCTAAACCATATATAATATTTGCTCTCAGATCGTTGGATCTTTAAAATATGAGAGCCTAGACTCTGATACCACTTTCTACCTAGATATGCCTGTTAACCTTGAAGGGGTGAATAGGTTATTAAAAAATAATCACAATAAGAAGAGCTAAGAATTTATTCAGAAATGATAAAATAGTATTAATATAGATTGTTCTCAGAAAACTTGATTGCTACAGAGGTAAAGTGCGAAGAAACAACAAACACACAAAAGACATGGGAGTTTTTATACTGGTTCGGTGTTGATCTTCATCAGCCCTATGTCCAGTACCTAGTAATCATTAGGCTTTCCACTAACTCCCTCATTAGGGAATAGTACGAGGGTTGTTTTTGGCCAGATGTTCAGCTCACCGCGGGCACCCTTACACAAGAGCCCCAGCAAACTTGCAGGCTTTTCAAACCTGGTTGTTTTTGCTGGTGTTCAGCCACACCCAGGGCACTCGCTCACTGGAGCACTAGTTACTTTCATGGCACAATCAACCCAGAATTTCAAGTCTCCTATGGGCACTCTTGCCATCAAGCAAGCACTTCTCCTCTCAAGAGAAGTGAATCACTGTTAAGTGGGTTATACAGATATAGCCTCTTAATAGGCAGAGTTGTGTACAATGAGTGCAAGACTGTTCAAGATAAAAAGAAACAGAATGATGATGCAGCTATCTTGATCATAAAGAATGAAAGCCTTTGACGAAGATCAGAGTGGCTTGTGAATGCTTTCGAAGATGTAGCAGAGTAAACACTTGAGGCTTTTTCTTCTTGAGCTCGTAGCAGAAAAACTGATGAGGAGGAATTTGGTTTTGGAAACTTTCAACACTTTTGCAATGAATGCTCTGAGCTAGAAGCAAGGATCTCACTAGAATGCTCTCTTTGTGATATGCTCTTCTCTCTTGTGTATCTTCCTTCATGGTTCAGGCTACATATATATAGTTCTTTACAATTCCTAGTTCTCTTAGATGCAAGTCACTATTTGTTTAGGTGGAACTAAGTATTCATTAGACACAAAATAAAGAATGTTAGACTAAATATGCATAGGCCTTTGTCTCTCATCTATCTAGTTGTCAGAGACAAATCTGCTCTAGCCATTTCCATCTGTGTTTCTTCTTCAAAACGTAATCTGGTAGTAGTGTCTTCTATAGAGTGTCTCTTTCTTTCTTAAGCTATCATGTAGAAGGAAAATGTCCTAAGAGTAAGTAGTCACAAATATACTAGAATATCTTCCTTTGTTTATAGGTTGGCACGCGTCAGTCTTCCTCCCATTTTGTACTGTCCTTTCCTAAAACAAGTCGAGAAAGGACTGTCCTACCAAGGTTGTCAATCAAATGTATCTTTAGAGTTTTCGTGCAAACAAGCGTTCTATATGGACATCATTTAATGTTCATTTGACTGTAATAAATGCATTTTGAATTTGAAGTATCCCTCGCAATGAACTTAGTCAGTTTAAGAAGACAAACATAATTATTTTATTGGCTAAGTGCTTTCTTATTTGACAGTAGTTGTTTATAGAAGGCAAATAGCTGTCTATGGAAGACCAATTAAATATTCAATTAGAATAGGCCAGAGTGTACGAGACAATCATTTTATACCTTTCTGTTTGAAGATTAGTCTAAGTTAATTTCGTATAATATTTGGAATGTAGCTATCTTGAAAATGATGAAAATAAAGATAGGCAGTTAAAGATAATAGATTTCAAAAATATTTTATATTGCAACAATTAGAAATAATAAGGAAAATACAAACACAAATAGTTGAAGGAACAGTGCGCCTAAGTTCTTTTTAGATAGGCGATAGGAATTAGATAGTCGAAGTTGATTCAATAAGATAGGCGGAGTTCCAAAAGATAGGTGAAAATTTTCAAGATAGGTGAAAATTTTCAAGATAGGCGATGCCCTTAGGATTGGCGAAGTGAAAGATAGGCGAAGTGATTTAGTCACCTAAATGAATGAGATAAGCGGTGGCCTTTCGCCTAAGTCGATGAGATAGGCGAAGTAGCGCCTACGTTGAGTCTTATCGAAAGATAGATGAGTTAGTAAGATAGGCGATCTTGTGCCTATGTGAGTTAGATATCGCCTAAGTGATCGATATAGGCAGAAGGCTAGGCAAAGCAATGCCTATGTTATTTAGATAGGTGATACAGATAGGCGAAGTAACGCCTAAGTGAATTATAACGCCTAAGTGAATTATAACTCCTAAGTGATTTTTCTTTTTATAAAGATAGGCGATCCAATGAGATAGGTGATATTGCACTGTTGTACCCGGATAATTTCCCCAGCAAAATACCCGAAAATAGGAGTTTGGGAATTTCCTCGAACACCTTCGAGGCATGGGCTACCCGGCCCCTCCGACAACCCAGTGGGCCGGACCAACGGCCCCGACCCGCTAGCCGAGGTATACAGCGGCGTCAGCAATCAATCGGGACCACTCCCGACCCCTAAGTTGCGGACTTTGCCCGCATTCTACACGACCACCCGGGCCAACCCGAGGGTGCCCCGACTACAAGCCACGCCACGTGGCACCTAGTGAAAAGGCCAGGGGCCTACCCTGGGACGCCCTCCTTCAACCCTCCAACGTCAAAGGGAGACCTAAATAGCTCAACCACAAGCTTGAGAAGCCCGCAGCACGTGTGTACGGCTCACACACGTATGTCCGGCATTCTACCGAACACCTTGTGGGCGCACATGTTTCAACCCTTCAACACCAACCCACGGACCACCCCGTGGTTCCAGTGCACTAATTGGGTCCTACAATGACCCCCAGCAAGCCGGGGCCACCCCCGACCCTCAGACACGTGGCAATGAGCCACTTAACTTTAGCTCTCGGACCAACCCGAGACTACCCTGCCAACCCACCGTACAACGTAGCACGTAGCACGAGGCCGGGCCCGTATGCCCAAGGTGCCTCCTCCCAGCCCCTATGGACTTCTACCCTCGGCCCTAGGCCAAATCCAAGACCCGTCGGTCACCTATGTGGTCCGTCCGGCAACCCGGGGTGTGTCGGGCATTTGCCCGAACACCTTACGAGCAGCTATTACGACTCGAAGGACAACGGCCCCCACGGGCCCATCCTAGTTCCCGGAGCTTAACGTTCGTCAAAGGACACGTGCAGAAGATACAAGGAGACCCCGGGGGCCATCCCTCGGGGTCACAACGGGACCCGGGGCCAGTTCACCCCGGGGTGCGGCCGCGCGCCCCCGGGGAAGGCGAGCTCCCTGGGGGTGGCACCCTCTCTCCAACCCGGTGTTCCCACGACCCCGCTCAGCCTCAGTTCGTCCAGTTTGTGGTCCTACGACGCGGTTCGTGTGCCGTACCAGTTTAAGAAGTCGACACATGGACGCGGCAGTGCAAAGCGACAGCACGGGAGAATTCCTCAAGTCAACGAGCACAAGCTTCCACGTATCCTCCCAGCACAACTATCATTTTCTTCTTAGTCAATTTAGGAAGAAAATAGGCCAAAAAATCAAATTTTATAGAGGTGGGGCCGCCCTCTCTCTCTCCCTCAATCTAGTCCTCCTAAACCCCCAGGCTGGTCCGCCTAAACCCCTTGGTATTAAAAAAAGATTTTTAAAAATAAAAAAAATGGACCCATTTGGTCCGCCTAAACCCCATCCAATTAGAAAAAAAGTATTTTACCCCCCCGAAGAGGGGTTTAGGCGGACCAGACCAGCCCCTTGGGCTGGTCCACCCAGACCCCATCCCCCACTCCGTTACACACACAAAAACACACTCAAAAAAATACAAACAAATAAAATAAAATGCTACAGTTTAGGGGTTTACCCGGACCAAGTTGAACCCTCAACTTGGTCCGCTTAAACCCCTCCCTCCACCCCTTCAAATTCCTATAAATCCCCCCCCTTAGAAGCTCAAGCAACAAGAAGAACAAGAAGGACGGCAACAACAGCAATAGCAGGAATGAACACCCCCGGCCTAATTGTCGCACCCTCGGACTCCCGAGGCCTTCGGCAAGGGTCGGGAACGCGAGAAGACAAGTGCACGCCTGTTTCGAGGGGATTTTTGTTGATTTTATTTTATTTTATTTTATTAAAAATTATCTTATTAGGTTTATTTGGTTTATTCACACGTCGATCAACCAATTAATTAACCAGTAATTAACTGACTGATTGACTGCGCGGGCGTGCCAGTCACGTGAGTGACAAGTTTATTGTGCGCTCATTCTAACCCGTGTCGGGCGAGAGTGAGGTTCTGGTGCGGACACCCGAGCGCATGCGAGACACGAGCCGGCGAGCCACCGGTACCGCACGAGGAGCACGACTCGAGCCACCTCAGCATCCCTATGGCTCGGAGACAGTCTGGAGGTTCCCCACTGAGTCATAGCATTTATCATATTTTTTGGGAATTTTTATTTGTGTGTAATGTGTGTGTGTTTCATTTTATTCGGTTTGTAATTTTGATTGTAAGAGGGGTTTATTTGCAAAATGGGATCCCCGGGTCCCACGGGCCCCCCCAGACCCCTCCCATTGATCCACCTCAGCCTAGGGCCCCATGTGGGGTCAGTCAACATTCTAATGTGGGCTTCTAGAAGGGTGGGCCAAGTGGGGGGGACAATTAGACTAATTTGTCAAGGTTGGCCACCAACCTTCCACCTACCCCCACCCCTAGTCAAGGGGGCGCCCCCCTCTCACCATCAAGGTTTTAATTTTTGAAAAAATGTGAGTAGAACTAATTAGTTCTACTCCATTTTTATATTCCCACAAATCCTAGGTCCAAGGGTAGTTTATGTCTTTTGCCAATTCATACATATACCTTGTATTTTCATTTGATGAGAATTAATGCCATTTGAATTGAAGAAAAAGCTTGAAGCTCCAGCCTTGGTGCACCCCCTTCTCCTCTCCCTCTCCCCTTGAAGCTGTGAAGGCTTCCTTCTGGTGGTGAGACTCCACCCTATCAGTTCCAGTCGCCGCCGCCGTCGCCACGAGCCGCCACCGCACCGCCATCGCCATCAACGGAGTTCTGCCCGCGCAGTACCACAGGAGCTTCCACGAATTTCTTGTCTCAGCCCCGAGCTCAGATAGATCTGGGGATTTTATTGGGTATTCCAGAGGTGTCAAGGACATCCCACAAATTTTGGTTTGCCATTCAGATCTCGTTTCATATTTTTTGATTTTCGTCCACTCTTCCATTTCGGTTCTGCCAGAGTTCTGTCCAGATTCATGCCCGCCCTGAGTTTCATGTCTTAGGTCCACTTTTTGATTTCTTTTGGTTCGGCCAATTTTACTGGAGGTTCCACCATCCACCCCTTCATCCAAATTTTTCTCAATTTTTGGTTCGTCCATTCATATTTTCTAAAAATCGTTCTCAGTCCCAGCTACAGTTCTGTCCCCCTATTCCCAGATCCGACCACTAGTCACTCCAAAAATCATAGTAAATCACCACCACCTCCAACTCAAATTCCAAAAATAGTCCCAGTTCCGTGGTTTGATACCCTACAACTTTGAAGAAGAGCTCAAGAGCTGAATCGGAGGTTTACTAGGCGGTCAACGGTGGTTCTCAGACAAGTACCCTGCAGATCTGAGATTTCGGTTACTGTACAACAGGGGCTTGTAAATTCATTAAAGTTCTGATCCGACCAGATCCAGCAGATCTCTCTAGGTCTAGATTGAAGCATTTGAAGAGAGCTTTCCAACGATAGCTCATGCGTCCCGATCCGACGTCGGGATTGATCGCAGCGGCCGTTTTCGCCGGAGCGCGCGCCTGAAAATAGCAACTAAAAATCCGTGGGCAGCAACTTCAAAGCTTGGGAATCGGGACCGATCGACCCCCGATCGGTGTTCCCGGCCGACCGCCGTCCGTGGAGACGCGCCACCAGGGGTCCCCATCATAGTGGGTCCCACCCCCGCAGATCCGGAGGACAGCGCCATCCGTGGGCCCCGCGGGCCCGCAGAACCCGCCGTTCGGAAAGCACGAAAACGCGGAGTTCGGCACCGCCGGGCGACATCAAGATGCTGCCCGTCAACCCGAGTTGCGTGATTCCCGGGCTCCACATGTGACCTTTTACCTCCCTGCGTGGAGTGGGTCAAATCTTTGTATTGCTGTGATATTGTTTAACCGGGAGTCCGTGATTCGGCCGGGGTTGTCTTCGCCACGCCGGGTGCGTGGAGGTAATGGTCCGAACCTCTTGGCGTTCATTTGCTTAGCTAGTATACGGTCTTTTGCCGCTGCCGAGAGTGTAGGTACTAGCCCGTGTGTCCATGTCACCGCTGTGAGAGTGAGTGTGACCCGTCCCGTGACTCGATCCGAGTCCGGAAGTTGAGTCGGACTACCCTTGACCTCCGCCGGTTCCTTAACCGCGCACGGTCCGCGCTTTCCCTCGCTTGGGACGACGAGTGAGCTTCCACTTCTGTTAGCGACGTTTCGCCACTAGGAGCTCGTAGTGTCGGGCTTAGTGTCTCCCTGGTGTGTGCTGCTGGTCGTGTCTTCATCTAGAGTCCGAGGGTGGCACCTATAGTGTCGTCTCCCGTGTCCGTCCCGCATCAGTTTGGTATCAGAGCGAGTTGAGTCTAGGGTAGTCGTTGCATATGTCTTGCATCATGGTCTAAGTCGAGTCTAGGATCATCATTATTTCAAAACAAAAAAAAGAGTGTTTCAAATTGCATTTCACCCAATAGCTCGGTATATTAAAAGGCGTTGCCCGAACGTTAGGTTATGCCTATCGGGAGGTAGCGTACTTGCGCGAGTGATCTTCGGGTCGCTTATCTCCGCCACGTACCGGATATTGGTTAGGTCTAAGTGCATCCTTTTGTGAGTGTTTGCATCAGTTTGTGTCTCCTAGTTCATGTGTAGTCCAATAAGAGTCAGTCGGTCTTGTCCAAGAGTCGGCATGTTCAACATGTAGTTCCCCCCAATTTCCCATGGATTCCCAATCACCCGGGCCATATGGCCGTTGGTCTACTCATGGGCTTGGCAACCATCCTCTCCCCTTTCGTAGGCCCGAAGCCTCTGATTTTTATGGCTCTGATGATCCGGGCGACTACCTCAATTGGGAGGCCGCCATGGACAAATATCTTGAATGTTACACCATGTCCGATGCCATGCAAGTTAGTTTTGCCCGAGAGAGGCTTGTCAACAAAGCCGCCTGGAAATGGGATAGCATTGAGCGCATGAGAGAGGTTAGGAGGCAAAGGCCCATTGAGTCGTGGCATGAGATGAAGGACGAACTTAGGAAGGTCTACCTACCCGGCCCGGTCACCTCCAACCAACCCCACCCAATCACCTCCACCCAAGTGGGCCATAATCGGAGGCAACGCGCCGCGCATGTAGAAGAGCCTAGGTCCACGACTAAGCCGACTTCATATGGGGGAGTCCATCACATCGCTCCTACTCCAAACCCCACCATTGCCGAACTCTTCCAAATCATTTTGGATAAGGTGGATAGGAAGTGTGATTATATTGAGTCCCTGCTTCCCCCTTGCCTACCTCCTAGCCGAGATAGAACCAAGCATGACCCTAAGGAGGTAGCAACCGGTAGTCCCAATCCAGTGTCATCTAGAGTGCCATCCCGAGGTCCTCTCCCCATCTTGGTGGATCCTCTTCCCCCACCCATGAGAGCTCCATTGCCTACACCCCCTGTCCGTCAAGAGGATAAGGGTAAGGGTCCACTTATCAAGGAGCGTAGAGGATCACGACAACAGTGTTATCGCTGCCAGGGGTTTGGCCACTTTGCCGGACAGTGTCCCACTCGGACATCTCTAGCCCTAGGGGATAAAGGGGTTGGAGAAACCTCACTCTCCGATCTTTATTCGGAGCCACCTCAGCCACAGCTACCCGTGTTTCTAACGGGAAAGCTACTTATAGCCGAGCCACTCCTTAGCTGGCTTAAGAATGGCCTGGCCCCATCTCCCCTCCCATCTATGGACCCTATCCTACCTCTGGTGCCAATCAATTCATTTCACACCACTTTCCGGTCTAGTCACTATGTGGATACATTGGATGACCTTCTTAAAGGGTTAGACCGGCAGTGGACATTTACGCACTTGTTGGCTCCAGGCTTCGACCGACCCACAGGTCGTAGTTTCACTCATCCCGCTTTAGGGTCCATCACCTCCGTGTACACCGTGGGTCATGTTACCACGGAGGTTCTTCTACTCCTCCCTATGCCGGCCGAGCCCGATTTCATTCCCATTTGCCCAAGGGAGGAATCTTACTTTCTACCTATGACTGCCGTCCCACCTCTCACAATGAATGAAGGTGATCATTTACACCTCCAAGATTTCCAAATGTGGGACAGTGAATTGTGGAAGCCTAGTCCGAGGGGTCATACCTTCTATGATCCCTTCGACCCATTCTCTTGTGGACCCCGTGACCCACCATATTTACTCCACCTTTTCGAGAGAGTCCACCATCATACCCCCACCGTCTCATCTCCCTTCACGGATGAAGGTGACCATCAACACCTTCTAGAATTCCACACATGGGACCTTGAAATGAGGGAATCCATATCGAGGGGTCACACATTCTTTGATCCCTTCGATCCCTTTCTTCATGGGCCCTTTGGCCCACAACCTCCATTCCACCTCTTTAAGGAAGTCCACTATCACACCCCTCCTACTCGGGCCTGGCAACCTTTACATGGCAATAGGTCCGAACCGTCATTTGGGGGTAATGAAGACTTTGGTTTCCCCGGCCCACCTAAACCACCCAAACCTCCCGGACTTCCCACATCCAAACCCAATGTTCATGATTGGTGCATCGTAGGATGTCTAGGAATCCACCATGCCATTAACCTCCGGTTATGTCAAATGCATGCATGGCACACATTCGGATGTCCTGGACCACCTTGCATATGATTGTGTCGGACTAGCATTAGGTTTGTGTAGGGTCGTGTGTGCATCTGTGTGTTTTTCTTTTTGTTAGGCATGTTAGGAGTCTGCATGACGACGTCCGTCGTCACAGTAAGGCCAGCAATGCACGGTACAAGGAGTTAGCCGGTGCCCATAGACACCACCGAGAGTTCCAAGAGGGCGAATATGTCATGATCAGGGTAAGACCTGAACGGTTTCCCTCTGGAACCGTTAAGAAGTTGCAAGCTCGCGGAGCCGGTCCATTTAGAGTGTTGAAACGCGTTGGATCCAATGCGTATGTTGTGGACCTGCCCGAGGAATATGGTATAAGCTCTACCTTCAATGTATCGGATCTTGTTGCATATAGGGACCCAGCGGTGATCCCTAGTGAGCCTTTTGAGCCATCTCCTCCCCTTGAGAGTGATCCCACACCTGAGTGTCCACTTCCACCTCCAGCCCCTTTTTTACGGCAGCGTGAGCATATAGATCGTATACTGGACGAGCAAGTGACAGTTACCAGGAGTGGATCTTACCCGCGCTACCTAGTGCGATGGAGAGGACGGCCCGCTACTGAGGACACATGGATCACACATGGAGAGTTGCAGCGGATTGATCCGGATCTTCTGGAGCGATACCGGAGCGATGCAGACCCTTACTCGACAGGGTCGAGTTTCTCCCACCCGGGGAGAATTGGTGCGGACACCCGAGCGCATGCGAGACACGAGCCGGCGAGCCACCGGTACCGCACGAGGAGCACGACTCGAGCCACCTCAGCATCCCTATGGCTCGGAGACAGTCTGGAGGTTCCCCACTGAGTCATAGCATTTATCATATTTTTTGGGGATTTTTATTTGTGTGTAATGTGTGTGTGTTTCATTTTATTCGGTTTGTAATTTTGATTGTAAGAGGGGTTTATTTGCAAAATGGGACCCCCGGGTCCCACGGGCCCCCCCAGACCCCTCCCATTGATCCACCTCAGCCTAGGGCCCCATGTGGGGTCAGTCAACATTCTAATGTGGGCTTCTAGAAGGGTGGGCCAAGTGGGGGGGACAATTAGACTAATTTGTCAAGGTTGGCCACCAACCTTCCACCTACCCCCACCCCTAGTCAAGGGGGCGCCCCCCTCTCACCATCAAGGTTTTAATTTTTGAAAAATGTGAGTAGAACTAATTAGTTCTACTCCATTTTTATATTCCCACAAATCCTAGGTCCAAGGGTAGTTTATGTCTTTTGCCAATTCATACATATACCTTGTATTTTCATTTGATGAGAATTAATGCCATTTGAATTGAAAAAAAGCTTGAAGCTCCAGCCTTGGTGCGCCCCCTTCTCCTCTCCCTCTCCCCCTTGAAGCTGTGAAGGCTTCCTTCTGGTGGTGAGACTCCACCCTATCAGTTCCGGTCGCCGCCGCCGCCGCCACGAGCCGCCACCGCACCGCCATCGCCATCAACGGAGTTCTGCCCGCGCAGTACCACAGGAGCTTCCACGAATTTCTGTCTCAGCCCCGAGCTCAGATAGATCTGGGGATTTTAGTGGATGTTCCAGAGGTGTCAAGGACATCCCACAAATTTTGGTTTGCCATTCAGATCTCGTTTCATATTTTTTGATTTTCGTCCACTCTTCCATTTCGGTTCTGCCAGAGTTCTGTCCAGATTCATCCCCGCCCTGAGTTTCATGTCTTAGGTCCACTTTTTGATTTATTTTGGTTCGCCCAATTTTACTGGAGGTTCCACCCATCCACCCCTTCATCCACAATTTTTCTCAATTTTTTTTTCGTCCATTTCATATTTTCTAAAAATCGTTCTCAGTCCCAGCTACAGTTCTGTCCCCCTGTTCCCAGATCCGACCACCAGTCACCCCAAAAATCATAGTAAATCACCACCACCTCCAAATCAAATTCCAAAAATAGTCCCAGTTCCGTGGTTTGATACCCTACAACTTTGAAGAAGAGCTCAAGAGCTGAATCGGAGGTTTACTAGGCGGTCAACGGTGGTTCTCAGACAAGTACCCTGCAGATCTGAGATTTCGATTACTGTACAACAGGGGCTTGTAAATTCATTAAAGTTCTGATCCGACCAGATCCAGTAGATCTCTCTGGGTCTAGATTGAAGCATTTGAAGAGAGCTTTCCAACGATAGCTCATGCGTCCCGATCCGACGTCGGGATTGATCGCAGCGGCCGTTTTCGCCGGAGCGCGCGCCTGAAAACAGCAACTAAAAATCCGTGGGCAGCAACTTCAAAGCTTGGGAATCGGGACCGATCGACCCCCGATCGGTGTTCCCGGCCGACCGCCGTCCGTGGAGGCGCGCCACCAGGGGTCCCCATCATAGTGGGTCCCACCCCCGCAGATCCGGAGGACAGCGCCATCCGTGGGCCCCGCGGGCCCGCAGAACCCGCCGTTCGGAAAGCACGAAAACGCGGAGTTCGGCACCGCCGGGCGACATCAAGATGCTGCCCGTCAACCCGAGTTGCGTGATTCCCGGGCTCCACATGTGACCTTTTACCTCCCTGCGTGGAGTGGGTCAAATCTTTGTATTGCTGTGATATTGTTTAACCGGGAGTCCGTGATTCGGCCGGGGTTGTCTTCGCCACGCCGGGTGCGTGGAGGTAATGGTCCGAACCTCTTGGCGTTCATTTGCTTAGCTAGTATACGGTCTTTTGCCGCTGTCGAGAGCGTAGGTACTAGCCCGTGTGTCCATGTCACCGCTGTGAGAGTGAGTGTGACCCGTCCCGTGACTCGATCCGAGTCCGGAAGTTGAGTCGGACTACCCTTGACCTCCGCCGGTTCCTTAACCGCGCACGGTCCGCGCTTTCCCTCGCTTGGGACGACGAGTGAGCTTCCACTTCTGTTAGCGACGTTTCGCCACTAGGAGCTCGTAGTGTCGGGCTTAGTGTCTCCCTGGTGTGTGCTGCTGGTCGCGTCTTCATCTAGAGTCCGAGGGTGGCACCTAATAGTGTCGTCTCCCGTGTCCGTCCCGCATCAGGTTCGGTCGGGACCGGCAGTCCGCCATACCATAAAGGTTATGGCGTTAATTACATCCCCCGCGAGGAGGGAAAACCTTTGATTAATTACCGAGATAATGGGCTGTCGAGGCCGGAATAAAGGATGCAGATGATGCGAATGATCATGCAAGACGTTATGATCTACCATGCGCGGTTTATTAGGGCGGACCCTCAGTACGTGGCGGAGGACCTAGGCCCGAAGACCACCATCATGCGTTGTGAGCGACGTCACGTGGTTCGAGGAACGAAGAAGACGCGGGGCGCGCGGGCTCCTTTTGTTTATTTTGCTGCAACATAGAAATAAGAGAAAAGAGAAGGGGCCACCACGGGAGATTACTCTAGCGGGGCGAGCGGGACAAATGTAATATAGCAAGATATGGGGGTTAAACGGCCATAGCGGGAAGTGACTCGCCGCGGCCTCGGGGGGACGGGAATGGTGCAGAAATCAAATAGCAGGAATTGAAACGGCCATTGGAGAAGTGACTCGCCGCGGCCTCGAGAACATGAGTAGATAAGAATATAACAGAATATAAGGAGAATATAAAGAACGGGAATTTAAACGGCCATTGGGGAAGTGACTCGCCGCGGCCTCGAGAATATGAATGGATAAGAATATAACAAAATATAAAGAGAATATAAGAACGGAAATTTAAACGACCATTGGTGTCACGCCCCGAGCGCGGAAGATACCCAGAGGTGCGCGACGAGTTTATATCAATCATGTCAATCAGAGTAGTAGTGTATTCGACACCAAAATAGAGATGCGCAAAAGTAAAGATAACCCAATCTTTTATTTCATAATGGATAGACTATTACAAATCCAATACTCTATTCAAAAAAAGAAAAGTACATAGTTGACTCAAGAAAATAGGAAAAAGACTAGATGACACTTGGAAAAGCTCTAGCTCTTTCACTCTTGACTTTCCCCATCAGATTGACCTTCTTCGTCGGACTTACCTGAAAAGTAAGGGACAAACACGGAGTGAGCAAACGCTCAGTAGGAAATTATATCTCAAGCGCTAGCAAGGGGTTTAAATAATTACATCTTTCATGTATGTACTGTAGCTATGCATGCTCGTATAAAACGACAAGATAGAGAGAGAATTATCAATAAGACAGCAAGATGAACTAGTCATGAGCTTTCAAGAAAAAAATAACAAGATATTCAAGCAAGTACTTTTTAGCAAGTCATGTCAAGAACTTTGGCTATCATGTATCAAGCAAGCAAGTAATTACCCTTTCTTGGGTCACGCAATTCATGTCAAGTCAAGTACGAGTCAAGTACAAGATTTGTGTGGAATGTCCAATCAAGCTAGTCATGCACTCGGTATAATGCCAGATACCTTATCATTCAACTCCCATGGGCACAAGTACTTTCGGGTGCTCCTCCCAGGACCAGATCGGGCCCTATATGCACAGGCATTCATCATGTATATTTGACATCCACTCTTGTATATATATATATATAGCCAATATGGAATTTCAACAATTTAAGCTTGTAGACACGTAGGATAACTTTGAGAGAATGGAGTCCAAAAATACGACATTGGACATAGATAGGCGATAACAACGGTATAAAACATGATTTATCGTTGAAACTAGGTGGAATTAGGTTCCCTTAACTCAGGTACCATGACAAGTATGGACATTCTTTATATAGAATTGAGGTCCACATGAACAGTATATCAAAGGCAAGATACCCTCATTCTTATTATAGAATTGAGGTCCACAAGAACATCAACAAATGACATGATATCATCATCCCATCAAGAATTCTCATGATATACTCTTTGCATATCATAAGGGCCGGTATACCATGTTTCTTTAGAGTGACATGGCATTCAATAGTGTAATGGGTTTTTAGGGTACAACCAGCTCAGTCGACCTTGAGGGAATCCAAGGTACGAGGAGTCTTACGGAGGTCTCTATGACTAACTCGCTAGTCCAAAGGAACGGAGTGTCCAATGGAGAGCTTGTATGTCAATGAGAATTGAGGGTGATCGATAAAATATCATGAAACGTGGGACTATACTCACGGAGTGGAGATATAGTGCCGATATACATATATATAGATATACTGAATCCATATTTCGTGAGGCCAACCAGGTGGCAAATTCTCTGGCTAACCTAGCATGTACAAACAAATGTAATATGCATTTTTCCTCACAGCAGCAACTTCCTGCAGTTATTAGAGGCATTGCCCGGATGGATCAACTAGGTTTTCCTAGTATCCGAATTATGTAATTTCTTTTTTCCTCTTATATGAATAAAACACCTCCTAGCTGTGCACTTTGCACCTAGGTAAGGATTTTTGATAAAAAAAAAAAATATACTGAATCCATCGGTTATCAGAAACAGGTAAAAATATTTTTACAGGAAAATAACGACTTAAGTAAAGTCACTACTCAAGTAATTAATGCCTTAGATAAGGGCGTTTATCTATTTTACATTTTTACAAAATTTCAATATTCCAGTATTTTACCAAAAACGCGCCCTGGTGAAGGGCGTTTATTTATAATTTGACGACGAAATCAGTGGTCGTCCATTCTTTCCTTCTATTTTTACAAAGTATATATTTTCAGAATTTTCTCAAAACACGCCCTGGATAGGGGCGTTACTTGTTAATTCACGTCCTGCACAGGGGCGCTAGTAAAGTGATAGACGACCTATACAGGGTCGTGAATTCAAGAAATTACAATATTTCAAGAAATAAAATTCCAAGAGACAAGAGACATGATCATGATAGAAAATTAGCAGGAATTCACAGGTCGAGTCATGCAATATATTTTAGATTGGATATTTCATATCTATTAAATTTTTAAACGTGGATCAATTATTAATTACATGTGATTTTCATGAGATTAACGCCTACAGGGCAGGGCATCAAATCTGAAATTGACGACCTTGTGCAGGTCGTTTCTTTAAAGTAGCGCCCTGGACACGGGCGTCTCTTGTAAAAATATTACAGAAACGTGTAGAAACCATCAGGAAACTTATATACATGACATGCATGATGTGTTATTATGAATTTAACTTGTTTGGGCTACGTTGCTTGAGAAAACCTACCTTTTTGATGATTAACTGGCGGACTGATGAAGACACGGTACTCTGTTATCAACAGAGTAGGACGAAAGGGTAGAGGTCTTGGTGTAGATTATCGACAGGTTTTCTTTTCGGCACGATCAGGTGCAGACGTTCGCCGATGAAGAACCCACGTTCTTCAGTAGGTTAAGATGACTTTCCTAAAGAGAACATATATATACGATCATTAGTATTATCTTCATAATACTTGACTGAAGGTGGAAGAAAGAAGAACTTACCCTTTGTTCTTCTCACGTTCGTCTTCTTCAACCTGTAAGAAGAGAAGAAGATGAAGAATCAGTGATTCTTCACACCATCGTAAACAGAAAAGAAGAAGAAAGAACCTTGGTTCTTCACATACCGTAGAATAGTCCGAACGCCAAATAGCGTTCTCGGTTCAAGCAGTAGGTTATTTATAGGATTTAGGTGAATCTAATAGAGTTAGTGTTCGATTGGAAGTAACACTTCCATATAGAGTTATTACTACATTCGAACTCTTTCTCATAGTTATCAACTTACCCTGGATAGACTCCTGGGTCGAACGAAACTCAAACTGAATTAACGACCTAGGTCAGGGCGTCGAATTTAAATTGACGCCTTGTCAAGCGTCGTTACTTGTTGAAACGCGTCCACGCAAGGGACGTTATGCTAACTTGCCCTTTCTATTTATTTTGGTCGTTTGAAATTTGACGCCTTGAAGTGTGGGCGTCCTTTCTTCAAAACACGCCTTAGGTGAAGGTGTTTTATTGTAAAGTAGCGCCTATATCTGAGGCGTTATTTTTATCAGTGTTTAATTCTTTTTATTCCAAGATCTTTTAATCTATTTTGATTTACTTATTCCTTTTTATTTTATCAGGGTTGCTACACCCTCCCCCACTTAAAAAGAATTTGGTCCCCAAATTCCATAGTATATATAGATAAGTGGAGAGCGTAGAGTATATACCTTCTAATATAACTCTGGAAATTGTTTCCTCATAGATTCCTCGGTCTCCCATGTAGCTTCATGTTCTGAATTCTTATTCCATTGTACTTTTAGCATGGGAATAACTTATTCCTTAGGGTACGTACTTCTCGATCTAAGATCTTCATAGGCTTCTGCTCATATGTGAGATCCTTCTGGATTACTAGGTCTCCATGTTCGATAATATGTGATGGATCGTGTACATACTTCTTCAACATGGATATGTGGAACACATTATGTATCTCGGACAGTTGAGGTGGCAATGCGATGCGATAAGCAACCTCGCCAACTCTTTCTAGTATCTCAAAAGGTCCGATAAATCTTGGTGTAAGCTTGCCTTAACACCAAATCTTCGTATTCCACGTCCAGGCGATATCTTGAGAAATACATGATCTCCAACTTGGAATTCAAGATCTCTCCTTCTTGTGTCAGCATAAGCCTTTTGTCTAGACTGAGCAACTTGCAATCTTTCTCTGATTACTTGTATCTTCTCGGTAGTGTCTCTTACCATTTCTGGACCTAACAGTTGTTTCTCTCCAACTTCGTCCCAGCATAAGGGTGATCGACAACTCCTTCCGTATAAGGCTTCAAAAGGTGCCAGTTGTATACTTGCCTGGTAGCTATTATTGTATGCAAATTCGACCAGAGGCAAGTGATCATGCCAGTTTCCATCAAAATCAATAATGCATGCTCTTAGCATATCTTCGACTACTTGATTGGTTCTCTCGGTCTGACCATCCGTTTGAGGATGAAAGGCTGTACTAAAGCTAAGTCTCGTCCCAACGAATGTTGTAGTCCTTTCCAAAAATGAGAAGTAAAACGGGGATCTCTATCAGACACGATTGAAACAGGAATACCATGTAATCTGACTATTTCCTTGATGTATAGTGCAGCTAAGACATCAACTGACCATCGACTCTTGATTGGCAAGAAATGCGCTGATTTAGTCAATCGGTCAATGATAACCCATATTCCATCATGTCCTCTTTTTGATTTAGATAAACCCATGATGAAATCCATACCAATATCCTCCCACTTCCATTTAGGGATATCTAGAGGATGTAGCTTTCCAGCAGGCTTTTGGTGTTCCGCCTTGACTTGTTGGCATGTGAGACAACGTGATACATAGTCTGCTATTTCCCTTTTCATGTTGGGCCACCAAAAATTTCTTTTCACATCTTGGTACATCTTGGTAGATCCAGGATGAATCGTATACCTTGACCTATGAGCTTCATCTAAGACCTTCTTCTTCAATTCTGGGCAGTCCGGTATACAAGTTCTATTCTTGAACATTAATCTTCCATCAGAAGCTAATTGGAAGTCCGATTGTCCTTCTAATCTGCCCTTGATTTCTACTAATGCAGGATCATCATTCTGAAGTGCTTGTATTTCAGACAATAAATCTGACTGTATGCTTACATGAGATAATGTGACACATCTAGGGTCCGTGTCCATGCTTATATTGAGTTCAGAGAATTGTTCCAGCAATTTCCATTCTTGAATCAGACAATTGGCTAACAGTGCTCTCGGCTTTCGACTAAGGGCATCTGCTACATGATTACCCTTTCCGGGATGATATTGTATATTGAAGTCGAAGTCCTTGAGATATTCCAGCCATCGTCTTTGCCTCATATTTAGTTCCTTCTGTGAGAAAAGATATTTGAGACTCTTGTGATCGGAGTATACAGTAAACTGTACTCCATAAAGATAATGTCTCCATATTTTGAGTGCAAATACTACCGCGGCCAATTCTAAGTCATGGACGGGGTAGTTCTCTTCATGCTTCTTTAATTGACGAGAAGAGTAGGCTATAACCTTCCCTTGTTGCATTAGAACACACCCGAGGCCAATGCCAGAAGCATCAGTGTATACCTCGAACTTTTCTCCTTCAATTGGCAATGCTAAGATAGGAGCTGTAGTAAGATGATCCTTGAGAGTTTGGAAGCTTCTCTCACATTCCTCATCCCATTCATAACGGATCTCCTTGCGAGTTAACCTCGTAAGTGGCACGGCGATTTTAGAGAAATCCTTGATGAATCGCCTGTAATAGCCGGCAAGACCTAAGAAACTTCGGATCTCGCTAGCATTGGTCGGTCTTTCCCAGTTCCTTACAGCTTCAACCTTTGATGGGTCTACAGACAAGCCATCCTTTGATATAACATGTCCGAGAAAAGTCACTTCTTCAAGCCAGAATTCACACTTGCTAAGTTTTGCATATAATTGGTTTGTCCTTAATATTTGTAATGCAATCCTCAAATGTTCCTCATGCTCTTCCTTGGTCTTGGAATAAATCAATATATCATCAATAAAGACCACCACGAATTGATCTAAATAAGGCCTGAATATACTATTCATTAACTGCATAAAGGCAGCAGGGGCATTCGTTAGTCCGAAAGGCATAACAACAAATTCATAATGGCCATACCTGCTTCTGAATGCGGTTTTATGAATATCCTCGTCCTTGATTCTTAGTTGGTGATATCCTGACCTAAGATCAATTTGGAAAAGTACATGGATCCTGAAATTTGATCAAACAATTCATCGATTCTCGGCAGTGGATACTTGTTCTTGATAGTGAGATGATTCAATTGTCGATAGTCGACGCATAACCTCATGGATCCATCTTTCTTCTTTACAAATAATACAGGCGCTCCCCACGGGGAAGTACTTGGTCTAATGAATCCTTTCTTAATGAGTTCCATCAATTGCTCCTTTAACTCCTTGAGTTCAGCAGGTGACATCCTATAAGGTGCCTTTGAAATCGGACCAGCACCAGGGACTAAGTCAATGGTGAAGGCCACTTCTCTTTGCGGGGGTAATCCCGGCAAATCTTCCGGAAACACGTCCGGAAATTCTTGCACTACTGGAATGTCTTCTAGCTTAATCTCCTTAGCTTCTTTAACTGTGACAAAGGCAAGGAAAGATGTACATCCTTTCCTGATGAGCTTGCTAGCTCGGAGAGCTGAAATAAGAGGGGATTTGCTCCGACTCTTGGGGCTAGTAAATATTAGTTCTGGAAATTCCTTGAATGTAACCTTACTATTGCGGCAATCAACCGTTGCCTGATATTTGGATAACCAATCTGCCCCTAGTATAACATCATACTCTTTCAGATCTAAACATATGAGATCAATAGGGAGATTTCTACCCTGAACCAATACTTCGCAGTTTTGGTAATGATGTGTAATATCAGTCTCATCATCCAGAGGAGTAGACAAAACTAACTTTATCCATTCCGGTTCTAGGGGTAATGGGTCAGCAAACTTCTTAGAAACAATAGAATGCGATGCACCAGTATCAATTAAGACATATGCATTCCTGGAACAAACTTTCAATGTACCTTCCACTAAGCCGCCTCCTTCTACTTGCTCGGTCTCCTTGATTGCATGAAGACGAGCATTCTTGGTTACTGGGCGCTTTCCGTCAACGGCTTGGTCGTTAAGTAATGGGCAATCGGGAATCCGATGCTCACGACTCCCACAACGGAGACATGCTCCTAGTTTCCTCCAGCATTCTTCTGCTCTATGACCCGCTTTATCACAATGTTTGCACACTGTATTTGGAGAGGTAGTGGTGATAGAGAAGGGCTTGGTCTTCTTGAACTTTTGGTCTTGCGAGGGAATACCTCCATTGCTAGGCCTCTTCTTGAAGTTGGGTTTAAAGGAACCCGAACCTGTAACTTGTTCCTTCTTATCCTTACCACGAATCCTATCAGACAGTTCCGTGGCATCTTCTAATAGTTGAGCTCGGCGTACTATCTCCGAGTAGACTTGAATGTCCATCGGCGCCAGTTGAGTAATAGCTTGGGGCCTGAGCCCATTAAGAAACCTCCTAGCTTTCATTTTCTCGGTGCTAACTAGATGCTTAGCATATCGAGACAATCTAGAGAATTGGGCCTCATACTCGGCCACTGACAAGGATCGTTGCTTTAATGCGGCAAATTCTGCAGCCTTCTTTTCCTGAACTCGGTCCGAGAAATATTTTGCGTTGAAGTGCTCAACGAATTCCTCCCACGAAACCTGATCTTGATTTATAGTAGCCTCTATTGATTCCCACCAGCATCTAGCATCCCTTTCTAACTGAAAAGTAGCTAATAAAACTTTATCCTGATCCGTGCATTGCATAACACGGAATATTCGTTCTATCTCCCTAATCCAGTGTTCAGCGTCATCTGGATCAGTAGAACCCGTGAACTTGGGTGGGTTCATGTTCTTGAAAGTCTGGTGGAGACTTCCTGCTCGTTGTCCACCTCCTAGTGTTACTTGCTGCAGCACTTGAGTCATGCCTTGAAGGGTACGCTGCATGTTGCGCCATTGAGCACGTTCGGCAGCCATTATCCTACAATTACAATAACTAGATTAATATGTGTTTGTATTTAAAGACTCATATACTATGTTAACTTTAACCCTTGGTTCTACCCAATCTCACTGGTTGAAGGTTAAAACTTATCCTTGGACTTGGGTTTTTCCTAGGAATTGAATACCCTAGGCTCTGATACCACAAAAACTGTCACGCCCCGAGCGCGGAAGATACTCGGATATGCGCGACGAGTTTATATCAATCATGTCAATCAGAGTAGTAGTGTATTCGACACCAAAACAGAGATGCGCAAAAGTAAAGATAACCCAATCCTTTATTTCATAATGGATAGACTATTACAAATCCAATACTCTATTCAATTAAAAAGGAAAAGTACATAGTTGACTCAAGAAAATAGGAAAAAGACTAGATGACACTTGGAAAAGCTCTAGCTCTTTCACTCTTGACTTTCCCCATCAGATTGACCTTCTTCGTCGGACTTACCTGAAAAGTAAGGGACAAACACGGAGTGAGCGAACGCTCAGTAGGAAATTATATCTCAGCAGCTAGCAAGGGGTTTAAGTATTTATATCTTTCATGAATGCACTATAGCTATGCATGCTCGCATAAAACGACAAGGTAGAGAGAGAATTTATCAATAAGACAGCAAGATGAACTAGTCATGAGCTTTCAAGAAAAGATAACAAGATATTCAAGCAAGTACTTTTAGCAAGTCATGTCAAGAACTTTGGCTATCATGTATCAAGCAAGCAAGTAATTACCCTTTCTCGGGTCACGCAATTCATGTCAAGTCAAGTACGAGTCAAGTACAAGATTTGTGTGGAATGTCCAATCAAGCTAGTCATGCACTCGGTATAATGCCAGATACCTTATCATTCAACTCCCATGGGCACAAGTACTTTCGGGTGCTCCTCCCAGGACCAGATCGGGCCCTATATGCGCAGGCATTTATCATGTATATTTGACATCCACTCTTGTATATATATATATAGCCAATATGGAATTTCAACAATTTAAGCTTGTAGACACGTAGGATAACTTTGAGAGAATGGAGTCCAAAAATACGACATTGGACATAGATAGGCGATAACAACGGTACAATCACGATGAACGATGAAACTAGGTGGAATTAGGTTCCCTTAACTCGGGTACCATGACAAGTATGGACATTCTTTATATAGAATTGAGGTCCACATGAACAGTACATCAAAGGTAAGATACCCTCATTCTTATTATAGAATTGAGGTCCACAAGAACATCAACAAATGGCATGATATCATCATCCCATTAAGAATTCTCATGATATACTCTTTGCATATCATAAGGGCCGGTATACCATGTTTCTTTAGAGTGACATGGCATTCAATAGTGTAATGGGTTTTTAGGGTACAACCAGCTCAGTCGACCTTGAGGGAATCCAAGGTACGAGGAGTCTTACGGAGGTCTCTATGACTAACTCGCTAGTCCAAAGGAACGGAATGTCCAATGGAGAGCTTGTATGTCAATGAGAGTTGAGGGTGATCGATAAAACATCATGAAACGTGGGACTATACTCACGGAGTGGAGATATAGTGCCGATATACATATATATAGATATACTGAATCCATCGCTTATCAGAAATAGGTAAAAACATTTTTACAGGAAAATAACGACTTAAGTAAAGTCACTACTCAAGTAATTAACGCCTTAGATAAGGGTGTTTATCTAGTTTACATTTTTGCAAAATTTCAATATTCCAGTATTTTACCAAAAACGCGCCCTGGTGAAGGGCGTTTATTTACAATTTGACGACGAAATCAGTGGTCGTCCATTCTTTCCTTCTATTTTTACAAAGTATATATTTTCAGAATTTTCTCAAAACACGCCCTGGACAGGGGCGTTACTTGTTAATTCACGTCCTGCACAGGGGCACTAGTAAAGTGATAGACGACCTATACAGGGTCGTGAATTCAAGAAATTATAATATTTCAGGAAATAAAATTCCAAGAGACAAGAGACATGATCATGACATAAAATTAGCAGGAATTCACAGGTCGAGTCATGCAATATATTTTAGATTGGATATTTCATATCTATTAAATTTTTAAATGTGGATCAATTATTAAGTACATGTGATTTTCATGAGATTAACACCTACAGGGCAGGGCGTCAAATCTGAAATTGACGACCTTGTGCAGGTCGTTTCTTTAAAGTAGCGCCCTGGACACGGGCGTCTCTTGCAAAAATATTACAGAAACGTGTAGAAACCATCAGGAAACTTATATACATGACATGCATGATGTGTTACTATGAATTTAACTTGTTTGGGCTACGTTGCTTGAGAAAACCTACCTTTTTGATGATTAACTGGCGAACTGATGAAGACACGGTACTCTGTTATCAACAGAGTAGGACGAAAGGGCAGAGGTCTTGGTGTAGATTATCGACAGGTTTTCTTTTCGGCACGATCAGGTGCAGACGTTCGCCGATGAAGAACCCACGTTCTTCAGTAGGTTAAGATGACTTTCCTAAAGAGAACATATATATACGATCATTAGTATTATCTTCATAATACTTGACTGAAGGTGGAAGAAAGAAGAACTTACCCTTTGTTCTTCTCACGTTCGTCTTCTTCAACCTGTAAGAAGAGAAGAAGATGAAGAATCAGTGATTCTTCACACCATCGTAAACAGAAAAGAAGAAGAAAGAACCTTGGTTCTTCACATACCGTAGAATAGTCCGAACGCCAAATAGCGTTCTTGGTTCGAGCAGTAGGTTATTTATAGGATTTTTAGAATTCTAATAGAGTTAGTGTTCGATTGGAAGTAATACTTCCAAGATAGAGTTATTACTACATTCGAACTCTTTCTCATAGTTATCATCTTACCCTGGATAGACTCCTGGGTCGAACGAAACTCAAACTGAATTAGCGTCCTAAGTCAGGGCGTCGAATTTAAATTGACGCCTTGTCAAGCGTCGTTACTTGTTGAAACGCGTCCACTCAAAGGACGTTACGCTAACTTGCCCTTTTTATTTATTTTGGTCGTTCGAAATTTGACGTCTTGAAGTGTGGGCGTCCTTTCTTCAAAACACGCCTTAGGTGAAGGCGTTTTATTGTAAAGTAGCGCCTATATCTGAGGCATTATTTTTATCAGTGTTTAATTCTTTTTATTCCAAGATCTTTTAATCTATTTTGATTTACTTATTCCTTTTTATTTTATCAGGGTTGCTACAATTGGGGAAGTGACTCGCCGCGGCCTCGAGAATATGAGCAGATAAGAATATAACAAAATATAAAGAGAATATAAGAACGGGAATTTAAACGGCCATTGGGGAAGTGACTCGCCGCGGCCTCGAGAATATGAGCAGATAAGAATATAACATAATATAAAGAGAATAGAAGAACGGGAATTTAAACGGCCATTGGGGAAGTGACTCGCCGCGGCCTCGAGAACATGATGTGATCGCCAGGGGCTAAAAGACCCCAAAATAAAGAAAGTGATCGCGGCTACCTCAAGAGCGGGAGATGGCGGGTTGCTTCTTCCTCCCCCTTCGGCCGGCCGACGGAGAGGGCTTTCCTTGGGTACCCTTGCAAAACAACGACAAACAAGTAACGAGTGGATTAGAAAGATGAAGGTGTAGTATTCAAATCCTTGTGATAAAAATGATGAAATGATGGCAAGACACACACCTGGTTGGTGTTATCTTTTAAACCCCTCTCGGACTCGAGTAGGAGGAAAATGAGATGATGGATGCAAGAAGTATATAAGAAGAGGCGCCCTTATGAAGGGGGATAGAGGATGCGAGATGATGAATGCAAAAGAACTACGAAGAAAAGGAAATGATTGGCTTATTAGATGTACCGGTGGTGAAATCCGGTGGAGCTCCGGCAGCGTAGGGATGACGTGGAAGCGCGGTGGATGAAGACGACCTTCCTCTCGCGAGCGTGGGCACCCGAGAACCCGGCAGAACCTCCACCTACAAAAGACCCCACGGGTTAGAAATGACTCCGGTAGCCTCTAGGCTCCGGCAGCCTATCGGATCTCTTCGAAGCTCTCCCAGAACTGAGGGGGTTGGCCTCTATTTATAGGGCTCCGGAGGGTGGAGGCGTCCAGGACCCTGGACACCTCCATCAGGGCAAAAAATATATTTTATTCTATTTTTATTCATTTTTTCTGAATATTTTCATGGAGACGTCCAGGGTCCCAGACGCCTCCATAAGTCCCACCGAACTCTACCGAAAGTCGCACGCGGTTTAACACAACACGTTGTTTTGGAGTGGCAACCCATGATTTGGAAATGGACGCGTCCAGCCGGCTGGACGTCTCCACAATTTGGATTCTTTCACACACAACAAACCGTCGTTCGGTGGGTGGCGCCCCGTGAGTGAGTTGATGGAGGCGTCCAGAGGCCTGGACGCCTCCAAGAAAATATATTTTTATTTTTTGTGTTTTGTCTTTTATGCTAACTGGCATTTTATATTTTTTATTTTTGTTTTCATGGAGGCATCCAGGTACCTGGACGCCTCCATTAATATATATATTTTTTTATTTTTTGGGGTTTGAAAAATATATAAAAAAAATGGGGGCGTCCAGGAGCCTGGACGCCCCCATGAAGACCCGCCTGGGTCCTCAGACGAGGCGTTGGCAGCCGCCCGGTAGATACCCTTCCTGGTTTCGATGCATCTGATTGGTGTTGATGCCGTCCGAATGCTGCGACGAGACGGTTCCGGATGCTGACGAGGGCAGAAGAAGACTCAAGAAAAGGAAGCACTCGAGCGATTCAAAATGCGTAAGCCGTCGCGGGGCGTCGTATAGTAATATGAGACTTTCTCAGGAGACGTCAGGAATGGCGTGTCTATAGCTGCCCCGCCTTGGCGTCTGCTTTGGAAGGGAGCGACACATAGTGGAATGATATCGAAGTGGAGTGAAGTGGGAGCGGACTGATAAGTTGATGCCAAGGTGTGATGAGACACGCTTTTGACGTTACTGTTTGGAATCTTTCCTGAAGTTTCAATGAGGCGACCTTGAAGGAGGTCTTTCAAATTTTGACGATTTGCTTGGACGGAGATCAAATAAGGGAGGGTGAGATGTGTGCTCAGGCACGAAAAAGAGACCAACTTCTCAGTGTGGAAGTACCTGGGTCATAAACCTGTAGGTTTCACCTTTGGTGAGCGGTTACCAGCCAATGTGGAAGTGCTGCGGCCAAGGTGGGTCAAACAAGGTAAAAAGTAAAGGAATATCTGAGGGTCTGTCCAAACAAGGGTCTCCTTTGGAAGAGCAGCGTAGGGCCGTTTCAAGGAAACTCAGTATTTCATTCGGAGTGGAATATCTCATATTTGTAAGAATTGAAGCACAGCGGCTTTCGCAATCGAATCACTTGAATGATCTTCCGCAATAAATCAAAGTCCTATATGAATGCATGCTGGGCTTAAAGAAAAATTTAAAATAAACTAAAATAGAAAATAGCCAAGGATAATATTGTCAACTTGTTAAGAACGGTGAGGATACTGATCAGGTGAGCCGACACTGGGCTGGGGCCCGTTTATCCGCGCACCAACTCACTGAATGGAACCGTCGTCCCCATGCTATCACAAGTTAACGGCCTATCCGTACAACCTAAATTCTTCCGAGATCATCACCGTTTTTGTTGAAGGGGAACTCAAATCCCAGATTCGTTCGGGCCGCAAGGTCTTTGACATGTTCTAGTAGCGTAGGTATCATATACTACGATGCATGACAAGGTGGGACCAACCAATGAAAGGCGGGACAGGAGATAGGACAAAGACGTCCGTTAGTAAAACCTACACATGCCAGCATGGATTAATAACATCAAAAAGTAACAGAATCGTAACAGAATCGCACCACAATGGAAAGGAGATCTAGCCAAAATCCTGACATTGACTGCTGATGTGACATGTTCTGTCCTGTAGTGATCTTCCCTTCCTATAAGAACTCCCCTTAGGCTAGTTCATTCAAATGCACCAAGGTGGGTTTTGGAAGCTCAGGAGAGGAAGGAGAGGAGAATCTAGAGATTTCAGGATGGAAGGAGAGTCTTCCCGCGTTATGAAGAGGAGCATGCCTAGCATCGAGATCAGGCGACTCTCCGACCTCGAGGGTCATCTGAGTGGGACGATCATGTCGCACATGGTAAGCTGATTTATTTCAAATTTCTTCACGTGAACCTTCTTCTTACTTCCTTCCTTTCTTTTTCTTTCTTTTCTCTTCCAGCCATATCCACTCTTCCCGGGCCCGAGGAAGTTTTCCAAATTACCATGGCTTTCAAAGTTAACTTCCAACATATCCATCGGTATGAGGGCCATACTCTCGAAGTGGCATCTACAGGGGCTCCTTATTCACGCCAAACACTACGAGAAGATTCGTATGGACTGGGCGGCTATGGGCGCACTAGTGGAGATCTGGCATCCCCAGACCCACACTTTTATCTTCCCGACCTTCGAGGCGACCATCCTCCTCGAGGAGGTGGAACTTCTGCTCGGATTGAAGAAATTCAAGAGTGACGGGAAGGTGAAGGCTATGCGGATGCTGACACGGGGGACTTCCGAAAGCGTCCTTGGAAGTTTCATGCCGCCCGACGCAGCCCGAAAGGTTCGTACTCAAAAGGGAATTGACATGCAAAAGCTCACGGAATGGGTCATGGAGGCCCTGAGAGGGTTACCAGACGATGACTATTTGGAGGGAATCATGAAAGGGTTCACCATTTGTCTGGCGGGTGCTCTCTTGTTTCCTTATACCGACAACATGGTGGAGGAAGACCAACTGAGTGCTATCTGCGGGATCTGGCGTGGAAAGAGGGTGGGACCCGCTGTCCTTGCCTACCTGTATAGTGGCCTTACTATCTCGAGCATGGGTAAGCCTCCTTTTGGTTGCGCACTTGTCCTGAGTTGCTGGCTGGATTTGCATTTCAAGTTTGATCACCGTGAGGGAATGCCAACCGCTTCGAAGCTCTTCCAACAAAGCCCTCTTTATCATATAGTCGACGTGTTAGGCTTCGGTGGCACCGTGGCTAACCGTGTTCCGTGGCTAAAGAGACGTGAAGACTGGCGGTCTCACTTTCGCACCGTGACACAAAGCTTCTTCACTTGCGCACCGGCATGTCTACTCTCGCTTGAGCTCCTCATGAGGTCTTCTTGTGAAGTTGATCTCCAACTGATTGGTGAGACCGAGTTTGTCCTTCACAACGCGCATCGGTGCTGCCTCCAGATCGGCATTCCACGTCATTCGTTCCCACTACCGACTGGCATCGTTCCTTTGAAGAAGAGAGAGTTGGGCACTGAAGCGGATGCGAAGGAAGCTGATGGAGGCATCACCCACGACTCCCTTTGGCTCGGGTCCACTTCTTCACATTCGGGAGCTAGTTGAGTTTGGGCCTCACTCTATTAAGGCCCCTTATCCATTTTGTAGTTTTCCTTTGAGTCATTTGATGTATTTCCATTTTATTTGAGTCATTTCCCTAAGTCTAGCACTTATTTTTCTATGTTTGGTATCATCATGATGTCTAATGTAAGCTATTGGGCCCCATTCGTTGGACTAGGCCCATTAGCACTCCCAACCCCCTTGGTTATTTGTAGTTGTTTATTTTGTCAGGGACTTATTGTAAAGAGTGGGTTGCCTATATATAGGACCCCACTCCCCTCATTTGAAGTTAATGAATGATTACATCCTTTTGAGTTAAACTTGCCATTTGAGTTCAAATTGGAGTGATTCCTCTAGTTTTTGGGTGAGAGACCCTAGGGGAGAGATTCCCCACCCATTCCCCTCTTAATCTCTCTATTTCACCCCTCTTTCTCTCTCCTCCAACCCCAAATCCGAATTTCCTTCTCTCTCCTCCCTCCTCCCATCCACTTCCAACCTCCAACCACCTCCTTTAATGCCCTCCACTTCCCCATGGCCTCCATTACTCCACTCCCTAGTTCCTAGGTAGAAGTCTCCCCATTCCAACACCTTCCTCCACCTTCCAACCAAATCTACCCCATTCCAATGCAAGCACTCCACTTCCCAACATAATCACCCACCTTCCAAGACCTTTTGAATTTGAAATCCACCCTTCCCTCCACTCACTTGTGCCCCCCTCACCTTCTCCTCTCACCCACCTTCCCCAAATTCGTAGCTCTTCCTCCTCCACCTGCTAGCACTTGCTTCCAGCCATTCTCCACCTCATTCCCCATCACCATTAGCTCCCTTCTCCACCCCACAAGAGCCCCCACTCTCCCTTAGGTCATTCCTACCATTTCCCTCCACCAAAGAAGCCACATCTCCCTCTCATTTCTTCTAGTAGGTTGGAGCTGTGCAGATCTACAGAACAGCCCTTGTTGCAGCATCAACCACGGATTCATCCTAGTTCTTCAGAAGGCGTGGCCTACCTTTCTGGAAAGGCCTTCCAGTCTACTTCGCAGGCGAGGTGGAATCAACACGATCGGAGCTCGGAGCTGCCAGATAGAGCCATTCTCCCAACAGTGCGCAGAGAGGTCTTCATCCTGGACCAGAGCGTGGAAGATCCTTCTGCCACGACAAACCCCAGCGGATTCAGGCTGAAGCCCCTTCATCAAAGTTCTTCCTCTACCGGTCATCTTTCAAGATCAAGAAACAGAACCCCGTTCGGCCACCGGAGGAAGAAGTTACGAATTTTCTCCCCCGATCTATCTAGTTCTGTTTTCTGCTGTCTACTCCGACCAGTACCCACTCTTCTGGGTGCCCCGGCCATCCTCGACCTCTGAATGCATCTCCGTCACCTCCTGCTGAAAGCTACCTCGACCACGAAGATGATGCCGCTGGTTTCGTGCTGATCGGAGCTCGGGAGGGCGCTCAGTCACTTCTGCAACTTGCTGTTACAGTCCAGACAGTACCTGCGGCCAGACAGAGGAGGCTACTTCCTGTTGCTGGTGCAGCCACCTCCGACCGTCTGAGCTTCCCCAAAAATTCTGGAGTCCACCTCTTCCAGTCAGGAAGCTTCAGGAGCTGGTTTCGATCAATTTGGAGTCCGGACAAGCCCGGCATAGCCATCACAGCGACCCCCTGTCCAGAATTCCAGATTGAAGCTGCAACTTCCCTAGTTCTCATTTCTCTTCGTTTCGGTCCACCAACCCCTCCCCGCTTGGCCGGCTGAAGGCCCCACCCTGCGTGGTGGTAGTGTTTGAATGTATCATATTAACCCCTACCCCAAGATCCCCCCTCCTGCGAGAGGAGTAGTTTTGTAAGTGGTTTGGCAGGTCAAGCGACACCGCCGCGGCGTGTGGGGAACCACCGCCTCCCCGCTCGCCCTCGTCTCCGACCGGGACCGGTTTCTTCAAACCGGTCGAGTAAGTGTCTCTTCCTTGCTCACCTAGTGTAGCTCTCTCAATATTTGATTCATGCACCGCTGAATTCGTGAGGAGCGCCCGATCCTCAAGTCCATGACTTAGAGTGATCGCCGTGGGTTAGTGTGACCCGGTGCCCGAGTGCACTTTGTCGGCCCCAATCGAATTGGGCAACCAACCTTGGGGAATCAATTCTTGGCCTTGCTGGCCCTCTACCAGCAAGGGTCCATTCCCATAAGTCACCCTTGGTATCACATAGTCACCCCGGGAATAGAGTGCAACGAAGAGAGCGGTGGCCCATTAAGGCCCATTTGGATGCTTAGATGTGCTTGTTTGACTAAGTCCGAGGTTGTGTCACATCAAGTGGTATCAGAGCAAGTCCTTGACTTGTCTCTATCAAGTCTAAGTCCTAGGACCTTTGCATTGTGTGTCCAACCACTTTGGCCCTTTGTCTTGCATGTCCACCCGTAGTGGTACTAGCTACCAACCCGGTTCTTCATCTTCGATTCCAACCATGGATCCCAATCCTCACCAACTCAACCAAGATGTTCCTAGGGAGGAACCCCAAGAAAGGGTAGAGGCTGCCCTCACAACCATCCTTGCCCAACTAGAGTCCCTTACCAACCGAATTGCTCGGTTAGAAGACCAAGGGTACCACCCAAGGAACAATGAGCCTAGAATTCCCCCTCCACAAGATGAACCTCATAGGGAAGATCCTCACCCAAGAATCAATGAGCCAAGAGTCCCTCCACCACATGGTGATTATCATAGGAATGGTTTTCCCCAAAGGAACCAAGGCCCAAGAGTCCACCCTCCACATATAGAGCCTCATAGGGATGAGTTCCACCCAAGGAACAACGGCCCAAGAGCCCATCACCCACATGCTGAATTTTATAGGGATGAAATGGACTATGACCATTATTATGAGCATGAGATACCTCGCCCCCATCAAAACCATGACCGGCGTCCACGGGATGATCCGGATGACCCCCTTTTAAGGATGATCAAGGTAGAGGCCCCAAACTTTGACGGTTCACATGAACCTAGTGTTTACCTAGAATGGGAGACCGCCATGGACCAATACTTTGAATGGTACCCCATGTCCGACCAAAGAAGAGTTAGATTGGCTAAGATGCATCTCACTAAGTTGGCCAAAACTTATTGGCTAAATCAAGAGGGTCTAAGGCGGATTAGGAGGGATGAGCCTATTAACACTTGGGCGGATATGAAGAATCTACTTAGGAACAAATACCTTCCCCGAACCTACCACCAAATGCTCCTAGATGAATGGCAAAGCCTCACCCAAGAAGGAAAGACCGTGGTAGAGTACATTGAAAAATTTGACTCTTATCTTCTAAAGTGTGGAGTCCATGAGGATGCGGATGTCACCTTATCCCGCTTTAGGAATGGGCTTCAAAGCCACATCAAGAGGGAACTATTCATGAGAGATGTGGATAACCTTGAGATAGCTTACCAAATTGCTAGAGATGTGGAAAGGTTTTCTAGGAGTTCCCGATTTATCCCTCCCCGACCCACCGACCCCAAAAACATGGGACCACGTCCCATTCCACCCACCCCCATGAGAGCTCCTAGCCCAAGTGGGAATGCCCCTTTAAGGTCCTACAACCCTCCCCCACCCATCACTCCAAACAAACCCGCTCCTAGTCACCCTCTTCCACGGAAGGATGACAACCCCAAAGGCCCAAGTGTAGGAGCCACCCCGGGAAGTGGGCGCCAACAATGCTATAAGTGTCATGGGTATGGTCATTTTGCGGGGCAATGTCCATCTAAGGGGCTATCTAGCTTGCTTATTGAGGAAGAAGTCCAACCCCAAAAGGAACAAGAAAATGTCATTGAGGAACATGAAGCCTTAATAGATTGGGAAGAGGAGTATGAAGCCCAATGTCTAGAGTCGGGTCTAGATCATTCCACTCCTTCAAACAACTCCCATCTAGGAGTCATTAGGTGCACTCTCACCCAACCTCAAGAAGAGGATTGGCGACGGACTTCAATTTTCCACACCTTTGTCAAGATAGAAAACCATGTGAGGAAAGTGATCTTGGATAGTGGTAGTTGTGTTAATGCCGTGTCACCCGACACCGTCAAGCTCCTTGGGCTTACTCTCACTCCCCACCCAAGTCCATACCGGGTCTCATGGATCAACAACAACTCCATCCCGGTCAACACCCAATGCCTAGTGCCTCTCACTTTCTCTTCCTACCATGGCCAAATATGGTGTGACGTCATACCTATGGAAGTGGGTAGCATCCTTTTAGGAAGACCTTGGCTCTATGATGTGGATGCCACCATTCTAGGAAGAAGCAACATATGCACCTTTGAGCATGAGGGTAAGACTATCCGTCTTAACCCTTCCCCACCTCGTCCCATGCCCAAGAGGGACACTCTCCCTCAAGGATCACACCCCACCACTCCACAAGTCTCGGGGAACTCCACCCCTCCAACTCAAGCCCTTATCCAAACCCCAAAACAAAGTAGAACCACGGGGTTGACCAAGGGTATTCATCTCATCACTAGGAGAGAGCTTGAAGAGGAAATTGCTCAAGGGGTGCCTTTGTGTGCGGTTGTCATATGCTTAGGGGAACCTACCCCTTCTAATCCCCATCCCATAGAGATCCAACAACTATTGGAAGAATTTCATGATGTGTTCCCGGAAGAGCTCCCGGACCAACTCCCTCCCATGCGTGATGTGCAACACGCAATCGACCTAGTGCCGGGAGCCACCCTTCCAAACCTTCCTCATTATCGCCTCAATCCTACGGAACATGCCGAACTTAGGAGGCAAATAGAGGAGCTCATTAGGAAGGGCTTCATCCGCATTAGTAAGAGTCCATGTGCCGTCCCGGCCCTCCTTACCCCCAAGAAAGATGGATCGTGGCGGATGTGTGTGGATAGCCGGGCCATTAACAAGATTACCGTCAAGTATAGGTTCCCTATCCCTAGGCTTGATGACATGTTGGACATGCTAGCTGGAGCCACCATCTTCTCTAAGATAGATCTCAAGAGTGGTTACCACCAAGTTAGGATAAGGCCCGGGGATGAGTGGAAAACGGCCTTCAAGACCAAGGATGGTCTCTTTGAGTGGTTAGTCATGCCATTTGGGCTTTCTAATGCCCCAAGTACTTTCATGCGTCTTATGACGGAAGCACTTAGGCCTTTCATTGGGAACTTTCTAGTGGTATACTTTGATGATATTCTCATCTATAGCCACACCCATGAAGCCCACCTCGAACACCTTAGGAAAGTTTGCACCGTCCTCCGGCAAGAGAGCTTATTTGCCAACCTAAGAAAGTGTCATTTCATGACCACTACCATCACCTTCCTAGGATATGTGGTGTCAACCAAAGGAGTCTCCATGGACCCCGACAAGGTCCAAGCTATCATTGATTGGCCTGAACCCCACACCCTTCATGAGGTTAGAAGTTTCCATGGGTTGGCCACATTCTATAGGAGATTCATTCGGGGGTTTAGCACTATCACCGGCCCAATAACTGATTGTCTCAAAAAGGGAACCTTTGTTTGGACCAAAGCCGCCTCTAAAGCCTTCCTTGAGCTTAAGGAAAAGTTGACCCAAGCCCCGGTCCTATGTCTTCCCGATTTCTCTAAAGTTTTTGAGGTCACTTGTGATGCATCCGGGATTGGGATAGGAGGGATTCTTAGTCAAGAGGGACACCCGGTCGCCTACTTTAGTGAGAAGCTATGTGATGCTAGGACTAGATACTCCACCTATGACAAGGAGTTCTATGCCGTGGTCCAATCCCTCCGACATTGGAGACATTATTTGCTTCCCAAAGAGTTTGTCATCTTTTCCGACCATGAGGCACTCAAATACCTCAATTCCCAACAAAAGTTGAATGCCCGACATGCCCGATGGGTTGAGTTCATACAATCCTACACCTTTGTCATCAAACACAAGGCCGGGAGTGAGAATAAGGCCGCGGATGCCCTTAGTAGGAAGATGTCCTTGTTATCCACTATCCAAGTGGAAGTGATTGGCTTTGACAAGGTCAAGGATGATTATCCTAGTTGCCCCGACTTTGGACAAATCTATGCCAACTTGACCACTCATTCTAGCAAGGAGCATGAAGGATTCATTTTAGAGGATGGGTTCCTCTTCAAGGGACCAAGGCTTTGCATTCCTCGGACATCTCTTCGAGACTTCTTGGTTTGGGAATTACATGCCGGTGGGTTAGCCGGTCATTTTGGGGTCCACAAGACCATTGCCTTAGTTGAGGGTCAATTTTATTGGCCAAGCCTCAAGAGGGATGTAGGCAAAATAGTGGGTCAATGTCGCACATGTGCTTCGGCCAAACAAGTAAAACAAAACACCGGCCTATACACCCCACTTCCCATTCCCGACCGCCCATGGCAAGATTTGAGCATGGACTTTGTGCTAGGTTTACCCAAGACCTCTAGGAAGCATGACTCCATCTATGTGGTGGTTGATAGATTTTCCAAAATGGCCCACTTCATCCCATGCTACAAAACCTCCGATGCCTCCCATATAGCCCGGTTATTCTTTGATGAGGTAGTCCGCCTCCATGGGCTACCCAAGACCATAGTCTCCGATAGGGATGTCAAATTCACTAGCTATTTTTGGAAGACTCTTTGGCACATGATGGGTACCCTCCTCAAATTCTCCACTGCCTACCACCCCCAAACGGATGGCCAAACTGAAGTGGTCAACCGGAGTCTAGGGAACCTCCTTAGGTGTCTTGTTGAGGATCGGCCCGGAAATTGGGATCTCATCTTACCACAGGCTGAGTTTGCATACAATAATTCCGTCAATAAGTCAATAGGGATGAGTCCATTTGAAGCAGTGCATGGGTACAAACCAAGAAAGCCATCCGATCTCATTCCCCTTCCCCAGCATGCTAGAGTGTCCATTTCTGCCGAGTCTTTTGCACAACATATTAGAGAGTTGCATGAGGAAATCCGCAAGCACATTGGCATGAAAAATGAGGCGTATAAAAGGTTGGCCGACTCTCACCGGCGTCACTTAGAGTTCCAAGTGGGTGACTTTGTGATGGTGAGGACAGAGAGGCTCTCCCCAGGAGCCAACTCCAAGTTGAGACCACGTGGGACTGGGCCCTTCCAGGTCTTGAGGCGTATTGGTGCGAATGCTTATGAATTAGATCTCCCCGAGGATTATGGGGTAAGTCCTACATTCAATGTCGCCGACTTAGTGTCTTACAAGGGCCCCACGGTGAGACCTAGTGAGGAGATCGAGCCCACTCCCTCCTTTGAGAGAGCACCCACCCGAGAGGAGAGTCCACTAGCCAAAAGAGCTCAGCGTGATCGCATTGAACAAATATTGGATGAGCAGGTCACTACCACCCGGAGCAAGGTCTATGAGCGCTATCTCGTCAGGTGGAAGGATCGGCCTCCGTTGGAAGACTCATGGGTAAGTCGGGAGGACCTACAGCGATTGGATCCAGATCTCCTCGAGCGGTACCTTAGCCGGATGGACCCTTACTCGACGGAGTCGAGCTCTTTGCGGCCCAGGGGATTTGATGGAGGCATCACCCACGACTCCCTTTGGCTCGGGTCCACTTCTTCACATTCGGGAGCTAGTTGAGTTTGGGCCTCACTCTATTAAGGCCCCTTATCCATTTTGTAGTTTTCCTTTGAGTCATTTTGATGTATTTCCATTTTATTTGAGTCATTTCCCTAAGTCTAGCACTTATTTTCCTATGTTTGGTATCATCATGATGTCTAATGTAAGCTATTGGGCCCCATTCGTTGGACTAGGCCCATTAGCACTCCCAACCCCCTTGGTTATTTGTAGTTGTTTATTTTGTCAGGGACTTATTGTAAAGAGTGGGTTGCCTATATATAGGACCCCACTCCCCTCATTTGAAGTTAATGAATGATTACATCCTTTTGAGTTAAACTTGCCATTTGAGTTCAAATTGGAGTGATTCCTCTAGTTTTTGGGTGAGAGACCCTAGGGGAGAGATTCCCCACCCATTCCCCTCTTAATCTCTCTATTTCACCCCTCTTTCTCTCTCCTCCAACCCCAAATCCGAATTTCCTTCTCTCTCCTCCCTCCTCCCATCCACTTCCAACCTCCAACCACCTCCTTTAATGCCCTCCACTTCCCCATGGCCTCCATTACTCCACTCCCTAGTTCCTAGGTAGAAGTCTCCCCATTCCAACACCTTCCTCCACCTTCCAACCAAATCTACCCCATTCCAATGCAAGCACTCCACTTCCCAACATAATCACCCACCTTCCAAGACCTTTTGAATTTGAAATCCACCCTTCCCTCCACTCACTTGTGCCCCCCTCACCTTCTCCTCTCACCCACCTTCCCAAATTCGTAGCTCTTCCTCCTCCACCTGCTAGCACTTGCTTCCAGCCATTCTCCACCTCATTCCCCATCACCATTAGCTCCCTTCTCCACCCCACAAGAGCCCCCACTCTCCCTTAGGTCATTCCTACCATTTCCCTCCACCAAAGAAGCCACATCTCCCTCTCATTTCTTCTAGTAGGTTGGAGCTGTGCAGATCTGCTAGAACAGCCCTTGTTGCAGCGTCAACCACGGATTCATCCTAGTTCTTCAGAAGGCGTGGCCTACCTTTCTGGAAAGGCCTTCCAGTCTACTTCGCAGGCGAGGTGGAATCAACACGATCGGAGCTCGGAGCTGCCAGATAGAGCCATTCTCCCAACAGTGCGCAGAGAGGTCTTCATCCTGGACCAGAGCGTGGAAGATCCTTCTGCCACGACAAACCCCAGCGGATTCAGGCTGAAGCCCCTTCATCAAAGTTCTTCCTCTACCGGTCATCTTTCAAGATCAAGAAACAGAACCCCGTTCGGCCACCGGAGGAAGAAGTTACGAATTTTCTCCCCGATCTATCTAGTTCTGTTTTCTGCTGTCTACTCCGACCAGTACCCACTCTTCTGGGTGCCCCGGCCATCCTCGACCTCTGAATGCATCTCCGTCACCTCCTGCTGAAAGCTACCTCGACCACGAAGATGATGCCGCTGGTTTCGTGCTGATCGGAGCTCGGGAGGGGCACTCAGTCACTTCTGCAACTTGCTGTTACAGTCCAGACAGTACCTGCGGCCAGACAGAGGAGGCTACTTCCTGTTGCTGGTGCAGCCACCTCCGACCGTCTGAGCTTCCCCAAAAATTCTGGAGTCCACCTCTTCCAGTCAGGAAGCTTCAGGAGCTGGTTTCGATCAATTTGGAGTCCGGACAAGCCCGGCATAGCCATCACAGCGACCCCCTATCCAGAATTCCAGATTGAAGCTGCAACTTCCCTAGTTCTCATTTCTCTTCGTTTCGGTCCACCAACCCCTCCCCGCTTGGCCGGCTGAAGGCCCCACCCTGCGTGGTGGTAGTGTTTGAATGTATCATATTAACCCCTACCCCAAGATCCCCCCTCCTGCGAGAGGAGTAGTTTTGTAAGTGGTTTGGCAGGTCAAGCGACACCGCCGCGGCGTGTGGGGAACCACCGCCTCCCCGCTCGCCCTCGTCTCCGACCGGGACCGGTTTCTTCAAACCGGTCGAGTAAGTGTCTCTTCCTTGCTCACCTAGTGTAGCTCTCTCAATATTTGATTCATGCACCGCTGAATTCGTGAGGAGCGCCCGATCCTCAAGTCCATGACTTAGAGTGATCGCCGTGGGTTAGTGTGACCCGGTGCCCGAGTGCACTTTGTCGGCCCCAATCGAATTGGGCAACCAACCTTGGGGAATCAATTCTTGGCCTTGCTGGCCCTCTACCAGCAAGGGTCCATTCCCATAAGTCACCCTTGGTATCACATAGTCACCCCGGGAATAGAGTGCAACGAAGAGAGCGGTGGCCCATTAAGGCCCATTTGGATGCTTAGATGTGCTTGTTTGACTAAGTCTGAGGTTGTGTCACATCAGAAGCGAAGGCCGTCAAAGCACCTTGGAAGACAAGTGTTGCGGGAAAGGCCTTAGCGCATGTGGGGGAAGAATGCGAGCTGTGGAGAGCTTATGTAACCGAACTGGGGAAGTTAAGGCCTAAGGCGCCTAAGCCCCTGATGTAACTCGTTCTGCTTTCTGATGGAATAAAATCTGGCATTTTGATGTTTTGGACCACGTTCCCTTTGTTATGATTTTTATTTTTCCGTTTTTCTGTTTTTCTATTTTCTTTCTTTTTATGTACCTATTTATTCATAATATGATCATATGTAAATATATGTATTAAAAAAAATTATTTTTAATGGGGGCGTCCAGGGGTATGGATGCCCCTAATTTTCATTTTTATTATTTTTTTGGATTTTTTGGTTGGGGGCGTCCAGGGGTGTGGACGCCCCTAATTTCTTTTTTATTATTTTTTTAGATTTTTTGTTTGGGGGCGTCCAGGGGTCTGGACGCCCCTAATTTTTTTATTTTTTATTATTTTTTTTGGATTTTTTTGTTTGGGAGCGTCCAGGCGCCTGGACGCCCCAACAAAAGGAATTTTCTTTTATAAGGGGGGCCTCACCCCCCTTTCACTTCTACTGTTCATTCTGAAGACTCGTTCACTCTAAAACGACCCATTCCCACTTCCAATGGAGCAAGGAGGCCCGAGCCAGGGTGGGGAGAAGCGGAAACGACGGGCTCGTCGTCCGAGGAGGCTGAGAGATGACGCCGAGGAGGCTGCCGTGGCAGAGGAGATTGCGGCGGAGAAGGAGGCTCCTCTTTTGGCCGTGGAGGACCCTGCGGGAGCTGGTGACGCGGGAGAGGACGAGCACGATCCGGTAAGCCCCTTAGACTTCCATTCTATTGGTTCACTGGGCTAAACGGGCAGACGAGAGGCTGTGTGGAGAAGGCCGTGGAGTGAGAGAAGGAGGCATCCAGGGGCCTGGACGCCTCCACATTTTCTTTTTTTTTCTTTTTTTCTATTTATTTATAAAATAAGATTAAAAATAAGGAGGCGTCCAAGGCTTGGGACGCCTCCATGATAATATATATTATTTTATTTTTTTTTATTTTTTTTTGTTTTTTTTGGTTTTTCTAAAAGTAAAATAAAGAAAATAAAGAGGAGGCGTCCAAGGTATTGGACGCCTCTAAGAAAACAATATATATTTTTTAAAAAAAATAAAATAAAAAATGAAATAAATAAGTAGCATATACAGTGTTATTGTTTATTGCTATCCATGCTGCTGATGTGTTGCCCTGTTGGTTTTGTGGTGTGCAGGGCGTGATGAAGGGCCGGATCAGCTGGTCTCTAGTGGTGGCAGCGTACCGTGGGATGCCAGACTTCCAGAGGGCGCGCGTGGACGCCATGGGCTTTGGAGCCTTCCTCAGGATCGAGCCCTTTCGGCTCGACCTTCCTCTTATCCAGGCATTGAGGGAGCGGTGGCATGCGCCGAGTCGTGCGTTTCTGATGCCCTGGGGGCACATGGTGCCGACGCTTGAAGATGTAGCTCGGATCACCGGGCTACGAGTTGACGGAGAGGCGGTCAGCGGGGTCACCTACCCCGACTACCGAGAGAGTGCCCTGGACCTGCTGTGGTTAGAGACGAGCGTGACCGACAGAGACAGCAGGGTAGTCGGCCGAGTGGAGATTATGGAGGCGCTCGGATTCGTCGATCCGCGCCAGCGGGTTAGCGAGACTGGAGCGGAGTTTCTGGCACGACTGGAGGGAGATGCCCGTGCAGCTTTCACCCAGGACCCGAGCGAACGGGAGCTAGTTGATCTAGACCTCCGGAGGTTTCTTTTCTTCTTCCTGGGCCGCCTTCTGCTGGGGACGAAGGGTGACGGTATCCACTACCGCTTCCTCGGGATCCTGGCGGACCTTGACAGAGTGGGGCACTACGCGTGGGGAGCGGCTCTGCTTGCCCATTTGATTGCTGATCTCTCCCAGACTTCAGAGAGGGAGACGACAGTCAGCGGCTTCGCACCTTTTCTCCAGGTACATAATTTATTTATGCATTTTACCGTTGTTAAATATGCAATTACTCGTGCTAATGATGTATGATGGATGCAGGTGTGGAGTTATTACTACTTCCCGATGGGGAGGGCCAGGCAGGGGAACAGGAGAGCCGTTCCTCTAGCGCGACAGTGGAGGCCTGTCGTGGTAGCGGCACCACACAGCTACCAGCTGGCGTCACTTCGTCGGGAGCTGAGCGAGTATCCCGAGGCCATGGTATGATGCGTATGATTTTTTTGTGTTTTTGTGCATGTGACTGAATGGTAACTAACATGATGTATGTATGGTGATGCAGGTGGTGTGGAGACCCTACCTGGGCATGGGTGATGCTGGCCAGCCTTGGGTTGTAGCGGGTCTTCCTCGTTTCGGGCGGGACGTGTGGGTCCATTGCCTGAACGAGATCGAGCCGCTTCGGCTGAGGCTGGTTATGAGGACGTTGGGGCTAGCCCAGGAGTGGTTCGATGTAGACGAGCCGGTCCGCATCGGGCGGAAGACCAAGGGGAAGGCGAAGATTGTGGACTGGCGTACGTGCTTCCCAGCACAGTACCAGGACTGGCAGCAGGGCGGGGCCCCAGTGGTGTCCCATGTACAGGACAGCACCGACTACATGAGACGGTATCGAGCTACGTACGGGGACCGCCTCTCCCTGGGTGGTATGGCAGGGGTAAGTGAAATGAGAATGCTTCACTCTTCTATGTGTATATGCATGTGGCACTAACTTATGTGCAATGCAGGATGCTCGTGACAACATGATCGCCGAGCTGAGGGCCCAGCTGGCAGACGCCAGGCGGCAGTTAGTGGCCATTCGACAGGAATTGGAGATCCTGGTGAGTTTATGCGATGTATTTTTTGTGATCTGGATTTTGATGCTTAGCCTCTGACTATCGTTTGCCCCGTGTTTCAGCGGGCCCACCAGGCGGCAGCAGCCGGGACGGCTGGTGGAGCGGGTTCCAGTTCGTGGGGCCCTCCCCCAGAGATCTCTGCCCTTCAGGAGCAGCTGGCGTATGTGGTGGCTCGGGCTGAGGAGGCCGAGCGTGACCGCGAGGCTCGAGTGAGTGCCTACTTGGCCCTGACCCTCTTCTAGCTGCTTTCCTTTTATCACTGCTCCCTTACGGTGCATTCGTGCTTCGACAGGTGGCCGAGATTCGGGAGGCCCTGGCCCGTGCTGTTCGTGCCGAGCAGGAGTGCGATGCTCAGGTGGCGGAGCGTGACACCCGGATTGTGGAGCTGGAGGAGGAGCGGCGACGGGAGGCTGAGGAGCTCCCTCATGACGTGTTGGATCTACGGATTGCCCTCGAGCTATCGAGGAGGGAGGCGGCGCGGGAGAGAGAGGAGAGGGAGAGGGAGAGAGAGGACAGAGAGAGAGAGAGGACAGGAGGGCGGAGCGACTGCGAGACTGGGACGAGAGGAGGGCTCTAGAGGCCCAACTGATGGAGCTCCGATTGAGTCTCGGCACGGCGGAGGGGAGGCTTCGAGAGAGCGAGGAGCGGTACCAGAGGGCGAAGGAACGCGGGGCGCTACTTCGTCAGTCTGGTTCTTTTTCCATGGGTAGCTATCTGGTTTCTTCGGCCGAGGAGCTTCGTCGTGCCTTCGAGGCTGGGGTGCCACCGCAGGGCGAGGCGAGCACGGCTTCTCAGGGTTCGCAGAGGTCGCAGAGGCCCCCTAGGGATCCCCGTCAGAGGAGGGAGGAGAGAGATGACCAGGAGGGTGATGGCGAGAGTTAGAGAGTTACTTGTACACTCCACCCTCCTTACTGCATGATGTACTTTCGACTATTATATGAAATGAAAATGGCTTTCTTGTGTTGTGTGTACCTTTCCTCTCTCACTTTTCTTTCTTTGCACTTGTCCTTCGAGGCACGCTACACGAGACCTTACCCTGAACAACGGGGAACTACGCTTTGCACGGGAGGATTCTGTTTCCTTTCTCCCTTTTTGGGCGCGTCCTGGCGCGAGGACGCGTATTAATCCTCGAATTCAAATTTAAAGCATCGGGTGGCCTTTCTTATCCCCTGCCTTACCCGCAAACGAGCCCACCTTCTGCCAAAACTCACTCGCCCGTCTTTGTCTTCTTCCCCTCGATCGATGGAGTTCGGCGGTCTGGACCACGGCGAAGGTGGAGAGGAACGCGGGACCCCTCGCCTGAGGAGGGACATGCAAGAGCATGGAACGGCGTCCATGGAGGAGGAAGGGCCGCTTCAGGCCCCCGAGGGACCCGAGGGGCCCGATGTTGCGGAGGGAGGTGAACACGGTCTGGTAGGTCCTCCAATCTCTTCCTCTTTGATCCAATTTGAGTTTTGAAGAGAGGCGTGCAAGGGGGGAAAGGGTTCGGTGAGTGTTGCACTCAAATGATGGACGCGTCCTAGATAGGGGACGCGTTCTTTGTTATGATGCGAGGTCCTTCTTCTTGGTGCAGGACATGGCGAGGACCCTGGGCCTGGCCGATGAGTGGGCGAGTGCAGACGAGCCGAGCCGCGTCAGGAAGGAGAGTCGCGGCAAGGCGAAGCTCGAGGATTGGCGCATACGTCTCCCTGGACAGCAAGGGAGCGTATTGGTGCAGGACAATGTCGACTTCCTGCGGCAGCAGAGAGAGAGTTATGCGGGGCTTCCCCAAGCTGGGGATACGCGCGACGTCAACGGCTCGCGTGCCCAATTAGCCGAGGTCAGGCGGCAGCTGGCCGCCACTCAACAGGAACTGTCGCTCCTGGTAAGCTAAGTGCTGCATTTTCTATTTTTAAATGTGGAGCTTAGCTGACGACTGTTGTTTGTTCGTTCCAGCATGCCCAGCAGACAGCGATGGTGGGAGTGGCTGGCGGCGCATCTTCCAGTTCCTTGGCCCCTTTTCTTGAGATTGCCTCCCTCTGGGAGCAACTTGCCGGTGCGGTGGCTCGGGCTGCCCGGGCGGAAGAGGAGCGTGATGCCTGGGTGGCGACTGTAGCAGAGCTGCGACATCACGGTGAGGAGAGACCTTCTCCAGACATCTTGGAGTTAAGGGTTCTTCTGCAGATGAGGAGGCGCGAGGCAGAGAGAGAGAGATCCGAGAGAAGGGCCGAGCGACAGCGGGATCAGACCGAGAGGAGGGCCTTGGAGGCCCAAGTGAGGGAGCTCCAGGTGGGCCTTCAGGTTGTGGTGCAGAGGCTAGGAGCGATGGAGACGCGCTACGAGAGAGCGCGAGAGTTTGGGGAGCGACTCCGCCAGTCCAGCCGCTTTGCTGCTAGTGGCTTCTTCGCCACGCCAGGGGAGGAGCAGCGAGTCATTGCTGTGGAGCCGGCGCCACGAGGCGAGGCGGGTGCTACTGCATGGGGATCCAGGAGGCTTCTGAGGGACCCTCACCTCAGGGGAGAGGAGAGGGACGCCTAGAGGGACGAGCATGAAGATAATGGCAGGAGTTGGCGAGCTAGTGGACCCGCCTCCTCTCTATGATTGTGATGTTTATGACAGCTTATGTAGAATTATGAATGTAGTGATTTGATTTTATGCTGTTTGTTTGTTCTCTTGTGCATTCCTTCTTCCCTATACTTCTTCTCCTTTACACTATTCCCATGTGATGGGTCTGCCGAGACTCCACCCCAAGCGGAGAATCGCGTCTTGTTGTGACCATTTTCCACGGGAATCTGCCGTCGAAGTCAATAATGACGGCCCTAGTCCCTTCTCCCGGATGTTGTGTCAAATTTTGCGGACGTCCTCCAAATCATGATAGGGTATCCCTAGACAACATAGGGGGCTAGTCGTCATATTCTTCGTCCAATCAATCACCCTGTGCGAGCGGTGAAGTGACACACGGGACCGCATGGTAGGTGCCTCATCACGAGGGCTATCATTAAAGGTGATGGAGGTAATCTTGGCCTGCACTCCTTCCATTTCTATAAATTCTTGTCCCTTTTATCCTCTCAGGTATATCGAGAGCTAACTCGAGGAGCACATGTTCTCACGGGAGAGGAGGAGTTCAAAATTCCGAGAGTTGGATGGAGGGCGAATCTTCCCGCTCCTCGAAGAGAAGCAGGTCCAGTGGTAGTAGTTCCAGGAGGCTTTCGGACCTCGAAGGGCACTTCAGCGAAAGGGCCCAATCACAACTCGTAAGCTGAGCTTTCCTGCCCTTTTCTCATTCTTTCTTCCTTCCTCTTGACAACACCCTTCTCCATTTCTTATGCACGCACAGAGTGTGATGAAATCACACATTTCATGGGAGTTAGCAGTGGCCGCATACAGGGGTCTCCCGGATTTTCAGAAGGCCAGGCTAGACGTGATGGGATTTGGTGCCTTTCTTCGGATCGAGCCGCTCGAGCTCGACCTGGTCCTGATCCAAGCCTTGTGTGAGAGATGGGACCCAGTGAGTCGGGCATTCCTGATGCCCTGGGGGCACATGGTGCCCAGCTTGGAGGATGTGGTCCGGATCACAAGCCTGAAGGTGGAGGGCGAGGCAGTGACCGGGGTCACTTATGCGGATTACAGAGAAGGTGCTCGGAAGCTACTGGGTTTGGACATAGATGGTTGAAAAAATAGGTCAGTAGCTAGGGCGTCCCTCATGGATGCATTAGGGCTCACCGACACTCGTCGGCGGGATGATGAATCCTCAGAAGAGTTCATGGAAAGGATGGAAATAGGATGTCGTGCCGTGTACTGCACAGATTTCGGCAACTGGGAAAGATGCAACATAGATTTGAGGAGATTTCTCCTCTTCCTTTTGGGGAGATTGGTACTGAGCTCGAAAGGGGATGGTATCCAATGTCGCTTCCTGGAGCTGCTATCAGACCTTGAAAGAGTAGGATACTATGCCTGGGGAGCTGTCATGCTGGCACACTTGTTTGCAGGCCTGTTTCAAGAAGTGGATCGTGAGATGGCTGTGAGTGGTTTTACACTATTAATCCAGGTATTTTTGATTTTGCTTGTTTTGTATATTTTTTTTCTTATTTTTGCAAGGTACTGATGACCTACGCCGAGCAGCTGTGGAGCTATTATTACCTCCCCATGGGGAGAGCTCGGCATTGGCGACCCGTGATGGTGCCGCTAGCCAGGCGGTGGGAACCCATCTTGAGTGCGGCATCCCTAACCTACCAACTGATGGTGCTAAGGCGGGAACTACATGAGTTCCCTGCAGCGATGGTAAACTGGAGACCCTACTCAGACATGGTCGACGCCGACCAGCCGTGGGTTCTAGTAAGTCGTGCCCGGTTCGGACGGGAATTGTGGATGCACTGCCTGAATGAAATCGAGCCGCTTCGGCTACGATTGGTTATGAGGACTTTAGGACTGGCTCAGGAATGGGTGGATACGGCTGCGCCACCTCGCGTCGGGAGAAAGACGCGGGACCGGCGACCTGCATTGACTGGTGCGTGCGGTTCCCTGAACAGTATGAAGACTGGCAACGGGGTGGCACGATTGTAGAATCACATGCGCGGGATAGCGAGGACTACTTTGTCTATATAGGAAAAGTACGCAGAGCGGCTCCAACCCCAGAGACTTGTGGAGGTAGGTTTCCCCTTTTTCTCTTTTCTTCTTTTTCCTTTTTTTGGTTTTCTGGTGAAAATGCTGACTCGTATGGCTGCAGGATGTCCGGGATGCCATGATAGCGAATTTACGAACTCGCTTGGCAGAGATGGAGCAACAATTGGGCGATGCCCGTGAAGCCTTGAGTGCTTCGGTAGGTGTACAGTGCCGTTCCTAATTAAAACCCCTAGATTCCAGGTGTTGGCTGCTAATCACATGTCGTTAGCATGCCCAGATTGGCGCGGCTTCCTCAGCGATGGGAGTAGGTGGTGCCTCTTCCAGCTTGTGGATTCCCACCTCAGAACTTGACTTGCTTCATGAGCAACTTGCTCACGCCACGCAGCGTGCTGCGGAGGCAGAAGGGATGCTCTGTATACAGGTAAAAGTTTCAGTGTTGAGTTCTCTTTGTTTACGCCTTATCGCGTATCTGAGATGGTACACTCGGCAGGAAAAGGAGACGGAAGAAGCGCTTGCCCAAGCTACGCAGAGGGAGGCTAGGATAGCAGAACTGGAGAGGGAACTGCGGCGTCATCCTGATGACGACTCCTCTAGGGATGCCGTGGAACTGAGGATCACTCTCCAGTTGGAGAGGGAAGACCGTGAGAGAGAACGTGCAGAGAGAGAAAGAGATGTAGAGAGAGAAAGAGTCAACAGATTGACTGAAAGGGAGGAATGAAGGGCCATGGAGGCCCAACTATTCGAACTCTGAACCAGCCTTGGTCTTGCTGAACAGTGGCTGAGAGATGGTGAGGAGCGCTACCGAAGAGCACGAGAGCGTGGCTTTCGTGTTGGTAGCTTCTCTGCTGCTTCCGTGGATCAAAACTGGGGTGTGGGAATAGGAAGGGGAGTACAGAGCGGTAAGAGTAGCGCTTTTCGTAGTTGGTAGCACCTTTGAGAGTGTTTTGCCCGAGAGTAGTGGGACGAGTAATGCAGAGAGAGAGGGCGGAACTTGATGTAATTTTTTTGGTTTTTGGAAAAATACAAGGTTCAGTTTGTTTGGTTTTCACCTTTGCTTCTGTTGCCTGAATCCCTGCACACATCACTGAAACAAACAAATCAGAATTTCTGTTCTGACTTGGCCCCTTGCTCAATAAGCAAATGGTCACTGTGACTGTCCTTGATAACTGGGCAAGGGGCCAAGCCTTTATTTAAGGAAGGCGAGAAAAAGATGCAGTGATGATAAATGCGACAGGCAAGCACACGAATGCAAGCGGTATTAAAAGTGAGATGTTGCACGCAAATGTAATCATGCAAAATTGATTTATTTTTTTTTTATATTTGGCATTTTTTTGTTTTATCAAAAAAAAAGATTTTTTTGTTTGCAAATATGTACATTTTCTCTTTTCCATTTTTTTGTTGTTTTTATCATTTCAATTTTTTGTTGCTAACGCCTGTCAAGCACCCAAATGGCACCTAACCTACGTGAGAGCAGGGGTTTCTTACTAACCTCCCAGTATCCTAAGTGCACATCTAGGTTGATTTGGGCCTCTAGACCCCTCGAATGATGATCCCGCCGCTAAGACTTACCCTGATGACAATACCGTCATGCCATGCTTAGGCTCCCAGTCGCTTCCGACCACAGGGATTCACCCAAAAGGTGTTTGAGGTAAGAGATTTGCCCGACCCGGGTCTGTTTCCTCACAACTCTAGATGGTATATGATGGAACACCCTGGAACCCCAATGACCAACCGCGCGACGCTGACCTGAATCAGACGCCGTCGCACCCATAGGTGACGCGCTTGCATTGGCCTAAGCCCGAGGTTAAACAAGAAGACATCAAGGTGGTAAACAGGGGTCTTGACCAGCCAGAAACACAGGAGACTCCTTCGCAGCGATAGCTTTTGCTTTTCAAAGTAGGCAACCAAATGTGTATATTAAAATAAGGTCGCAGACCCTGGGCAGTTTTCACCCTTCAGAAACTCCATCGAACCTTCATCTTTAGAGGGAGAAGGAAGAGTGTAGGGATAAACCTCCTGAGAGGACCGGCAAAGCCGTTAACCCGGCGAGCGAATAAGGGCCCATTAACTCTTTCCTTTCGGACAACTTCGGACCAAATCTCGAGCATTTACATTCCATAGCCCCCCCCTTTTGTGGATTCAAACTTTTGCTTTGAGGGGTTCCATTTATCGCATCAGGCACGGTCACGACCAGGCTCTTGATTTTGATTTTGTATTTCTTTTTGTGAGGGAGATATAGTCGTTTGACGTTTGTGGGCTCCCTTTCGTATGCCTGCGGGGACACTGCCCTCTTCTCGTGCTCTGATCGATGCTCGAGGAAATGGATCCTACTCTTGCCCTTGGGGTTTGAGTTTCGGTTTCTCATGCTCAGCGTTTTAAGGGCGCCGACTGTCTCATTTGGTCGAAGAGAAAAGAATAAAGATTACAGCTTCCGGAGATCTTCTGGGTGGGGCCCCACCGTAGGTGATGCTACCGACTTTTTTTTGAATAAAATACATAAGTGAGCACATGTTAGCTTCCTTCGAGCGAGCATAGGCCGACGTGGCCGGACAGGGATCTCCACGGTTCTGGCAAACCAAGACCCGGTGCCTACCAAGCCTTAATGGGCCCTATCCTAACATGAAGGTTAGATGCAGTGACTTGACTACATGGTGACCACCAGGCATTGGCATTTTAAATTTTCCATATTTTTAGTGGTTTTTAATATTTCTTTGTTTTTGATGTTTTCTATCTTTTCATCTTTTTTTGTTTTGATTAAGCTAAGGGTAGTATTTCTTAAGATAAAGCCCATTCCAAGGGTGGGATAACTCGGTCCCTTCGGCGTTGACTAGCTTGTAGGCGTTGCCAGGGTACACGGCTTGAATTACAAATGGTCCTTCCCAATTGGGTTGGAGCTTAGAACGCGGACCTCCAGGTTTGACAAAAATTCTTTTTACGACCATCTCACCGACTTTGAATTTTCTCTCAACGACTTTCTTTTGGTAAAAGCGAGCGAGTCTATTTTGATACACACGCGCGTGTTCGGCAGCGGCCAACCGCTTCTCATCCAAGAGTTCCAACTGGGCGAGGAGTGAATTACGACGATCGTCGAGGGGAAATTCCTCGTCCAATTGTACCCTGAGAGAAGGGATCAGAGTCTCGTACGGGACTACCGCTTCCATACCATAAGTAAGGGCAAATGGAGTCTGCCCGGTGGGGGTACGGATTGAAGTGCGATAGGCCCATAGGGCTTCGATAAGTTTTTCTGGCCAGTCTGAAAACTTACTAGACTCGCAGGTTTTTTTGATGATTTTGAGCAATGTTTTATTGGTGGCCTCCGCTTGGCCGTTACCTTGTGGGTAATAAGGCGATGAATGATGCAATGCAATTGCGTACCTTTTGCAGAGGTCGTATAGGTCCTGAGAAATGAACTGTGGCCCATTGTCGGTGACGATTGTGCTTGGGACGCCGAATCTGGCGAGGATGTTCTTCATGATGAACTTGCAGACTGTTGACGCCTTGATTTCCGCGTAAGCTTCGGCTTCGGCCCATTTGGTGAAGTATTCCGTCGCAGTAAGGATGAAAGATTTCTGCTTGGTGAGGGAATTGGGATCACCTAGGGGACCAATGATGTCGAATGCCCACATGGAGAAAGGCCACGGGGAGGATATTGGATGAAGTGAGGAAGATGGTGAATGGATTTTATCGGCGTGAAGTTGACACTTGACACACCTACGGACATAGACAGCACAATCCTCTTCCATAGTGGGCCAATAAAAGCCTTGGCGAATGATCTTCTTGGCGAGCATCTGACTATTCACGTGGCCACCGCACACACCCGAGTGCGTCTCCTCTACACATTTCCAAACCTCATCGTCACCAAGACATCTTAACAGAATACCAGTAAGGCTCCTCCTATAGAGTAGACCTCCAACCAATGTGTATTTCTGAGCCACCCTTCTTATGGCTTTCTTGTCCTCTGTGGTGGCCCCTTCAGGATAAGACTGATCTTGGCAGTATTTGACGATTTCATAGAACCATGGTTTCTCTTCATCAGCCAGTTCTTCTTCGACCTCTGCCAACATGATTTCCCTCTTCTCAAGGATATCTTCCTGCAGGATCTTCCTTGCTATCCTGTCTTTGATATTTACGTAGGAAGCATCATCGATTGCAGGGGCGTGAAGTTTGTAGATGGAAATGGACTCAAACCATCTTCCTAGAGGGAACCTTATGGATGATGCCAACGAGGCGAGGGCATCGGCGAGAATATTCTGATGACGAGGGACATGAACAAAGATCAGTTTGGTGAACAGTTTGGCAAAGGCAGCAGTGAGTTCTTGGTATGGCTTGAGTTTGGGATCGCGAGTGCGATATTTAGTGAGCACCTGGCGAAGGATGAGTTGACTATCACCTACGACTCGCAACTCAGTGATACGAAAAGAATGAGCGAGTTCTAGGCCAGCTAGAAGAGCTTCATATTCAGCTATATTGTTGGTAACTGGAAATTTGAGCTGGTATGCCAATGGGAATGTGAGGCCTTCAGGCGACAGGAGGGCGACGCCGATTCCTCTCCCTTGAGAATTCAGAGCTCCATCAAAATATAGCGTCCACATTGGCTCATCTGATTGGTTGACGGACATTAGTTCCTCATCTGAAACTCTGATTGGACGGGATCGAACTTGGGAAGAGGATGGTGAGCGAGATGCTCGGCTATGGCATAGCCTTTAATCGCCTTTTGCTGGATGTAGGTGATGTCGAACTGAGAGAGAAAATTTGCCAGCGTGCTAGCCTATCCGTAAGGACGGATTTCTCCAGAAGGAATTTGATAGGATTCATTCGAGCAATCAAGTGGACCTCATGAGCCAAGAAGTAGTGCTTCAATTTCTGCACTACCCAAACGAGGGCAGCACAGGTTTTCTCCATGACGGTGTACTTCTGCTCACAGGGATTGAGAAGTTTGGACAAGTAATAGGTTGCCGTTCCTTGCCTTCTTCATCAGCTTGTGCGAGGACGGCTCCCACGGAGTCATCCAAGACTGAGACGTAAAGGATCAGAGGTTTTTCTGGTTTGGGTGGAATGAGAACGGGTGGACTAGCCAGATATTCCTTCAACCCTTCAAAAGCTTTCTGACATTTAGAATTCCAGTGGAATTCTACTCCTGGCTTGGTCAACTCGTAGAGAGGTCTACACCTTTGTGAATGTTGGGACACAAACCGACGAATAAACTGCAACCTCCCGATTAAACCTCGGACTTCCCTCAAATTCTTGGGAGGCGGCATATCCCTGATAGCCTTGGCTTTGTCGGGATCTATCTCGATCCCTCTTTTACTCACAATGAAACCCAGCAATTTACCCGACGACACACCAAACACACACTTCTTCGGGTTCATTTTCAATTGGAACTCCCTTGACCTCTGCAAGACCTTAGCCAAAACTTCTGGATGTTCCATCTGGTCCTTGATTTCACCAACAAGTCATCCACATACACTTCCAGGTATATGTGCATCATGTCATGAAATATGGCCATCATAGCTCTTTGGTAAGTAGCTCCAGCATTCTTTAATCCGAAACGGCATGACCACGTAACAATATGTTCCCCAAGGGGTAGTGAATGACGTCTTTTCCTGATCCTCTTCTGCCAAACGAATTTGATTGTATCCTGAAAATCATCCATGAATGAGAGGGTCTCATATCCTGCCGTGTTATCGATCAACACATCAATGTGAGGCAAGGGAAAATCATCCTTTGGACACGCGCGGTTAAGGTCCCGGAAGTCGATACAAATCCTGACTTTCCCATCTTTCTTCATGACCGGGACAATGTTCGCCACCCATTGAGGATAAAGGACGACTCTAATGAACCTGGCTTTGTGGAGCTTATCGACCTCTTCTTTCATTTTCAAAGCCATCTGAGGGTGGAAACGCCTTAACCTTTGTTTTACCGAGACGGACCCTGGTTTTAGGGTTAAACGGTGTTCGACCAAGGTTGAATCTAGACCCGGCATATCCTCGTAGCTCCATGCAAACGTGTCCTTATATTCCTTGAGAACCTCAATTAATGCCTCTTCTTCAGAGGGTGGTAGGTTGTCACTTATGAGGATGATCCTAGGGTCTTCCTCAGTTCCCAAGTTGACTTCTTTGGTGGATTCTTCTAAGGCGGTTGACGGCTCGTCGAATCTCCTCATTCCACTAGCATATGCGCCAGCCGCATCCTCATATTCTCACCCTCATCTTCAGTGGGGCATTCTTCATCCGTGATCTCGTAGACTCCGTACCCTTCATCAAATGCACCGTTGCCCTCACATTCTATTTCCGGTAGCTGGATGGGATTTTCTAACAACTGGGGGATGGCAAGAAGGGCCTGACACTTGGCGGCTAAATCCAGAGGAATCGACGAGGGATCTGCCTACCCTTGGATTTCTTCCTAGGTACTACCCTTGACCTATCATTCCTAGATTGACTGACATTATTTACAGAAGAAGAGGAAGACGAAGAGGATGGTGTAGAATGTACAGGAGAAGACCCCTTAGAGGAGGGGTAGAAAAGGTCACTCATCGGACCTTGGACGGGTGGTCCGCAGGGCGGTACGCACCCGTGGGAGATGTAGGAGGTTTCCTCAACGAAGATGTGTTGTTGGGGAGTTTGAAAATTGACGTTTTTTTTTTTTTTCATTTTTATGACAAAAGCAGTGAAAAGAGATCGGAGGAGAGAGAAAAGTGGTTATGGCTAGAGGATTGCGAGGCTCATAGAGAAGATCATGGTTGAAGACCTGGCGCGGGTTGAAAAGCCCGCGTAGGTATGTAAGCAAAGAAGGGGACCTGGGAAGATCATCAGACAACTGTCTGGCCCAGGAAGAAGATATCAGCAAAGGCTGAGACGAGTGGATGGAGAAGATGGCGGCTAATGAGCCTTGACGGCAATGTTGAGGACGGATGAAGATCCGTCGATGACAGGGTCCTTCTGGCGAGGACGAGGATAGTTTGGAACCTTGGCAAGAGTGGTAATATTCTCTGATATTCCGGAGATCAATGGTGGTCCTTCAAGCTGCGGAGACAGGAACATCCTTTCCAGTGCAATGAAAATGTCCCGTATGTCGAACCATTTGTTCCACTCGCATTCCGGATCTTTGATCTTGCCTCTTTTGGTGATCCTCGGACATTTTTCAGCCAAATATACAGCATGTGATCTCCCATATGCTTCTCGTGGGTAATCTCCCATCTGAACAACGGGCCCTCTGTTGAAGTGGTTTGATAGAGTCCATGTGAGGGGCTTCCAATCCGCCTTGAACGGTCCTTTGAAGCCTAGGCCAAACCTGCGGTTCGGCCTAATTTCCTTTGGCGGTTTGAGCCTACCCTGTAACTATGCGCCCAAACCTTTACCCTGTTGGTAGCCGATGTTCCTCATAATCTCCCAACCTTTGGAGTGAAAAGGGAGATATGATGTTGCGGTTGCCCTGACCGGCTCCTTTGGTGCTAGTGGAACGTGAGATAGATCACGTATGTCCAGCAATGACAATATGGGCCGATGAGATGGCCAAACAGAGGGTAGAGAGGTGTTGATAGCATCCACTGTGTGAAGGACAGGTGTACTGACCACTTTAATAATCCTCCCATTGTAAGGAAACTTCAGGCACTGATGGTTGGTGGAAGGCACAGCGTCCACGGCTTCGATGTAGGGGCGACCCAGTATAGCCTTGAATGTGGGGTCCATGTCGAGGAAATGGAATTCCGTGAGAACTGACATGGGGCCTAGTTCTGCCTTCAGAATAATCATCCCCTGCGGCGGTCTTTTGCTATTGTCATAGCCGTGACTGTGATCGAGGAAGGTCTTATTTGTTCCTCGTTGACCCCACACAACTGAAGGGTGTCCATGGAGATCACATTTATGGACGCACCCTGTGTCCACAAGACACGGGTTTATGGATACCCCATTAATTTTTATTGAAATGCACAATGCATATTTTCGAGCTTCCTTGGGAGCGAGCTCGTAGTTATGGAACATGATGGCCGGTTGTGTGTCTGTTGGGGTCAGGACGGTCGAAATCTTCTCCACGGGGAGGTCCTCATTAACCATGACTTTTTGAAGATATTCCATCAAGGCTGCCTGGTGGGATGTGGATCTTTGAAGTAGCTCCAGGATGGAGATCCGAGCAGGCATCTTGTCCAAGTGTTTCAATAGATCATACTGTGTTCCAGGGATAGCTCTTTCTGATTGTTCTCCATCATCCTTCTCTGGCTGAGATTGCTCAGGATTCTGACTGTTGTGGGGGAAAACCCTGTGAAAAATCCTTCCACTCCGGAGTACCATTGCCTGCGGCTTTTGTACCTCTGTAGGGGTAGCAGTGGGTTTTAACAGGGATTTGAGGGGTAGTGGTGGAGGAATGGTTGATGAAGCAGGGGTGATGACGGGAGCAGGGATTCTGATGAGGGGTTTGTTAGGTGGAGGCATGGTGGAGGTAGAGGGGATATCACACGGATTATGGAGGATAAGGGGTCTGGAAGTGGAGGTGGAGACGAAGTAGAAGTGGGTAGGGCTTGAAGCGGGCAATGATTTTGAGGTGGGTGATGGGTAATGAGTGGTTTTGAAGGCATTAGTGGTGATATGGTGGAGAAAGACGGGGTTATGTATGGTTGACGGATGATAAGGGGTTTAGAAGGCGTAGGGGTAAATGTGGTAGAGGTGGATGGTAAAGTGGGGGAGTGAGAGAAGATGAGCGGGTGTGAAGGCGTAGTGGAGAGTGTCGGTTGATAGGAGATCGGGGTGCGGATGAGAGGGCGTAATGGTAGTGGAAATGGTGAAGGCGATACTGACGCGGGTTGATGAGAGAGAGGTGCTACCCGGGCAAGGCAAGGGTGTTGCATGATGATAGGATTGGCGGTAGAAAGAATGGAGGTACTTTCCGGTGCCACACCTACTCTCTCCCGACTTCCGGGAAGGAGA